>CM051020.1:21973443-22000943 GCA_027704905.1 Muraenolepis orangiensis | reverse complement strand
TAGTAATCCCCACTGCTACCTAGTAAACTAGAACACTAGTAACCCCCACTGCTACCTAGTTAACTACAACACTAGTAATCCCCACTGCTACCTAGTTAATTAGAACACTAGTAACCCCCACTGCTACCTAGTTAACTACAACACTAGCAATCCCCACTGCTACCTAGTTAACTACAACACTAGTACTACAACACTAGTAAATGTAAATGTAAATGTAAATGTAGTAACCCCCACTGCTACCTAGTTAACTAGAACACTAGTAACCCCCACTGCTACCTAGTTAACTACAACACTAGCAATCCCCACTGCTACCTAGTTAATTAGAACACTACTTTACATTGTTAGCAGGCTCACAAAACAAGCTGTGTTAGTTGAATAGCGACGTGTCATTGATTTTCAACAACGCGGAAATGTATTTTAATGTTTCTAAAGAAAAGTCAAAGCATTAGAACGTGTCACATGTTTTAACAATCAATTACTTTAATTAGCCTTTGATTATGTTCTGGACGCCATCTAGTGGCTCAGAAAAAAACTGGCCCAAAGCCAAACGTACTTGCCGAACCCTGGTCTAGAGGGTTCTGGGTTCGAACCCCAGTGTACACAGTCTACCTGTAGACATCTCTGAGCAAGAAATCTCTGCCTCTTCCTTACAATATACAATGTATATACAATGACATGTATAAAAATAAATGACTGTAAGTCTCTATGGATAAAGCATTGACAGATAAACTAACTAAACAGGTGCCTTCTGTATCTCCAGGGTACTATTGGGTTTGAGGCCCAGATAGATAAGTGTCTGGAGCTGTCGGAGTACCTGTACAACAAGATCAAGGACCGAGAAGGATACGAGATGGTCTTCGACGGCAAGGTTCGTACCACAGGTTCATATTCAAGAGCAAAACTGCGACATAACCAATCACATGGTGGGACGTTGGGTATGGGGTCACACACGTTTGGAGCAGCGTTAGCGAATTAGCATCTTACCAGCGAGTGTGTTTAGCATTTGAGGTTGACTTGATTGACAAGCGGAGAACCAAGCCTTTGTGTTGGCTGAATAGCCACTTTACCTCTGGCTGCCAGCCTAATGGGCGGCCATTATAGTTAATGGGGAGCATAATATTCCATAATTGCTCATATGCATATGAATACCTCAATTTCTGGAGTATCTCCCGTGCCCCAACCCAAAAAAAAACACAGGCACACACAAACACACATACATGCACACACACACACACGCGCTAGCACACACGCACATATAGGCACACACACACGCTTCCGTCAGGGGCCAAAGAACACCATCATTGTTAAACGCTTGGACACCCATGGGCCCTTTTGAAAGTGCCGGGGCCCCCAGTAATAGCTGTAGGCTGCTGGGTCTCCACAGGGTGACGGGGTTGGGGCGGAGGAGGCAGGGCCCGTGGGGGTCTGGCCCAGGTGTGTGGACCAACTCTGGTTCCCATCTATCTGAGCTGGGGAGCGCACGCTAGCAGCCCGAACCAAGCCAGCTGGGAGGAACAAATGGAGCTGGCATGCTTGGCTAGCCACCCGCGGCTAATGGATGCTTTTATGATTTTGCTCTTCTCATCCGGGGGGCCCCTGTGAAGGGTGTACATTTACATTTACATTTAGGGCATTTGGCAGACGCTTTTATCCAAAGCGACTTACAAGGTGTACATTAGTTGAAGCAGACAATAGCATAACACTGGGGTACGCAAACATATAAATACAGCAGTTCACAAGTATTCATATTGACAAGATGAATAACACAATTTCGTACTGCTAGGTCACCTGCTTAAGTAGCTGTGATAAGAGCGTGTTAACAACATTAAGGACATACACTTGCTAACATATACAACATGCTAAGAGCTATTAATGTCAGGACTTAAGCAAGTTTAGGGGTTTCACAAAGGAGAGTCCAGGTGGACTCTGAACAGGTGGGTCTTGAGTCTCTTGCGGAAGCTGGCGAGGGACTCTGCCGTCCTGACATGAGACGGGAGTTCATTCCACCACTGTGGGGCCAGAGCCGTGAAGAGCTGGGTTTTGGACGAGCGATGTTTGGTTGACCTTAGTGAAGGTCGAACAAGTCGCCTGGCAGAAGTTGAGCGGAGCGCTCTGGCTGGGATGTAGGGTTTGACCAACGCCTGGAGGTAGGCCGGGGCAGTTCCATTGACTGCCCTAAAGGTCAGCACCAGAATCTTGAATTTGATGCGAGCAGTTACCGGAAGCCAGTGGAGTTCGCGGAAGAGAGGGGTCACGTGGGAGAATTTCGGTAGGTTGAATACCAGGCGTGCTGCTGCGTTCTGGATGCGTTGGAGGGGCTTGGTTGCAGAGGCGGGGAGTCCCGCCAGGAGAGAGTTGCAGTAGTCGAGGCGGGTGATGACGAGCGCTTGGACCAGGATCTGCGCCGCTTCACGTGTGAGGAAGGGCCGGATCCTGCGGATGTTGTAGAGGGCAATTCTGCAAGATCGGGCCACCGCGGTGACGTTGGCATTGCAGGACAGCTGGTCATCTACCACCACACCAAGGTCTCTTGTTGTGGTTGAGGGGGAGACTTGGGTGTTCTCGATGGTGACCAGTAGGTCCATCTGAGGGCAGTCTTTCCCCGGTATGAAGAGGAGCTCAGTCTTGTCAAGGTTGAGCTTCAGGTGGTTGGCGGCTGTCCATCTGCTGATGTCGGCCAGGCATTTCGAGATGCGTGTTGCTATTTGGGTTTCTGAGGGGGGAAAGGAGAGAAACAGTTGAGTGTCATCTGCATAGCAGTGATAGGAGAAGCCATGAGATGCGATTACAGAGCCTAGCGATTTAGTGTAAAGAGAAAACAGAAGGGGTCCCAATACTGAGCCTTGAGGAACTCCGGTGTCCAGGGTGCAGGGTTTGGACAGGGAACCGTTCCATGTGACCTGATAAGTCCGATCTGCAAGGTAGGAGGTGAACCAGGATAACGCAGTTCCAGCGATTCCAAGCTCGGCGAGAGTGGAGAGGAGGATCTGGTGGTTCACTGTGTCGAACGCCGCAGACAGGTCGAGAAGGATCAGTACCGATGAGAGGGACGAGCTTCTGGCATCACGAAGAGACTCTGTCACTGCGAGCAGTGCCGTCTCCGTGGAGTGCGCAGCCTTGAAGCCTGACTGGTGAGGGTCGAGGAGGTTGTTCTGGGAGAGATAGGAAGAAAGTTGTGAGGAGTCAGCCCGTTCAAGGGTTTTGGACAGGAATGATAGGAGAGATACCGGTCTGTAGTTTTGGACATCAGTGGTGTCTAGGGATGGTTTCTTGAGGAGCGGCTTGATTCTGGCAGTCTTGAAGGCTGCCGGAAACAGGCCTGCCTCAAGGGAGATGTTGATTTGGGATGTAAGGAAGGGAAGGATATCGCCCGAGATGTCCTGGAGAAGAGAGGAAGGGATTGGGTCGAGGGGGCAGGTGGTAGGGTGGTTAGATGTCACCAGTTTGTTAACTTCATCAGGGGAGAGGGGGTTGAAACAGGTAAGGTTAGTGGGGGTGGGAGAGGAGGGAGGGAGGAAAGCGGTGGGGGTGAAGGAGGAGGTAATGTCGTTCACCTTCTTCGTAAAGAAGGTGACAAAGTCATCAGCTGAGAGGGAGGAGGGAGGGGGAGGGGAGGGGGGGTTGAGGAGGGAAGAGAACATGGAGAAAAGTTTCCTTGGGTTAGAGGCAGAAGAGTTTATTTTTGTACGGTAGAAGGCAGATTTAGCAGCCGATACCGTGGAGGTGAAGCCAGCGAGGAGACGGAGGTAGTGAGCGAGGTCATCAGAGGAGTCCGATTTCCTCCATTTTCTCTCGGCCGCCCGTAGCTCTGCTCTACAAGCCCGCTCGGTGTAGGGGGGGGGGTTACATTTACATTTACATTTAGGGCATCCCAATTAGGGGTCCCAATACTGAGCCTTGGGGGACTCCGGTGTCCAGGGTGCAGGGTCTGGACAGGGAACCGTTCCATGTGACCTGATAAGTGCGATCTGCGAGGTAGGAGGTGAACCAGGATAACGCAGTTCCATCGATTCCAAGCTCGGCGAGAGTGGAGAGAAGGATCTGGTGGTTCACTGTGTCGAACGCCGCAGACAGGTCGAGAAGGATCAGTTAACTAACTGATAACTGATGAGAGGGATGAGCTTCTGGCCTCACGAAGAGACTCTGTCACTGCGAGCAGTGCCATCTCCGTGGAGTGCGCAGCCTTGAAGCCTGACTGGTGAGGGTCGAGTAGGTTGTTCTGGGACAGATAGGATGAAAGTTGTGAGGAGACAGCACGTTCAAGGGTTTTGGACAGGAATGATAGGAGAGATACCGGTCTGTAGTTTTGGACATCAGTGGTGTCCAGGGATGGTTTCTTGAGGAGCGGCTTGATTCTGGCAGTCTTGAAGGCCGCCGGAAACAGGCCTGCATAAAGGGAGGTGTTAATTAGGGAGGTAAGGAAGGGAAGGATATCGCCCGGGTATATCGGGTTACATACGTATTACCTGTTATGTTTCAAAGGGCCCCCTATTTTACCACCAGGTGTGATGTTTTGATGTTGCCATTACAAGCCATTTAAAAAAATGGACCTTATGCTGACATCACAGTGGGAGTGTCCACACATATGTAAGATGGATAGAGCCCTACCTACCAGTTGGTACAGTCCACTAGGGGTTGGTGGGGCTTCATCGTCATGGAGCTGGGTGGCCACTCCCAGTTGTGATGTCACAGTGTGTCCATTTTCACACCTGGTGGTGAAAGAGGCAAACGGCTGGTCTATAGACGTTCTAGAAGGTTAACCAGGTAATGACCTGCTATGGTAGATATTGATGGTGTGTGTGTGTGTGTGTGTGTGTGTGTGTGTGTGTGTGTGTGTGTGTGTGTGTGTGTGTTTTCCCAGCCCCAGCACACCAACGTGTGTTTCTGGTACCTCCCCCCGGGGATGCGCCACATGGAGGACAAGGAGGAGAGGAAGAAGCGTCTTCACAAGGTGAGCCCTGATTGGCTGCCGCCATGACGACCGCCACCTCCGTCAGATTCCGACAAATCTTCCCATTTTCCCTTTGCCTTACATCAATACCCACTTTCTTAAATATAAAATGTACAAACATGTTTTAAATATTCTCTCTTTAAAGTCAAATGAATCCCCTTTTAATTTCTGGAATTTCAAAACAGTAAGCAGCGGTATTCCACATTTAGCTCCCCCAAAACAGCTATAGCGCTTTAAAACAAGATGGCCGCTATATGTGAATAAGGCCCATGGAATGCTTGTGTGTGTGTGTATTTTGGGGGGGGGGGGGGGGCTATGTCTTGTGAATCATTGGGGTGGGAGGGTGGCCCACTGACAGCCAATCAGAGGACAGCAACCGGCAGGGGAGTAATAATTGACTATTAGGACAAACATATGGTGAGCGTGCCAGACATACAAAACCCCCTCTCTCTCTCTCTCTCCATGTCTCTCTCTCTCTCTCTCTCTCGCTCCATGTCTCTCTCTCTCTCTCTCTCGCGCTCCATGTCTCTCTCTCTCTCTCTCTCTCGCGCTCCATGTCTCTCTCTCTCTCTCTCTCTCTCGCGCTCCATGTCTCTCTCTCTCTCTCTCTCTCTCTCTCGCGCTCCATGTCTCTCTCTCTCTCTCTCTCTCGCGCTCCATGTCTCTCTCTCTCTCTCTCTCTCTCTCTCTCTCTCTCGCGCTCCATGTCTCTCTCTCTCTCTCTCTCGCGCTCCATGTCTCTCTCTCTCTCTCTCTCTCGCGCTCCATGTCTCTCTCTCTCTCTCTCTCGCGCTCCATGTCTCTCTCTCTCTCTCTCTCGCGCTCCATGTCTCTCTCTCTCTCTCTCTCGCGCTCCATGTCTCTCTCTCTCTCTCTCTCGCGCTCCATGTCTCTCTCTCTCTCTCTCTCGCGCTCCATGTCTCTCTCTCTCTCTCTCTCGCGCTCCATGTCTCTCTCTCTCTCTCTCTCTCGCGCTCCATGTCTCTCTCTCTCTCTCTCTCGCGCTCCATGTCTCTCTCTCTCTCTCTCGCTCCATGTCTCTCTCTCTCTCTCTCTCGCGCTCCATGTCTCTCTCTCTCTCTCTCTCTCGCTCCATGTCTCTCTCTCTCTCTCTCTCTCTCTCTCTCTCTCTCGCTCCATGTCTCTCTCTCTCTCTCTCTCGCGCTCCATGTCTCTCTCTCTCTCTCTCTGGCTCAATGTCTCTCTCTCTCTCTGTTTCTCTCTCTGGCTCAATGTCTCTCTCTCTCTCTGTTTCTCTCTCTGGCTCAATGTCTCTCTCTCTCTCTGTTTCTGTCTCTCTCTCTGTCTCTCTCACGCTCTCTTTTCAAAGGGATTTATTGGCATGGCATCATATTTATTCGCCAAAGCAAATAAATATGATGAAAGATATAAATGATATTAAAATAAGGTACAAGTTATTCTCTCCTCTTCGCTTGTCTCTTGGACTTCGGTCCAAACCCAACCATTATTAATCATCATAGATTGGGCCTCTCTCTCTGGCTCAATGTCTCTCTCTCTCTCTGTCTGGCTCAATGTCTCTCCCTCTCTCTCTCTGGCTCAATGTCTCTCTCTCTCTCTCTCTGGCTCAATGTCTCTCCCTCTCTCTCTCTGGCTCAATGTCTCTCTCTCTCTCTGTCTGGCGTTACCGTGGAAATCCTTTGTTGTGCGTTCCAATACTTTGGGTCGAGGGGAGCCGTCAACGCGCATCGCCGCGGCAACCGTTCGACCAGCTTCTTAAGAGGATGATGTCATCGCCACAGAAGCGAGGCAATATGGAAAAACTGCCCCAAATTTCCCCCCAAAATGTTTCTCCTCAAAGACAAAACATACAAAGAATTACATTTACATTTACATTTAGGGCATTTGGCAGACGCTTTTATCCAAAGCGACTTACAAGGTGTACATTAGTTGAAGCAGACAATAGCATAACACTGGGGTACGCAAACATATAAATACAGCAGTTCACAAGTATTCATATTGACAAGATGAATAACACAATTTCGTACTGCTAGGTCACCTGCTTAAGTAGCTGTGATAAGAGCGTGTTAACAACATTAAGGACATACACTTGCTAACATATACAACATGCTAAGAGCTATTAATGTCAGGACTTAAGCAAGTTTAGGGGTTTCACAAAGGAGAGTCCAGGTGGACTCTGAACAGGTGGGTCTTGAGTCTCTTGCGGAAGCTGGCGAGGGACTCTGCCGTCCTGACATGAGACGGGAGTTCATTCCACCACTGTGGGGCCAGAGCCGTGAAGAATTAAAGGTTGAAAACAGCATTCATGTCCAAGGAGGCGAATGTGGGGGAGTTTCTGCTGGTTTTATTACCGCCTTGCCAGCTGGACACCTGCAGCTAAAGAGGAAGGGCTGAACTTATACATAATGAGGGAGACATTTAGTGTCCTGCTTTCCTGTTATAAGCATATATAGGCATATGAGAATATGATCTGCTATTCAATGAGTTGATCTCCAGTATGATATAGGTCCTGATATACAGTATAGTATGATATAGGTCCTGATATACAGTATAGTATGATATAGGTCCTCATATACAGTATAGTATGATATAGGTCCTGATATACAGTATAGTATGATATAGGTCCTGATATACAGTATAGTATGATATAGGTCCTGATATACAGTATAGTATGATATAGGTCCTGATATACAGTATAGTATGATATAGGTCCTCATATACAGTATAGTATGATATAGGTCCTGATATAAAGTATAGTGTGCTATAGGTCCTGATATACAGTATAACTGTAATCATGTATTCTGCCCCTTCAGAAAACTTTAGCTTTAGGAAAGGTTTTGTGGGTCCCTAATCCAGCTAGAGAATATGTCGCTGCTCTCATTAAATAGTTAATCTAAATCATGCATGTCATCTGGTTAACGTACCCTCTGGGTATTAACATGCAGAGTGCCAAAATACTTTTGTCTCAACTTTCTCTTGTCTATCGAATGTACCGTAATGTAAACAAAGTTAAATGAGCACTTTAATTACTTTTTGTAAAATATAGAATAATACGTCACGAAAAACTCTTGTTGACAACGTTGGTGTCGTTGGTGTGTTTAGTGCCTTGCTTCGGGTACACAGGCTAACTCAAATTGTTTGGGTTAAGATTGGAAATGAATGACATTATAGAGAAAGCACCAGTCACCCCCGTCCCTCCATATTCTGTACCTCAGCGTTAGCAAGAGGTGCTGGCTTACTTTCTCTGTAGCCCGGTAGCTAGAAAACATATCATTTAATCTGCCCCCGGGCTGTCACCCTGCAGTGATCAGAGTAGGGAGCAGGAACTAAATGACTCCTAACCCCAGGTACCCACAGAGATAACCGCTCATCATCGCTATGCTGTCAGTCCCTGCAACGACTCTTGCTTGTCGTTACGATTCAGTTGTCAAGCTACACGAGTGTGAGCTGTCTTTTGCGATTGGAAATGATGGGATATTTATTTTAGGAAGCATGTGTGCAAGGAGCACATCCAACTGAGAAGGAGAATAATAGAAGGTCAAAAGTAGCGAAAAAAATAAACAACAAAACAAAGCGCCAGAAAGTATCGCAACCACCAAACGGAGAGTTTATTAAATTTGCATGGTTTCAGTGTGACCTGTAATTAAATGAGGCATGCCAGATCTAGCAATAGACAGATATGCTAGTGTCAGGCATGCTATCGTCAGCTAACGTTAGACATGCTAGTCATTAGAAATGCTAGCATCAGAAATGAGACATCAGCTGGAATCATCAGCTTGTCTGGATGGCTAGACCATGGGGCTTGGACATCAAAATGCATCATGGGATTTTTTTCCCATGATGGGAACTCAAGGCAGTTGTAGTACTGTCAAATTCTAAATCAACGTAAATATACCTCAACCAATAAGAAACGTAAAAGTAAAAAAACCTCTTTCGTGACAAGCTTTCTTGACTAGACGCATAATAAGACAACAAATATTTCCACTTTGTGATTCAAGCTACGCCATATATATATTTTTGTTATCATTATTAATATTTTTGTTTGACAATTATTGCCTTTATGCACAGGAGAGTGGAGGTTGACTTGAAAGTAGGTGGAGAGAGAGGAAATTACATGTAGAAGGACCACAGGCTGGAATCAAACCAGCGGTCGCTACAAGGCGTCCTCGCCCCATGTGGGACTGACTGACAGGATGATGAGCTGCCAAGCTGCCCCCAACCTACACCCGATCTATCTTTAAGCTCTAAACCTGTCGTTTTTGTGGTGTGGATCAGGTGGCGCCAGTGATTAAGGCCAGGATGATGGAGTACGGCACCACCATGGTGAGCTACCAGCCCCAGGGAGACAAGGTCAACTTCTTCAGGATGGTCATCTCCAACCCCGCCGCCACTTTCGAGGACATCGACTTCCTCATCGAAGAGATCGAGCGACTTGGCCAGGACCTTTAAAACCCTCCTCCCTTCCTCGCCAACCCCCCCCCCCCCTCCCCCTCTCACACACTTCCAGACGGATGAAGTATTTGTCGTGAATGTACTGGTAATCTATTTTATTTTTCTTCCTCCAAAGTCCCATATTTAAGAAGTATATTTAAGAGAAAAACTGTTCTATATATATATATATATATTTATATATATATATATATATATATATACATGAATTGCGTATTCTAGGCCACCTTTGTCTAAATCCCTGTATACAACGCTTCTGTCTGCCTTTACTAGTGTAGTGTAGTGTAAGTGTGAGTTTCTATGTACTGGTGATATGAAACGCTTTGTGCAACACGTGGACCAGGCAGGGATTAGGGGTTTTTTGGAATCCCTGTCCTTGGCCACCAGACGTCGTTTGGTGCCAACATTGTGTGTGTTGTTTTGTTGCCCCTTATTTAACTGTTTTGACAAAAGAGAAAAAGCACTTCAGCGTACCTCAGCTCAGTCTACTGCCTTTACATCCGTAACAAAAACACTTTTTTTAATAGCCTTTTCGGTATAGTTGGGTTCCCCATGAAGACAACTGCTGTTTTGAAACTGACAGTTAGACGGTTGACATTTAAAGAACTTCTGCCTGTCAAATGGGAGGGAAGGGAGATGGTGAGAAAAGTGCCTACTTGTGATGGAGAAGAACAGGGAATACACAAAGACAAGGTACCAATTGGTGTTTTTCTGTGTCTTTAAACTCTATAAGCAGGCATGTCTGTTTGTGTGAATCCCCAAACTGTCCACTGACAGAATCGCATGCATAGTTCGGATGGTGACTTAGTATTGCAGTGTTCATTCATTTGACCAAATTCCTCTCTTTCTCAACCTTGTTTCCAAGATAAGATGTCAAAGCTTCTTACAGCCTTGATATGTTTAACTAGATGTTATAAATATGTACAGTATAGTATGAAGTATGACATTGATTTGAACCTACTTCATTCCAGGTTAACAGCTAAAGCACATATCAAACGTGTCCAAAGCTAATGGTGCATTTAGCTGTGCTTGTCCAGTAGTTCTCATGTCAGGTCTGTAACTATGACTCTGTCCTTCTATCTGTATCATCATCGGGAAATTCATGAAACAAGATGGACATGTATTGCTCTCCCAAGTCTGAGAAATTTAACAAAACAAAACATTGAAAGGGGGGCGGATACACCATACGCTGTCATCATACTTAATATACTATAACCTATACTATAACCAATCAGCTGCCGTGCAGAGCCCGCCTTTTCCAGGCTGGTGTTCCTAAAGGTATTTCTGAGGTCTTACTATCTAACCGTTTTAGACAAGAGGTTCCACACAGCTAGCTTGGAGGTCTGGCTACATGAGAATTAGCATAGATCGATTTTTCTTTTTTTTCGGGGGTTGAGAGGAGGGGACGTAAACCCAAGCACTTATGGGAAGATTAATGATTTGAGGGGGGGGGGTACCATGCATCTACTGTATACCTGACATCACTTGCACTAAAACCCAAATCTCTGTAGAAACATCTCATAACGTCACAAATATCCCCTTTCCTTCATGTCTGCATTCAGACAAAAGCAATACTCTTGTATACTCAACAACAACAACACAGCAGTGTACCATAACCAGATATATACACATATATATATACCCGGATATTGCAACATACAATGGTGCATACTAGCATACAGTGGAACGACGAGACAGCAGTCAGAAGGTGGGGATCTCTTGGTTGGGCAAGAGACGGCTGTGTAGCAGCATCCTCATTTAGACACAAGTTAGAAAAGCACAATTTGCCCCATTGGACAGTCACTGTACAATCACTCGGAAACCATAGATTGTAAATAGAATTGTAAGATGTCCTAATTACATATCTTTGTGTATACATAGGTGTATATAAGAACTATAAGCAGAGACTATTTGTGAGGTATAGTAATTCATATTTTCTCAATAATATATAGATTACCTGTATTTTCATCATTCGTTTAAAAAAATGAAATACACCTTTTCCCCCCCTTGTGTGTCCGTGTGTCCATGTGACACTGTTGGTTATAATATTGTGTTTCAGAGACTGGGTTTTAAAAGCGTTTAAAAAAATAAATTGTACTGAATTAACATGGGGGGAAAACGCACAGGTTCTTAAAGACACAGGAAACTGGATTGCAAGTGAATATGCAAAGTCATTCCAGAGCCCTGTGTGTGTGTGTGTGTGTGTGTGTGTGCGTGTGTGTGTGTGTGTGTGTGTGTGTGTGTGTGTGTGTGTGTGTGTGTTTTCGGTGCACATGTGATGAATTTGAAAGTGTGTGCCAACATGTACCTTAGTGTATTTGTTATTGTTGTTGCCTTAGTACTCGCCAGTATTGTGTTGTTTTCTCCCCCGAGAGAAGGTTGTGCACTTTAAATGTAAAACAAAAACATGACCTGCTAATGTGCAATGTCTTATGGTTGTTCATAAGTTGATGTTTGGATTTAAACAAAAGAAGAAATTACGTATGTGCAAATTAGTGCTCTGAATGTGCTCCCAGGGGTTTCAGGAGATTGATTTTAAAATATAGATATATATATACGCTTTTGTTGTTCTGTATAGCTTTGTAGTTTGGCGATATTGTTTCAATCAACGGTTCATTTTTCACCACCACAGAGACAAACCTACAGTATTCAAACTTTCTTTTTCTTTTTTTAAAAACCTGCTTTCCCAAGCAGGTTTTTGGTGTTCCTTTGTGGCCTCGGAGTCGTGAACCAGACAACATCGGTCCCGTTTGAGTGACCCAGGATCCTATCCTGTTTCTAACTTTCTGCTGCTACAGTTGCTTCCTTTGCACGTGCATGCAATGCCTTGCCTTTCCCGCTTGTGTGCTCTGAAACCTCCGATATCTACGTCTATGTATGTATATATATATATATACACACTGTATATCTCTATATCTATCCGTCTACAATATATAAACACTGTGTATGTAGCTTCTTGTACTCGCCTCTATGTACTCTCGATAGCTTGTCGCTCGTAGCTTAGTGCTAATGTTGCTATGGCCTTTATCCTGTAATAACGTGGTGTATTCCTATGGCTGTAAACCGTCCACTCACTGCCAAACGCATGCTAACCCCCCGCCTTCGCTGTACCGTATTAACCTTCTCTTGCGCTATAACCGACTCTCTAACTAACCTGTCTATCTCTTCTTCTTCTTCTTCTTCTTCTTCTTCTTCTTCTTCTTCTGCTTGACGTCTGTCGCTGCCGCTCTGTGTGAAATCCTATATAATCAACTACTGTATACGTCGTATAATCCCTGTTGCATGTTCTCTTCTCTCTTTCCCGCTCTGTTGCGTACGGACCTTCCGTACAAACTTCTTTCGCTCTTTCTCGTAACCGCGTCCTTTTTCCGACTATTTATACTCGGCGCGTCTGTCCGCAGGGCTTGGCTGTCTGACCGTCGATGTTGTCTGGTGTCACGTCATCCAATACACACAAACACTTTATTCGTTTGATCTAAAATATATATTTTTCCCTTTTATGAAGCCCTTTATGTGATGAGCGGGAATGAGAGTGAATTCTCCCGGGTTAAATATATAGGCGTGAAAGCTGAAAGCACACACAACCGCAGTGGAGTAAAAGCGATGCGCACATTCTTTGAACTAACGACTAAATCACTCGTGCAACTTGTCTGAGATATGGTGAAATACTAGGTCAAGTGTTCTGCAATACTGTACAAGTTTCTCCTTTACATTCAGTTCATCATCCATCCATACATCCAGGTCTATATGTTGCCAACAGGTTAATACAAATAAACGTTAATGCCAAACAGCAAATGCTTTGAATGACTTTGTTTGTCTTTCTAATTGCTCTCTATGTGTGACCAAACTATTATGTTAATATTGCATATTTGCATTTTATTCTAAAATGTAAATAAGTACAAAAACAAACTATTCTTGACTTGCAACTGACGTCAAATCGAATTTAAATACGACCAGAGAACCGGATGTCGGCCATGTTGGTGGATATACAATCTGCTATCAGCTACAGACTCACTATATTAGTCAGGCGTTTAAAACTCTTTGTTTCTTGTTTGTCGTTCTTTTCGAGCGCTCTATCAGTCATGCCATATCTTTGCGCAGTGTAAATGGGCTACATGCACAAGCACTTCCGCGTTCTACTTAATGCGACTTAATGCGACTTAATGCTGCTCGATTGTTTCCGGTTCAATAGCGGCGACATTCTTCACTCAGTGTTTACAAGAGCTCCCAAGGCTGAACATCACCGATGGTCACCGGACGACCAAAACCCCAACAAGCAAGTTGGATAAAGGTTGTCAATTGTATGCGGCGTCATACATACACAACTAGGAAGGTAAGATAACGATTGTTGACGAACGCTAACGACACTTATCTGTTGTTTGATTCAGTGTCCAACCAATAAAGACGGGCTGTCAGGCAGGTGGTGAGAGCCTTGTGCTATAGGACATGAGGAGGAGTGAGACACCACTCAGCTTAAGTGGAGGCAGGAAGCTGTGTAACGTTGGTCATCCTCGTTCAATGGAGCATTACAGCTCAGTTTATTCCTAGACTCACCAAATGTAATGTTTGCCTGTCCCCCTGCACATTGGTCAGATCATTTGATCAAGTTAATAAGGATAAGGGTGTTTGGGTGATCAGAAACATTTACATAAGTTAACACTGCTAATATACACCATCTAAGGCATAATAGTTATCAAGGAAGGTTATTCAAGTTAGTTTGAGTAGGGAGAGAATGTAAAGCTAAGCATTTAGGAGGGTAGGCATCGTCTAGGAGCATGGTTCAGTAACAATAACAATAAATGTTCTACTCATAATAACCTACTTGCTCTTTTCCATGAAGCAGAGGGTATATTTCTAATTGTCTCTTTCTTCTTAGATTACGCTTCGTGATTCATGGCCAGTGGTGTTGACGCACAGCCGATGCTCCTGTGTGGCAGGCAGTGTTGTGTGCAATCACATAGTGGCATTGCTGTTCCAAACAGTTGTGCAACAAATATACATGGATCCACAAGTGAAAAGATCAACTAGAGAAAAAGCTGACCATTTATTTTTCTACATGGCAAGATACCGGTCTTTGAGAAATGAACATGAGCAAAACCCAGGTTCTTCAATGAAAGATTGGAATGACAAAATATTATAAAATATTTTATTACAGTTCATTTTTCAATCATGTTTTTTAGCCAATATGTTACACTTGTTCAATATGATATATGTAGAATATGTTACAATGTTCATTTTTACAAATCTATACAAATGACTTTACATTCAACAGTTTGCTTACATTGATAATGTTTGTGTACATAAGATTTACAGAATGTTTAACCAAATGATCTGCCACTGGAATAAACAAAATTCACTCAATTCAATTACAAAAACCTCAAATCAAGTCAAGTCAAGTTTATTGCCACATCAAAGTTATACAAGTATAAGCAATGGGTGACAATCTTATGTGCAATACCAGACGACAGACAGCAGTTATAAAAATAATAGAATAGAAAAATAAGTAAAAAGTACAAACTGTATACTGTAAGTTAAATATATAAAAATATAAAAGTGCATATATGAAATGCAATATATTAGCCCAAAAAAATAGCAATATATATAAATCAATGTAATCAAATATACATTGTTATATGCTATACGCCCTTGTTCAGCAGCCTGATGGCCTGACTGTGTCAGGCCATGTGTCAGGCCATTTGTGCGGCACAAAGTCTATTTGTGCGGCCTATTTTGATACTGCGGTATCGCCTACCTGACAGTAAACGTGTGTACAGTTCGTGGCTGGGGTGGGCATTGTCTTTTATGATGCGTTTGGCCTTGGCCACGCACCGCTGGTTGTATATATCCAGGAGGGAGGGGAGCTCACCTCCAACGATATACCGGGCCGTCCGCACCACCCTTTGAAGCACTCTGCGCTCGAGTGCGGTGCAGTTCCCGTACCAGGCGGTGATACACCCTGTAAGAACACTCTCAATTGTGCCGGTGTAGAATGTTCTCAGGATGCGGGGGCCCATGATGAATTTCCTCAGACACCTGAGTAAATACAGGTGTTGTTGGGCCCTTTTCACCACGTGTGTGGTGTGCGTGGACCATGTGAGGTCCTCGGAGATGTGCACGCCGAGGAACTTGAAGCTGCTGACCCTCTCTACTGCAACACCGTTGATGGAGATAGAGCTGTGCTCTCCTCTCTGCTTCCTGTAGTCCACGATCAGCTCCTTGGTCTTCTTGACATTGAGGGCGAGGCTGTTCTCCTGGCATCACTGTCGTGTCGTCAGCAAACTTGATGATGATGTTGGAGCTGTGCATAGCCATGCAGTCGTGGGTGTAGAGGGAGTAGAGGAGAGGGCTCAGCACGCATCCCTGGGGGGCTCCCGAGTTGAGGGTTAGTGGCTCAGAGGTGGTGCTGCCCATCCTCACCACCTGGTGGCGGTCCGACAGGAGGTCCAGTATCCAGCTGCAGGTGGATGGGGGCACGCCTAGACCTCTAAGCTTGGTGTCGAGCTTGGCAGGAGCCAAACCTGGTGTTGAACCAATGTTTTACTTAACCCATGCCTTAACTAATGCCTTGTTTTGGTAGTTTGACCACAGGCATGCCACTGTAAACGTCAATAAGCCCTTTCATGGTGCAGTGAGATTTCTAGGTGGAGTACATCTCACTTTGCAGGAGTGGTGAGGATGGTGTCTGACACTTGAGCTCAGTGCAGTCCAAGATGACCTGGGTGTCTGGGAAATCTCTGAATTCCTCAGGGAGGTAAGCTTGCACTTCTGCAGGTGTGAGCCAGATGCATTGAGACCCCAGTGCAGTGGCTAGAAAATGTGTCCATGTTGCAATAATGCGGCTCACTGTGGACTGGTGTATGTTGAATCGATGCGCCGGGTCCCTCTCCTTCAAACCAACCGACAGGAAGACGAGGAAAAGAAAGAACTCGTCGATTGGCTGGAGCAGCTGTCTCTGGAAGGTTTAAAAAAAAAGGTTACTGCTTTAGGTTATAAACTAGTAAGCTGTGCTCTTGTTTGGCTAAATGTTTTATAATGGTTATGTGTACCATACCATGGGGAAAACTGAGTTGCTGTAGTGCACTGGTGTATTTAAAGGGGGCTGAGTCCTTTAGTGCAGCCTTCTGTAAATGCAATGGCATCCCACCCTCTGTTACTACAAAGCAGCTCAGACCATAACCTACCGTCGATGGACGTGCTCTGGAGGTTCTTGGCTCTGGAGGCTCTTGGCTCTGGAGACCCGAACCATTTAGTCAATTGAAGGCTCAATCAAACCCCAAAACGCCATCAGGTGGTCATAGCTTGGAAATCTATTTACAAAAGGACACATGTCAGTTATTAATTAACAAAGTAAATACAATCATACAAGGTCACCAAAATAATGTTAGCTGTAACAACTAAGCCAATGTCACATCTCGTATGACACAGGCTGCAGCGGTCCCGCAGTAGGCACATTTTTATTATATTATTATTTTACACTTTGTTATTAAGAATTACGATAGGATTCTCTATAGTTGAACTGATGTTTACTTTGGTCGATGTCAAACAGTTAGCTGAATAGCACTTCAGTCTAACATTACCTGGTATAGAATCGGATGTCCGCGTCGGGTTCTTCTCAGGTCGGGATGGGTTGGAAAGCCATGGAAACTCTAAATACCGTTAATTACATTTTGATGATGCCGAACAAAACGGAACACGGCAATGTTCGGAGTATTTCTTCTCCTGTTTTTGAAAACGCATTTTCTTATGGGAATTCATGGCGAAATATGACCTCAGGAGCTGTAGCTAGCTAGTTGGACGTAAACAAATCCACCGGAACAGGCTGAACCGCATTATTTGAAGCCGGAAGTACACCGCTTAGTGCATATAGCCCATTGTGGCCACAATAGCACTCGTGAAAGAGGCCAATTCAAGTTTTTTATTATTTACTAATATCAAAAATCAACGGGAGCAAACTCTGGCACTCAGTAATGAAAGAAGGCGAGCATGGCTTCATAACATCGGCAGATCGAAACACGATCGAACGGAGGAGAAAGTCTACCTGTGTGTGTAGCAATCATTTCATCTGTGGTCATCTATATTTTTATCAAACAATTAAACAAATTTTCTTTGCGTTATGCCAACAATTTGGCGAAGAGTTGACTCATTGTGTTTTATCAGGTAAGAGCGCCGGCGAGGTTGTAGGACAGAAACAATCCTGACTGGGCGCCTACTCAGAACATGGGGCACGTTTCAACAAGGGTTAACATTGATGCTTCAGCTGCTTTTATCGAAATGATCGGGTTATTAATAGGAAAAGGAAAATAAATTTTAATGAATTAATATGATGTTGCATTGTTGCCCATAAAGTCTATAGCAGCAGATAATTCGCTATATCAGGATACTCAACAGACGGTAAATAACTAAAATCCTCGGATAATTCAGACTTTTTAAAATGGTATGGGTTGAAACCACACATATCAACCTTTTTCTTGTATCTGACCTTTTCTGGCCCACTCCGATTGGTGTAATGATCAGAATATCGTATGTTTGTTGTGAGAGTGCTTACAGGCATATTGGATGTTTGTATACCCACCAACATGGCAGACACTCGTGACGTTGCATTTTTAGTCACGTGGTGACTAAAAATGTCAACAATATATTGACTCTTTGTCCTTGGTTCATACGTTCCATAAATTATGGAAAATAATGAGATCGAATCTATGTCTCTCCGCTAGATGGCGATGTTCCCTAATGTTACAACAAGCATTGGCTGTTCAGTTTATTGGAGCTCAATAGGCCTATGTCACACTAGTTACCCCAGGTACGTGACAAACTGTGTCCCCTCCCCTCCTCTCTGTTATTGTAGTGTACCGGCTGCTCAACGTCTAAACAGAGACAGCCCTACCTCAGTTTACACCATTTACCCAAAAACAAACTCCTCCGCAAGTCTTGTGTGAGGCTGATGAGGAGGATGAAGGTCCCTGGTTTCATGTTCTCAGGGGTAGCACGTATGTCTGCAGTTTGCACTTTGACAAGGAGAGCATATGCGTGGGCGGAATAGGCTAATAATGTCGGGTATGTGTATGATTAAAAGCACTGGTCCTGACCCCCACACACACTCCATCTCTCATCCGAATAGAGCCACACAATGTCTGGTAAGTGCATGATTAAAAGCATGTAGGGCTGGGCGATATGGACCAAAAATCATATCCCGGTATTTTTAGGCCTCCTACACAAAATCGCCTTTGTTATATGGCGATATATCCAGATAGAGCCACAAGACACAATGTCTGGGAATTGTATGATTCGGGTTTAGACTTCTTCACTGTAGAGTTCATTCACTAGTTGAACCACATCGTCTTGACCGACTTTTGGAAGGTTATGCAGCATTAACCGGAACTTGGGATACACTGCTTCAGCGATTTTTAACGGGTACTTCCGGCTTTCAACTGTGCCGTGATATAGGCCTATTAGATGGGGAAGTGTTGCCTTGCAAAGATGCACACACAACATTAGTTACAAACATGCAAATGTGTGAGGCATCGTCAGGGTCTATGATGTAGAGAAGTATTTAAAAATAGTCTGCTGCTGTCAGCACCTAACAGCGTGTCTTTCCACTGGTCTGTGCTTAGCTCTAGAGTTACAGTTCCCCTATTTGTTTATGTTTAAGTCAACTAAAATAACGTAAGAGTTAAAAATTCTCAGGTGGAGGGCAGTTAATCCAAGCAATGGTCAAATGAATCAAATTCAAGTGTATTAGAATGTCATTCACACAGCTGGTTTGAGCCACTCATAAATATTTAGACAAACATTAAGTCAAGTCAAGTCAATTTTATTTGTATAGCCCTTAATCACAGTTATAGTCTCAAAGGGCTTCACATGCCACATGTTTACAACACCCCCCAAACCCTAGCCCCCCTAAGGGCAAGAAAAAACTCCTTAATTACGTAGGAAGAAATCTTGAGAAGGAACACAGAGTAGAAGGGGATCCCTCCTTCCAGGGATGGTTCAGGAGTGCAATGGGTGCCATAAGTGACTTATAGTAATGTACAAAGTACAAAATATACAAATAATCTCAATGAGAAGATGATTTGTGTGTGGTGCTGGCCGGTATCCTTCAGGTGGGGATCACAGCAGCACACTGGAAAACAGAAGCAGACTGCGGTATGGTTAGATGGGGTAGGGTGGACATGGAACATGTAGAGAACTTCTAGTCTAGTACCTATCGGCAGCAGGGGTATGCTAGTGCTGACTAACGGGTCGATTTAGCTGTAATGAGAGCTGAGGGGCACTCTTAGGCACCAAACGACAATGTAAAAAGGTAGGTTTTAAGTTTAGATTTAAATATTTCAACAGAGTCTGCTTCCCTTATTGCAGGTGGCAGACTGTTCCACAAATAGGGCGCACGGTAGGAGAACACTCTATTCCCTGCTGATTTCTTTATGACTTTTGTGATTGATAGAAGGCCGGCTCCTGAAGACCGGAGGGGCCGAGAAGGACAATAGGGAACAATAAGTTCCTTCAGGTATGAGGGTGCTAATCCGTGTAGGATTTTAAAAGTAAGTAGTAGCACCTTGAAATCTCTCGCATTAACTGGAAGCCAGTGGAGCGAGGACAGAATTGGAGTAGTGTGGTCAAACTTTCTGGTCCTCGTCAAAAGTCCAGCAGCAGCGTTCTGCACAAGCTGGAGGCTTTTCGTAGCAGAGTTCGGTAACCCAGAAAACAGTGCATTACAGTAATCTAGTCTAGACGATATAAACGCGTGGATGAGTGTCTCTGCATCCGCGGCAGACAGCATTGGTCGTATTCTAGCAATGTTTCTAAGATGGAAAAATGCAGTTCTGGTTATATATTTTACATGTTGACTGAAAGATAGCGTCGGGTCGAACAGGACACCAAGATTTTTCACACAAGAGCTTTGGGCCACAGTAGAGCCCTCAAACAACAGTGCGACATCTTCAAATAGTGGTCGGTTGCTTCGGACCGATGATTATCATCTCTGTTTTTCCTGTGTTTTGGGACATCCATCTTTTAATTGCAGTCAGGCAGGATTCAACTTTATGGATCTGGGAAGAGTCGTTTGACTTGATAGGAATATAGATTTAGGTGTCGTCAGCATAGCAGTGAAAACTTATTCCATAACTGCGAATAATATCACCAAGAGGGAGCATGTAGATTGCAAAGAGCAGAGGACCAAGGACCGACCCTTGGGGAAGACCAAAGCTTAGTTATTCGATTGTGAATCATCACAAAGAACAAATTGCTTTCTATTTGTGAGGTAAGATCTAAACCAGAGAAGAGCCGAACCTTTAATGCCAACATAGTGTTGGAGACGATCAAGGAGAATGCTGTGGTCAATTGTGTCGAAGGCAGCACTAAGGTCGAGCAGCACCAGCAAGGAGCTTGCATTGCTGTCCATTGTAAGGAGAAGATCATTAAATAACTGCAGCTTCAGTGGAGCAGAAGGTTCTAAACCCAGACTGAAGGTTCAAATCAATTGTTCACCATCAGATGATTGATGGTTTGCTACAATTCTTTCCAGTACTTTGGAAAGGAAAGGAAGGTTAGAGATGGGCCGATAGTTGCTAAGTACTTCTGGGTCTAGGCCGGGCTTCTTCAGTAGAGGTTTTATCACAGCAGTCTTGAAGGTAGATGGAACTGTTCCAGTAGACAGGGATAGGTTCATGATGTTGAGCATAGCAACGACCGGGAAAAGTTCTTTAAGAACCTTGGTGGGGAGAGGGTCCAGCATAGGGGGGCATGAATTAAAGGGCATGAATAAATGATATAGGATCACTTTTTTTTGTTGAAAAACTGTCTGCGGCTACCCCAGTTGATGATGACTTGATGAAGCCTGCTTGGAAACCCTGGAGGTTCTAGGAACCTCTGGTGGTTAGTGTAGTATCATTTCTACTCAGGTGAAAAATAATCGTTTGCAGAGATCCGGATACTAAGTTCAATATGTTTATTGAAAAAAGCATCAAATATCATCTACTGCAGCAAGATGGAGCCTGCAATGCCAATTCCTACAGACTGACGACGCGCTTCTTTACCAAACAAGTCAAGTCAAGTCAAGTCAAGTCAGTTAATTGTCACATCAAAGTTATACAAGTATAAGCAATGGGTGAAAATCTTATGTGCAAAACCAGACGACAGACAGCAGTTATAAAAATAAAAATAATAGAATAAAAAATAAGTAAAAAGTGTATAAAAAAAAACTGTATAAAGTTAAATATATAAAAATATAAAAGTGCATACATAAAATGCAATATATTAGCACAGAAAAAGAGCAATATATATATATATATATATATATATAAATCAATGTAATAAAATATACATTGTTATATGCTATACACCCTTGTTCAGCAGCCTGATGGCCTGACTGTGGAAGCTGTCTCTAAGTCTGTTTGTGCGGCAGCACAAACTTTCGTGTCGTCAGCAAACTTGATGATGACGTTGGAGCTGTGCATAGCCATGCAGTCGTGGGTGTAGAGGGAGTAGAGAATAGGGTTTAGCACGCATCCCTGGGGGGCTCCCATGTTGAGGGTCAGTGGCTCTGCCCGAGGTGGTGCTGCCTTTCCCTCCAGGTGGGATGGTCCAGGGTGGCAGGTAACACGGAGCAAATAAAGTCCTTGACCAACCTCTCGAAGCATTTGCTGACAATCGAGGTGAGGGCTACAGGTCTATAGTCGTTCAGGCATGTTACCGTGGGTTGTTTAGGGACAGGCACGATGGTGGACATCTTGAAGACCGCGGGAACAACAGCCTGGGACAGGGAGAGGTTGAAGATGTCTGCAAAGACTCCTGCCAACTGGTCTGCGCATGCTCTGAGGACACGGCCCGGGATGTCGTCGGGGCCTGCTGCCTTACGGATGTTCAACCGATGTACAAACATCTACTACTCCTATTGGTCACGGTATAACAAACATCTACTACTCTTATTGGTCAGGGTATAACAAACATCTACTACTCCTATTGGTCAGGGTATAACAAACATCTACTAATCCTATTGGTCATGGTATAACAAACATATACTACTCCTATTGGTCAGGGTACAACAAACATCTACTACTCCTATTGGTCACAGTATAACAAACATATACTACTCCTATTGGTCAGGGTATACAAACATCTACTACTCCTATTGGTCAGGGTACAACAAACATCTACTACTCCTATTGGTCAGGGTACAACAAACATCTACTACTCCTATTGGTCACGATATAACAAACATCTACTACTCCAATTGGTCACGGTATACAAACATCTACTACTCCTATTGGTCAGGGTATACAAACATCTACTACTCCTATTGGTCACGATATAACAAACATCTACTACTCCTATTGGTCACGGTATACAAACATCTACTACTCCTATTGGTCAGGGTATACAAACATCTACTACTCCTATTGGTCAGGGTATACAAACATCTACTACTCCTATTGGTCACGGTATACAAACATCTACTACTCCTATTGGTCAGGGTATACAAACATCTACTACTCCTATTGGTCAGGGTATACAAACATCTACTACTCCTATTGGTCACGGTATACAAACATCTACTACTCCTATTGGTCACGGTATACAAACATCTACTACTCCTATTGGTCAGGGTATAACAAACATCTACTACTCCTATTGGTCACGGTATACAAACATCTACTACTCCTATTGGTCAGGGTATACAAACATCTACTACTCCTATTGGTCACGGTATACAAACATCTACTACTCCTATTGGTCACGGTATACAAACATCTACTACTCCTATTGGTCACGGTATACAAACATCTACTACTCCTATTGGTCACGGTATACAAACATCTACTACTCCTATTGGTCAGGGTATACAAACATCTACTACTCCTATTGGTCAGGGTATAACAAACATCTACTACTCCTATTGGTCAGGGTATAACAAACATCTACTACTCCTATTGGTCAGGGTATACAAACATCTACTACTCCTATTGGTCACGATATAACAAACATCTACTACTCCTATTGGTCAGGGTATACAAACATCTACTACTCCGGTTGGTCAGGGTTCCTTTGTTACGTCACGAGTTTGCAGACAGAAACTCCAGGGGGTCTCGTCCCTTGTGTCGCCTGTTGGCCGCTCCAACACACATAGCTCTTACAATGCATACAGTATCACAGACAGTGTTTTAGTTTTATACTTAGGGTATAAAAATACACTACATTAGTGAGGTTGAGCTGACGTCAATACAATTCCCTTTTGTCCTCTTGCATCAAATGACCATACGGCAAAGTCCAGTTCGGAAGGGTTGGTGGAGTCCTCAATGCAATGAAATGCAGAAAATGATTCCCCAGTTTGTATGTATGTTGAAACAAAGCTTGTAGTTCTTTAGTAGCTTTAGTAGGCTTGCTGTGTGACTTCTTAATGATATTCATCAGCTGACATTGAAATATCTGTGTGTGTGTGTGTGTGTGCGTGTGTGTGTGTTTTTGTTTGTGCGCATACATGCATGTGCATGTTTACATCTGTGTGTGATTGTATGCGTGTGTTTGTCTGTGTGTCAATGTTTGTGTCTGTGTGTAGACGTGTGTGTGTGTATATGTGTGTGTGTGTGTGTGTTTGATCAGCAGCTCAGCTAACTAGAGCCAGATGTTGTTTGGCATGAAAAAATATCAGTTTAGTTGGTTTCCAAAACGAGCCTTAGCTTTTCGTTACCTGGTCTGTTGCCCTGAGTTTGACCCAAAGGCAAGAAGGTCAATTTGGGGGGTTTTGATTTCACTGTGAGGGTTGGGTTCAAGGCTCATGGGTTTGGCTTTCCTATTCGGTTTCGGTTTTCAGCTTTGTTTTTTGCTTCAGATGTAGAATTTTAGGGTTAGGGTATAGGGCTGGGGTTTGGTTTCTCCTTCGAGGGTTTGGCTCTGTAGGGATAGGGTTTCCTTTTAGGGTCTGGTTTTTGGTTCTAGGGTTTGGTTCTGGGGTTAGGGTTTCCTATTAAGGTTTGTTTTTTGGTTCTAGGGTTTGGTTCTGGGGTTAGGGTTTCCTATTAAGGTTTGTTTTTTGGTTCTAGGGTTTGGTTCTGGGGTTAGGGTTTCCTATTAAGGTTTGTTTTTTGGTTCTAGGGTTTGGTTCTGGGGTTAGGGTTTCCTATAAAGGTTTAGTTTTTGGTTCTAGGGTTTGGTTTTAGGCTTAGGGTTTCCTAGTGGGGCTCGGGGGGGGGGGAGAGAGAGAGAGAGAGAGAGAGAGAGAGAGAGAGAGAGAGAGAGAGAGAGAGAGAGAGAGAGAGAGAGAGAGAGAGAGAGAGAGAGGAGAGAGAAAGAGAGAGAGAGAGAGAGAGAGAGAGAGAGGAAGGGTGAACGAGAGAGACAGCGAGGAAAGGGGAAAGGGAGAGAGAGCGCATTTTGCCGCTGTTTTAATGCACACCAGAGGGGACCCAGTCCCTCACTGTCAACACACTTACTATGACCTAATTTGAAAGATGACTTTCCCCTCTCACACACACACACACACACACACACACACACACACACACACACACACACACACACACACACACACACACACACACACACACACACACACACACACACACACACACACACACACACACACACACACACACACACACACACACACACACCATGGTCGGCTCTAGTGGTTTTGGCTCTGAGGATGTAGCGGAGCTGATGTAATTTCCAATCGACCGGTATGATTGCTCACTGCGACCACAGCAAAGAGTAGGGAAGAAAAGGGAAGAAGAAAAGTACTTTTGCTTACTTACTTACTTCGCTATATCAGCTGAGGCCAAGACAACTTTGACCTTTCGTTCACCACGGCAAAGCGCTAGGTGTTCAGCGTCATCTCTCTGTCGAGGTGAAGGAATAACGTTCCCGCAAGCGTCCGACGCGAGAAGCACAGCTTGTGTTTGTTGGCCAGTGACCTGTCAGGCTGTTCCTCCATGCATGGCTAGCCCCGCTAATGAGCACACAAGGTGGAAGACAGCAGCAGGCAGGGGGAGAAGGAAGGGATGGAGAATGGACAGGGTAATGGAATGTGTGAGTGTGAGTGTGTGTGTGTGTGTGTGTGTCCGGGGGGGGGGGGTGGGGTCTTAGGCCAGAGAAGAATCTATCCGGGGTGTCAATTGCTGTGTTAACTTCCAGGCTAACCGCTAAACTGCTGGGGCAACAACTAAACCCTGATGCTTATGGCTACACTGCAAACAAACAAATAATTGTAATTTAACTGCTATGCTAACAGCGTGAATAAAACACACACTTTGATCATTGACCTAATGGAAAAAACAGAAATGTTGGCACATGCAGGAAAAGAAGGTTAAAGTACACCGTTTGAAGTTGGAGCACTAAGGCTATGGGTTGGATTTCACTGGGGTAAGAGGCGCATGCTAGCGTGACACCAGCTCATTAGTCACCTACTGAAAGGACAACAGTGCTAAGTGCTTTTTTTACACACTTGAGCGGGTTAGCAAAGCATTTAGACTTCTGCCCACTCAGCTCGAAACAGAAATGCCAAAGCTTTTAGAGTTTAGAGTTAGCACCACAGGGACACAAGGCACACACACACACACACATGCCATGCTGGCCTGCACACACACACACACACACACCCAGACACACAAACGCATGTACCCAGGCACACACACACACAGGCACACACACCCAGACACACAAACGCATGTACCCAGGCACACACACACAGGCACACAGGCACACAGGCACACACACACACACACACACACACACACACACACACACACACACAGGCTTGGTTCCTAACACCAGCGATGAACTGAAACATAACCAATGGCAAACAAAATGCCCATCAAAAGGAGATCATGTCCCGAGACGTAATAATACCATCCAACGTTAATAATGAAATGACAAATTACTAAAGTCTGAAAGATAAGATAATGGCGGGAAAAGAATCTGTCCATTGGACTACTTAAGGAGTTTGCCGGTGTGAAGCCCTGTGCCTTCAGTGATTGTTCTTAAAACCATGTGTCATGTTAACAAATGGATACTAACGTCCGATACGTTAGTACGGCGTCTGTTGAAAAGAACAGCAAAGGTTGTTTTTTTCTGTATCTATTTCGGCAAACGCTCAGAAAAGACGATTCTCACTTTCAACCGCACAGATTCAATACCAAAGTACAGATATTGGAAGCCACTTCTGCTTTTGTGGCAGTTCACATTTCCACAAAGAAAAAAACATTATTCATCAGAAAGAATTCTAGAGAAACACAAAAATTGATCATTGAAAACTATTTTTCTTTTCAGTTGAATGATCTCTTAGTATATTTCCTGTGCCGACGCTAACCTTGGGATTTATTTTTTAACTCGATGAATGAATTCTCCAAAAACTGGTCTCCAAAACTTTTCATATTATGTCTTCTCTTCATTGTTAATACTTTGGCCTATGGGGGTTTCATTGCCATTATTTCCAGAGTCAAACATGAGTTCATTGCCCAAACAGTCTCCTGTGGAGCAGAAAGCTTATCATTACTGTAACATTTGCTTTTGATTACAGCCAAGCCTGTTTGTTCTCTTAAAGTCAACATTGAGAAGGACTTGGGCAAAGCCAGGGTTTCGAGGGTTCCAATTAAGTGAAACACAAACGCCATGCCAGGCTACAGTTACAAACATTTACAGCCTTGAGCCGCATTTGCATATTTTTTTCAGCAACTCCTTTAAAGAAATGACAGTTCTCCCCAGACACCGTGGAAAAACTTCAGAGGATTTAAGATGTGTTTTCGTTCCTTGTTACTCAAAATGCTGCTTGCTTTTGTATTGTCCTCCCTTGTGTGGCAGATCTAAACATCCAAACCGACTACAAAGACACAGCATCCGCACAAGGCCGATAAACATGTTCACCATGTGCTCTGTGGAAGGTGAAGGATGTTACGCTTCCGTCTCTGAGACAATTCGATGAATTGATTAGACAGTCTTATTGAATCAAATTAGTCAACCAGTAAATTATTTGGGGAGATATTCTAACTTTGTGTATGTATTACATACTATACTACACAATTCTGGATCTGGATATTTTTTCAATTTCATTATATTGTAGGCCGAAAAAGAAACAACATTTTTTTGATTTTTCTTTCTCTGTAACATTTGAACTATGCAATAGTTGTTTTGT
>CM051020.1:21778443-21968443 GCA_027704905.1 Muraenolepis orangiensis | reverse complement strand
GCGCCTGCTGCAGGACGAACTTCACCACGCCGCTCTCCGCGAAGCGGACACCCCGGCTGTCGTGGGTCAGGCCCACCATGTAGGCGTCGGAGACGGAGACGGTGCGGAACGCCGGCCGGTGGCTGGTCTGATAGTGCGCCGACACGGTGGTCTGCGCTGTCATTGCCACAGCCCCCGTGTCGTGCGACAGCCAGAGGAAGCTGAAGGGGTGTCCATGGAGGTCGTAGGCGTGCAGGTCCTTGGTCTGGTTGCAGTGCTGGTTTGGGCTCTTCAGCACCAGGCTCAGGGTGTGGTTGGGCTCCACCTCCGCGGCGGTGCTCACACTCACGCTCTGGAAGTACTTGCCTTCCGGCTGCTCGATGCGAACGCCACTCAGGTCTCGCCAGCCGCCCTCCTCCTCCTGGCTGCCATTGAGTCGCATGCCCAGCTGCAGGAAGTTGCGACAGCTGTGTTTCAGGGCGAAGTTGTGGTCCAGCCACAGGAGGCCATGCTGCTGGAAGGTCAGCCGGCCACCCTGCATGGAGAGCAGCTCGCTGGCATCTTGACTGCTGTGGATGTTGAGCTGCAGGCCTGGGAAGATGGACCCAGAGGAGGAGGACTTGGCAGGGGGCACCTGGATGCTAGCCCCCCATGCCTGGGACAGACGGACGGGCTCGCCGGGGAGCAAGGGGCCGGTGCAGACGGTGTCTCTGACTGCGGTGCAGGGACCGGAGGCCAGGTGGCCATCGCAGTCGGAGCAGGCCTGGCACTCCTGGAGCTCCTGGTTGTAGAAGTAGTCGGCGCCGCACACGCCCGTCCCCGCCTCCCGCTCGGAGACGCCCAGGCACCGGAAGCCTCCTGTTGGGAGACAGGCCGTATAGCGTCAAACCTCAATGAATTCATTAGGAAAAACAAATTAACCTAACTGTTTTCATTTGCAGATGTTAAACCTGTTTGTGTTAACATATAACCCCTAAACTTAACTATTTACAATTCAAAAACTGGTTCGAAAACAACTGGGATTTCTGATGACATTAGTTGTAAACTCACCTGGGGTGTTGAGACACTTGACCCTCTCTCCACAGATGCTTGGTAACTCCAGGCATTCATCCCGGTCCTGTGATTCATACATGATTACACTTAAGTTCAAGTACAGTTAACCTCCACCACTTGCACCACTTCAAGCAGCAACTCCACCACTTGCACCACCACCAACACCACTACCTCCACCTCTACCACCATCATCACCACCACCCCCTCCATCACCACCTATACCTCCTCCACCACCATCACCACCTCTATCACCACCTCCTCCACCACCATCACCACCCCCATCACCACCACCACCTCTGGGAGGGGGAGGGTGTTACCTGGCACATCCGGTCAGTGTTAGGCGAGCACTGGGAGATGAGGAAGAAGCCGGGCGGACACATGGTGCACTTCTCACAGTGCGGGGGCTCCTTCTGGAAGTCACAGAACTCCTCTGCGCCGCAGGACTCCGTGCAACCCAGCAGCGGCTGGGGAAAGTGGGCCTCGCCCAGCACGTCCACCACCTCCATCACTTTGGAGTCTGCCTCCATCTTGTGCACGGCGTAGGACTTCTGCAGGTGGCTGCGCGCCTGGCTCTGCAGCCCGGCCAGGTGGCTCTGGAAGTAGCTCTGGAGTTCCCCCTGCAGGCTCTGGAAGGACACCTGTTTGACGGTGTCGGAGAGCAGGCCGTACTGGGCCTTCACCGTGTCCATCTGCTCGTACATGCGCAGCTGCTGGTCCAGGATGTCACGCTGCTGGGAGAGCAGCGCCTCCTGCTGGTCGACCAGCTTCTGCTGCAGGTCTCGGATCACAACCTGCTGGGCTCGCAGGGCCTCCACCAGCTTCTCCTGACCCTTGGACAGCTGGAGGTGGAGGATGAGAGCGTCCTCCGACGGAACCTCGTTCTCCCCTGGAGGGAAGTGGATGAAAAGGTATAGATCCCGATGTCTAGCCTACTTGCAGGCGTCCTTGAGCAAGATTCCTGCTACTTAATGACTTGTCTCTGTACTGTCCAACCCCTACCTGCTCCTTAATGACCTGTCTCTGTACTGTCTAACCCCTACCTGCTCCTTATTGACATGTCTCTGTACTGTCTAACCCATACCTGCTCAATAATGACCTGTCTCTGTACAGTCTAACCCCTACCTGTCCTTAATGGCTTATCTCTGTACTGTGTACAGAGACAATACCTGCTCCTTAATGGCCTGTATCTGTACTGTCTAACCCTTAAGTGCTCCATAATGACCCGTCTCTGTACTGTCTAACCCCTACCTGCTCCTTAATGACCTGTCTAACCCCTACCAGCTCCTTAATGACCTGTCTCTGTACGGTCTAACCCCTACCTGCTCCATAATGACCTGTCTCTGTACCGTCTAACCCTACCTGTCCTTAATGGCTTGTCTCTGTACTGTCTAACCCCTACCTGTCCTTAATGGCTTATCTCTGTACTGTGTAGAGACAATACCTGCTCCTTAATGGCCTGTATCTGTACTGTCTAACCCTTAAGTGCTCCATAATTACCTGTCTCTGTACTGTCTAATCCCTACCTGCTCCTTAATGACCTGTCTCTGTACTGTCTAACCCCTACCTGCTCCTTAATGACCTGTCTCTGTACCGTCTAACCCCTACCTGCTCCTTAATGACCTGTCTCTGTACTGTCTAACCCCTACCTGCTCCTTAATGACCTGTCTCTGTACTGTCTAACCCCTACCTGCTCCTTAATGACCTGTCTCTGAATCCACTGTAAGTCGTTTGGAATGAAAGCATCTTCTAAATTACAAAATACTAAGTTGATGGTTACAATATGGTTTTAGAACCCAAGGCTCATACAGAAGACACATTAGACGTAATAAAAAGCAGAATGCATGTGGTGCTTGAGAGGAACAGAGCTTCCTCATCATTACCACTTTTCTAAATGTTTTGAGGACACACAAAAGGAATACGATGATGTGTTTGTGTACAATCACAATTTTCTCAAAAAGGTCTATTAAAAAAAGGGGGCAAAATCTTTGGACTCTGGATACAATTCTGCTAAAACAGGTCAAATTATTTTTTTATTATTAAGAAAAGACCAGGTTTTATGGACCCGTCTGGGGTAATGTTTGTTATGTTTGCGTACCTCAGTGTTTGTCTTTGGGTAATGGTGTAAACTGAGGTAGGGCTGTCTGTGTTTAGACGTTGAGCAGCCGGTTCACTACAGTAACAGAGAGGAGAGGAGAGGAGGCGGCTGTAGTTTGTCACGTATGGAGTAACTACCGGAAGTAAGAGTACACTGCTCTGCGATTTTTAAGGCTCCGGAAGCAGGAAGTGTGATATAGGCCTATTGGTATCGCCAGCTGCATTCGTATTAGGCCTACTGGTATTGCTGTTATTAATAGTAATTGATGTAGTAGTAGTAGTAGGCTATAAGAATAAATAGTAGGGCTACTATTATTGGTGTTAATAATAGGGTTAATAGTATGATTAGTAGGCATATTAATATTAGTCATCACCTGGTTTGATGTCACATGTGAGCTGGACTCCCAACGGGGCGCCTCCGTGCTCAGAGCCCGAGGACGCATATCCAAACTCCGGGAAGTCTCCCATGAACTGCGCGGCTCGGTCCCTCAGGTGGACCGGCTGCTGCTCGGAGCCCGCAGGACACGCGTCTCCCACGCACGGCCTGGGCCGCGGCTGGAGACGTACTCTCAGTGGCAGTTTGCACTCAATCCCCCGGCAGTCGCGCGTGTCGTTCGCGGTATGAAGGTATCGTGGAGGAGGAGGAGGAGAGGGATGAAGAGAACCGCACGTCCCATCGGTGCACACTGACGGGAACGCCTCCGCCACCGCTCTCATCCGCGCGCTGCCCCCATCCCGTCCGCGGGGTGGGGGCTGGATCGCCGCAAACCCGTCCGCCACCGCAGCTCGTTGGGAACCCGCAAACGCGTGCTGCTGCGCCGCCGCTGCGCGCCCCGTGTTGGTGGGGCTGTAGGGTCCATGCCTCGGGGGTCTGGAGGAGCGACCCCCCGGGCAATAGTCCCCCACGCACGGTCTCGGGTCGCCGTGGCACTGCGTCCCGCGACACGGCTCTGCGACACCGCGGTCCAGCAGGGAGAACCAACACAACGCCAGGCACAGCGCTAGTCTGGGTACTTCCATTCTACCCTCCCGTCTCGGTGCTCCTGTGGAACAGGAGAGGGGAACTATCGGGAAAAAATTGTTTTAAACATTCAGTTCTTCATTTAGATGGGGAATATAGGTTCAATATGTCCAAGTAAAACCAACAAAAACAAAGCAACCATAACATTTGGACGAATCCCGCCTATATGTCTCCCCTACACACACACACACACACCAACAACTCAGTCTGAACACTCCGTTTACCAATCAAAGTCATCGATAGAACTTTGTTTACCTTCCAGCAGGATTCAGAGCGCGCGTCCTCGAGGCGCGTGCATTACTCCCCGCGTCCTGCGGGTCTGAGCCGCTCTGCGAGAGGACGTCAGGATCCGGCATTCCACCGACCTAATTAACATCAGGTTTCCCCGCCACGAATTAACCCTTCGCTCTCCTTGCATTCCCAAACTCTCTCTCCCCCCCCCCCCTATTCTCTCTCTCTCTCTCTCTCTCTCTCTCTCTCTCTCTCTCTCTCTCTCTCTCTCTCTCTCTCTCTCTCTCTCTCTCTCTCTCTCTCTCTCTCTCTCTCTCTCCCCTATTCTCTCTCTCCCCCCCCTATTCTCTCTCTCTCTCTCTCTCTCTCTCTCTGTAAGGGGTTCGATTCCCACTGGGTGGGGGTGTGCACACATGCTGAGAATGTATGCTCAATAAATTGTAAGATGCTTTGGTTGAAAGCATCCAAATAACACATATTTTAGTAATTGTTTATCATTTTCCAGTGCATTTTTACCTAAATGGAATTACCTATATGTAAATCAAGTAGAGGACATTATGAAATGTGCATGAGTCCAAATTGCAGTGGAATTTGGGTTGTTGTTGGGCGCTCTCTCTCTCTCTCTCTCTCTCTCTCTCCTCTCTCTCTCTCTCTCTCTCTCTCTCTCTCTCTCTTTAACACAAAGACACACATTAACAGCTACCATCAAAGCAGAAGAAGTTAATGTGTTCCAAACACCAAGGTGCATCCTGGGATTTTAAAGGCTCCTGACGGTGGTTATGTACAATAAATATATTTTCAGGAATTACCTGAAAATATATAATATTCAGGGCGACAAAGTAAAAAACTGACTATACAGACTTTAAAATCTTTATTGACTTCCCATGTTGCTCAGTTCAAGCGGTCTGGTGACCTAGCGGTCACCGGTGATTCTGAACCCATCTCTGCTGTTTGTCAGGAGGAGCGCATCCAGAATGTACAGCTGGAGGTACTCTATAGCAGTGTCCTGTTCTTCTGGCTCTCCCCAAGCCAGACCAGACCCCTGTCTTTTATAACCACCAGCAGCCAATACAAATACGACACTTTTGTTCGAAGAGAAGCTGTTGAAACTATCAGGGATTTGTTTCCACAAACCCCCAACATTCCGTCAAATGTCAGCCAAAGACCATCAAAGTCCGACAAAGACTACCCTTTTTTGTTAAATAGAGTTCAACGCATTCTCTGTCAACAAAGTGTTTAGTTTCAAACCCTTTTCTCTTCTGTTGGAGAACGTTTGGTTACATATAAAGACACAATGCGTCTTTACCGACAAAGACAAATCGGCAGGAATGACGACGATTTGTCTGTTGGTGGATTTTTAAAACCCTTCTCCCACTTGTAACTCGTCGTGTTTTCAATGTTACCAAACGTTCTGGACCAGAGCGACTGGTTCTGATTAAACATGGGATGCCAGAGAATATTTCAGTTGACGTTTTGGCAGCGGCGTTGTGTTGTGACTGTTTGAACCAGGCCGAGCGTCCTCACACTCGCAGGAATTGAACACAATTATTCCATTTCCTCGTCGTGATTTCTAAAAACAAAGAGAAGGAAGTGGAAAACTCAGACTGCTCACAGACAGACGTCTTTCATATTCAATATTCTTTTCATATTCAATATTCTCTATCCATCTCCCTTCAACAAATCCAGCCTTTCCCAACAGTAAGACAATGGCAGAAACATCCAATAACACTATATTTAAAACACAGATCAGAGTCAGTAAAGGGAACAAACAACTGCAGAGCATATGAAACATGTTATTGTGACATGGGGGATCGAACCTGGAACTGTTCGTTGGTGAGTCGATTGCCACTACTCTATTCTTACCACTACTGGATTCAACCTGATGTTCAGCCTCTCCTCCTCCTGGTTTCCTCTTTAGCACCACAACGTGTGTGGTGTTAAAGGTTGAGTTTAAAGAACAGAGCATCCGTGATTTACAGCAACAACCAGAACAACGTAGAGACTAAGTGATCTGAAAAGAGACGAGAGGCTAGAGAGAGAGACCGCAGAGAGACTAGAGAGAGACTAGAGAGGAACTAGAGAGGGAGACCACAGAGAGAGAGACCGCAGAGAGACTAGAGAGAGACTAGAGAGGAACTAGAGAGGGAGACCACAGAGAGAGAGAGAGAGACCGCAGAGAGACTAGAGAGAGAGACAACAGAGAAACAATAGCGAGACTAGAGAGGGAGGCTGCAGAGAGACTAGAGAGAGAGACAACAGAGAAACAATAGAGAGACTAGAGAGGGAGGCTGCAGAGAGACTAGAGAGAGAGACAACAGAGAAACAAGAGAGAGACTAGAGAGAGAGGCCGCAGAGAGATTAGAGAGAGAGACAACAGAGAGACTACAGACTAGACAGAGAGACCGCAAAGAGACTATAGAGAGACTAGAAAGGGAGACTGCAGAGAGAGACTTCCAGAGAGGGTAGAGAGAGACTAGAGAGGGAGATGGCAGAGAGACTAGAGACGAGAGACACATAAGCACAAATACACATATTCACACACACCAATGTATGTACACACACACACACACACGTCTGTATATGAGGTCATATACAGACATCCCAACCAAACCACGATACTTACAATAATCTGTACACTGCAGGGTATTGTGGTCGGGACGCTAAATGTGCTAGCATGTGTTAGCGTTTAGCACCGGCTGGTGGGTGTCCTGGGTAACAGTGTGTTGTGCCCCCCCCATATGTCACCCTTTGCTGGGAGAGGAATGAGGGCATGGGGGGCTGCTTTCCCCCCCCCCCCCTCTGTTTATTTAAGATATCATCCCCCATGAAAGACTCCTGGAGCTGCTCAAGGCTCTTGGGTTTCCTCCGCGGGCCCCGGCGCTGGCCCGACGCTGGCCCCTGCGATGACAGCATCCAGCCACGGCCAGGGTGGTCCGTTCCCCCTTCCCCCAGGCAGCGGGTCCTGATGGGTGGTGGGGTGGTGGTAGCAACACAGGGCTATTAATAGAAGGACAATATACATTGCTACGACTAGAGAGTCGGACTGTACAGCCGGTTCTGAACGAAAGTCAATTGTTCACGTCCACTGAACGTTCTGAACCGAAACACTAAGCAGGAGCACCAGAAGGCCGTTGACCCCGTCAGTAATGGATCCTCGGGAGATGAGTTGTGCCACAGAAGGGCTTAACGGTAGGCCACGCCCCTCTCTATCCACATGACACTGCTGGCTTCATGAGAGTCGGAGCGTGCGAGCATGAATTTGATATGGACGACAACATTTATGTGCTTCCGATTGAACTGATTAACTGATTGAACTATCGTATCTTTTACTGAATCTTTTGATTCTCCTTTGTAGGAAATCCTCATTTGTAATGTCAATCCCTGTAATCCTTCAAACGACCCCTAGGGGTTTGTGTACCCCCAGAAAACACATCTATCTTATCTAGATGAAGCTAGATCAGCCTTGCTAATACTGTTTGAATCAGTGGTGCTTGAACCTCAGTCTCTGGGGCCCACTGAGACCTACAGAAATAAGACGATACGAACAGAACTTGAATTGTGAATTTCAATTTGAAATGAACATTCATGTTAAAACTAAGTGGGTGTCAGATTTCCATCAGTGATGGTCAGTGATGTGATTTGTTGACTGTATTCAGTCAGTATATCAGTATATAAGTGCTGGTTTTTTCTGCCCAGGAGCAGAACATGAACCGATAGTGAGAAGATGACCGTGTGGTGTGGTGGTGTTCTTTATTTCAGCGTGGGGAGATGGATGACATGTGGGGAGATGGATGACATGTGGGGAGATGGATGACATGTGGGGAGATGGATGACATGTGGGGAGATGGATGACATGTCCTGACTGTCCTGGTGGGCCGGAGCCCACGATGTCTGGCACTGCCTCCTCGGATGAACCAAGGAGAAATGCTAATAGGTATTGCTGCCTGGGCAGATAAGGCCTTACCAAGCTAGTTGAGGCCTAGCGCTTGAGCTAGCGTGACTTTGTGAGTATGAAACTATTACTGCTTTAACACACACACTCGCACACATACACAAACGCAATGTGCACACATACAAACAAATGCACACACATGCATAAACACACACGCACACACACAAACTACGGCAGCCGTTAGACTAGCAAACAGTACAGAATGAGTAAACATCCTCCCAGTCCACATTAATACACACACACACACACACACACACACACACACACACACACACACACACACACACACACACACACACACACACACACACACACACACACACACACACACACACACACACACACACACACACACACACACACACACCCTGGCCCCCACAGCGAGGAGGTGAATAATTAACTCACACCTGGACACACCTCATGCACACTCAGCACTTCAGCTCCAGCTTTTGTGTTTTCTTTTAGGAGTCCTGCTCAGCCCCTCCCACTCCTCCAAAAACATCCCATAATACTAACACATAATACTGTTCTGTGCATCACACTACTTTATACTGTCAAGACAAGCAGTGTTTCGGGGGAATCCATTTCTCTCTCTCTCTCTCTCTCTCTCTCTCTCTCTCTCTCTCTCTCTCTCTCTCTCTCTCTCTCTCTCTCTCTCTCTCTCTCTCTCTCTCTCTCTCTCTCTCTCTCTCTCTCTCTCTCTCTCTCTCTCTCTCTCTCTCTCTCTCTCTCTCTCTCTCTCTCTCTCTCTCTCTCTCTCTCTCTCTCTCTCTCTCTCTCTCTCTCTCTCTCTCTCTCTCTGTTACCACTGTCTCTCCCCCTCCCCGTGTCCAGTATAGGCAGATAAGGCAGGTAGATAAGCTCCAGGGCTGGCCTGCTGTGTTCTGACAGGAGGGTTGTGAAAGTGTGAGCGTCTGAGCGTCGAGAGGAATGCATCAAGAGCACGTCTGGACTTGAGCTTCCGCTACCCTGTGACAGATGAACTCACACACACACACACACACACAGACACACAGAGGTGGTCGCATGTGGAGAACCTAACAAATCTATTTTGATATATATCGATGAGGCTTTTATTTTGACAGGCAGAGGACCTTCACGTTCGTCAAAGGTGAGTAAACAACTCACAAACGTACTAAGAAACTAAGCGAGTAATATGTCGAGGATCAGACACAGAAACAAGAAGTATACCCAACTGCCGCCACAGGGCTGATAGTGCAGAGTTGTGAAAAGACAAAGGCTGTTTTCTGAAGTATTTTAAAGGAATCTTTGTTTCTTTACTGTGTATGCTTTGTTACGCTGTAAATTAAATACATTGGTTTCTGTTACAGTATTAGTACCGTTAACAAGAATCTCATAATCAATTAATTGGAGTAAAGCTCTGTTCTGTAGACGTCTTGTCTTCTTATAAATTTTTATTCAGTTATGTTTTCTGTTTTGTTAATGTCAGGGAACTTCAATGTTTTCACCCCTTCTTTGAAAGTTTATAAAATTGAAATGAATGTATTCTGATGTAATTGAAGGGTGTTTTAGTGTGTGCGTGTGTGTGTGTACATGTGTGTGTGTGTGAGTGTGTGTGTGTGCGTGTGGTATACATCTTTTTGAAAGGGGTGTTTGTTGGGTGACTCAAGCAGCACTAGGCCCACAGGCTTAGTCCTCTCTCACAGTGTAGTAACTAAACGTTACACGCTTACTGGTCAGCTGGCCGTGCTGTCTAGAAGCGTGTCTACAAGACCAAAAGTCAAAGTCAAAATCAGGACAAAAGCAATGTTGTGCTATGTTCGAAATATACTCCAGAAAATGCTTTGGCTAACAGGGAACCTACACCGCGCATACAGAACATTTATGTGTGTGATTTTAGCTATGCCCGTCAAGTGTATGGGGTATAAGGCTACCAGGCACGGTGTGTGAGTGCATAACACTCTGCACTGGGCTCGTAGGCCGGCCTGAAATACGCATTCCATCAAATAAATCCAAAAATAGTCTTTTAACACATTTTGTAAACTTTGTCACCCAACACGCCATGCTGTCGAACTCGATAGGATAGACATGTTCAATATAGATCTAATATATATTTAAATAAATATATATGTAATACTTCTACTGCCCACTAGGTGACACACCCTTCGATTATTCAGTCCGCCGACTCATTGGGGAAAAGGGGGAAAGGGCTGAAGTGGGCTCAGTCGCGGAGGGGTTGGAGGTCAAAAGCGGCCAAAGTGATGTGAGGTAAAAACAGGAAAAAAAGCGGAATGAAATGGGTGTGCGTTCACTGTTTACAGATAATCTGACAGTAGAGTCTTCATCCGGCATTCCCAGTCACCTAGTGCGACCGGACGGCAAGGCCGAGACTGACGGTCAAGACCAGTGATGTAGTCGTGTAGTGTGCTTGAAGTCAGGCCTGACTTTAAGTGTGGGATAGTAGCGTTTAGTAAACTGCCAAAGGATGTGACAGTTGGAATGTTCCGTGACATGAAGAGTTTGGCGGTTTTCGACTGTCTTGGCTAATGTTGCAGAGTGGCAAAAAAATTGTGCTGTTTGTTTGGGCTTTAGTCGGTCCACTTGAAAGGCGTAGAAAGTCCCAGAGTTTGAAAATGTTTGAACATCAAGTGAGCTCAATGGAATTGTGGTCATTTCTTTCAGATTTCCCTCGAAGCGCACCCCAGTTTCACTTCAGTAACCCGCATTATTTGGCATTATGGTGCACAGGCGTCCGTTTCATGACACCTAAGTGTAGTGAAGCTTGGTTGGGAGGTGCTAAACTGTCGGTTACTCACTTTACTGTTAGCCCATCTGGTTGTGTGGTGGGACACGCCTATTCCTACCCATACTTCCTGTGTGGCTCCTTCTTGAACTAGAGACTAGAGACTCCTGTCATCTTACCCTCTAACCAAAATGGATGCATTGTTCATTATCTGTACTGAAAGGCACAGAAGAGCATAACCTCCAGGTATAAAAAAAGGTTCCAACTGATACTCACTGGATCTGATTGAGTAAAGTATGGTCTAAAAAGAAATCCGGCTTAGGAAAGTCCCCTTGCCCCAGTATCACATAAATACCAGCCTTTAAATACCTGTTTAAATATATACTTCTCCTTTTAAATATATCTGTGATGAGTAACTGGAACGAAGAGACTTATATGCCATATACCACATATATACACATATATATATATATTCATTCACATCTTTCCAAGCATCTTGAAGCATCTTCCTCCGAGACCCGAGCACGGAGAAGCTGTAGACTCCTACCCATACATTTATATGGATGTGATGCCATAAACAAAAATAAAGTAATGATAACACTACAAATGATAAACATAAATAAACATAACATATGCAGTATATTGGCCACATATTTAGTACACACACTTTCCAGCGGTAAAAACAAAGCAATCAATTTTTGGTTTGACCATTGGACTTTTTCTTTGAAAAGACCATAAATAACGTTATAGCGTTTACTTTGAAAAGATAATATATAGCAATGTTTGGATCCAGACTTCAGTCTGTTCTAGGAAACTAGGTTGCTCCTCACCTTTCCAGAGGCCATGCTTAGCATCATCTATCAGGTCACTTCCTGTGGCAAGCATAGCTAATGATCAGAGGGAGATCCCATCAGGGAGTACAGGAGCTATGGCTGATGTTTGATAGAGTTAGTCACGGTGGTCCCCACAGAGGAAGGGCAGTGCTTCATCATCATCTTTCAGATCGTCTCACAAAAAAATCAACCTTTCCTTACAATGACAGAAGTACATTTCATGGGGTGGGATAATGTGTGTGTGTGCGACTCCCACCTGAAAAGGGTCTGGGTTTGATCCCCAATGTCCACAGTCTAACTGAAGGCATCCTTGAGCGAGATGACCCCTAGCCCCTACCTGAGAGAGAGAGAGAGAGAGAGAGAGAGAGAGAGAGAGAGAGAGAGAGAGAGAGAGAGAGAGAGAGAGAGAGAGAGAGAGAGAGAGAGAGAGAGACCAGCAATTTGGACTCGTGCACATTTCATAATGTCCTCTACTTGGTATCAACACACAGGAAAGGAGGTTTCCTGTGACCACTTCCTCCTTTGGGGGAACTGCAGCAATAGTTTCGAGGGGGGTGGGGGGAGGGGGGTGGGGGAGGGGGGGCGGGGGGAGGGGGGGCGGGGGAGGGGTGCATGTGTATCATGAGAGTTTTCATTTGACTTCCTGTATCGTTAGGTGTCACCGGCAAAATGTCCCATAGCACAGCAAGTGCCGTTAATTTTGTCATAGCCATATCAGCATATTATGTAACAAAATAATAGATTCAAGATTCAAGTACAATGAAATTCTTACTCCCCATTCCATGCCGCAGTATGAATTTTCAAAAACACAACTATAAAAATGCTGTACACAATAAAGATAACAATCACAGTAAAAATAACAATAAACAACATTTCAATTCTCTTTCCATCCATAGCCACAGAGTGAGCTAGTCTACGTTGGGTTCAGACAGAGTGTTTGAAGCATGGTTTGAAGCAGTATGCATACATGGTTTGTGCTGAATCTGGCCAACTGACAAGCCACCACGGACCCTGAGACCTCCTGGATCAAATAAACACCAAACTGTTGTTGTTGTTGAAGAAAAGCCAAGAGCCACACAGAGTTGGTTGAAGCGTAGACACTTTAGTCTTTTTCTGGTTTCCGATCTCGGGTTGATATTGTATTTTTTCAACCTATTAATAACATGGATGTTCTGAATAGAGTGAAAATATTCCTGGTATATCAAACATGTTTTCCGAATGGATTTTTGTATTTGTTATTATACAAGATCTGTCTTGTTTCTCATTATTATGGTTGCCACACAGTTGTTTGATAACACCTGCTCGCTGCTAAACGTGAATAAAGTTGAAGCTAATCAATCAGCGAATTGCTAGCTTGAACTTTACGTACCTCTTAGGTGAAAAACACAAACAACTAATCAGAATTAAATCTATAGGCATTGTTAATCGTTTCAAGATCCAAGATGTTTTTATTTGCCATATGCAACAAGTACAATGAAATGCTTACTCCCAATTTCCCTCCTGCAGAATACATTTAAACAACACTATACTATGCTATACAATACAATACTTTAAACAACACAATATTCTACCTACAATATACTATCAACAACACTATATACTACCTTACTTATATGTTATGTATATATTTGTAGGTGCAGGGGGTTTTACACGTATGAACTTTGAGCAGTTAGCCTTGGATATTTCTGTTCCTTGGAGGAGAGGGCGAGACTGAACACGCTAGGGACACGCAAGGAACACGCCTTGAGCTCAGCATACTGCCGCTGCTATCGGCCCTCCCTCCCTCCCTCCCTCCCTCCCTCCCTCCCTCCCCCCTCCGACCGGAGAGGTTGAGCAACACGTAGCCGCAGGATACGCTTTACTTTTGCAAACATTTGATCCTCAAAGAGGATCTCTTGAGGATCTCTTGAGGATCTCTTGAGGTTCTCTTGAGGTTCTCTTGAGGTTCTCTTGAGGATCTCTTAAGAGAACATTAGAGCTTAAATTTTCTCTGGTGCAACACCGGAATTTACCAGAATAATAAAGTCTTGAATCTTATCTCTTCGAATGCATCCTTATCTCTTAGCTTACAATACATTCAATATACTAGGACCAGACCTCCTCTTTCGAAAAAAAAAATGATATATATATATATATATATATATATATATAAATGCTTCATGTGTGATGGTTTTATGAATCTATGCTAAATATGTTGTCTAATTGATGCTATGTGTGAGATCTTGTATCAATGCGTCATGTACTCAGCGTGTATGTATCGTTGCTCAGTGTTTGTTGTGGTTGTTCCCATGCCAAGTGTGCGTTGTGGTTTCTGTTCTCAGATGGATGACATTGACGCCATGTTCAGCGAGATGCTGGGGGAGATGGATCTCCTCACACAGGTGGGTCAAGTCAAGCAAACTTTGTTTAAAAAAAAGCCCTTTATTACGATAACCACCTCAAAGGGATCCATAGACACACGCCTGCTAAGTCTAAAAAATCAAGACCAAAACACAGTAGAAAGAGAAAGAAACCTTGAGAAGAAACCTTTAGGGAAAGTTCATTCCAGTGTTGGCTACAGAGCACAGGTGCTAAATGTGCCCTGAGAAATGAAAGGTTGTCAAATAATTATGAATTCACAGGTCAGTTGGTAAATCACGGGCAAACAGAAAGGCCGGAAATATGTTTTACACGTCAGGAAAGTGTTTATTTTTCTGAAGGCAAGCTTGGGCCATATGAAATCAATTGACATATCTTACAACACTCTCAGACATATTAAAAAAAAAAAATTTGGGGGTTTTATGGACAGCTGTGTTTTTGACCCTGGACTGTTGTGTTTTGACCCTGGACTGTTGTGTTTTGACCCTGGACTGTTGTGTTTGGGGGTTTTAGTGCATCTTTCCCACCAGAAAGAAGTCGATTCATCCTCCAGTTTAAAAGCCATTTTGTGAGACTTTATTTTGTAAGCCACCAGTAATTGGCTGGCTAACATTTGAGGTTGAAGTTGATTGGTCACATTTGCGACATCACAGCTGATTTTGACTCTGATTTTTTGACTATGGATACAGAGAAGAGGTAATTTATGATGATTGTTTTTTGTTCTCTCTCCATCTCTCCTTCAGAGTCTCGGGGTGGAGGAAGAAGTGACCTTCCCCAGTCTGCTCGGAGAGGTCAACCTCTCCCCTGGCTTCATGGACATGAATGGTGACCCACTGTATTCACATCAACAACATCAGCATGTCTGCATTGGGTTTTTAACCTAACATAGTCGAACACGCTACTACTGCAGGGAGTAGATTAGCGTGATGTTTATCCCTTCTTAGGGATACCTCAGTAGCAACACTGGCTCTATCATTGAGTTAGCTTTCATTTAAAGTACCGCACACATGCTTTAGATTGAGATGCTGAGATAAACTTAAACTTAAGAAGCTACTCTTTGATTTAAGGGTCCCATTCCCCACCGGGTGTGATGTTGATTAGCCATTTGCAATCCCTTTAAAACTTGACCCATTAGTGACATCACAAGTGGGAGTGTCCACCCAGATGTATGATGGGTAGCTAGATAGTCGGTCTATCCATCAAAACTCCCACTTGTGATGTCATCATAGGGTACGAAATGTCTCATAATTGCTAATAAGCAACACACCTGGTGGTAAAATATACGGGCCCTCTAAACGCTTCTTAACAATACACTTCTATGTGTTGTCCCGCCAGCGTCCCTCAATGACCTGGATGACAGCGACTTGGACGTACTCATGGCCGACTTGATGGCCGACCTCAACGCCACTGAGGAGAAGTTAGCCGCCGACATAAAGAACCTGGAAGTTCCCCCGCCGCCTTCCGCTAGCCAACCGCCGCCACCGGCTAGTATCCCGCCGGCGCCCCAGGGTCTGAACATGGGTGACCTCCCCCCTCCCCCCCCCTCGCCACAGAGCGACTGCAGCACCCCCTCCTCGTCCTCCCAGTCGCCACGGCCACCGCCGCAAACCGCCAAGCCCTCCATGGTGAGTGTGGGTGGGTTATACGTGATGAAGATGACAGTGATGATGATGATGTCGTTGTCACTGGTGGTTTAGTGTTTATTAGTGGTCATATTAGTGGTTAGTGGTCAAAGTGTTTCTCATGACAAGGCAAGGACCAACGACAACGTAGTAATAACAACATAGTAGTAATAATACTTTTCAGAACTGTCTTCATTTTAGACACCTAAAGAGGTGATTCAATAATTTAGTAAATAATCAATCAATAATTTAAGTTATAAAGTAAGTAATACAAATAGTAATTAAGAAAGTCATAAATAATAAGTCAATAACAACTGACGGTAGCGGTAGAATTTGCAGCGGTAGCCATGGTTACCTGTTAAAATACAAAGGTCAAAGGTTGACAGTTCAGTTTGTCACGGTAGTGAACGCTTTATTAACCATTAACCGTTAAACCACTGGTTCCCAAACCTTTTCTGCAGGGCCTCCTTTTGTAGATTAAACAATGTCAGCCCCCCCCCCCCCCTCCATGCCCCCACATGAAGACACTCTCAGACACATACTTTGCTTGTACACTCCTATAGAATTCATTTAAAACATTGTCTGTAATTAATACAGAAGTGCAACGGCAACTCGAAATAGAAACAAGTTCCATTGTAATCGTAAATGAACATATAAAAATTTGCCGTATCGCATCATTTATATTTAGCCTTGCCGTGCCCCCCCCTGTTATAACTCTGGGCCCCACCTAGGGGGGGCGTCCCCCAGTTTGGGAACCACTGCATTAAACCAAGACAGGACCCCCCTCTGGAGCTGACCAACCAACCAATAAAGAAACACAAACAGGCCAAAACTGTTTAAAAGCTCTGTTTATTTTAGCCAATGTTTCATTACAGAGCAAAACTGCTCGCTCACTTCAGACACTTTGGAGCAGAATGAAGCAGAGCTGTCAGCTGTCAGCTGTCAGCTGTCAGCTGTCAGCTGTCAGCTGTCAGCTGTCGGTCACATCTTGTTGTTTGACCCAGAGGAGCAGACGAAAAATCCACCAAGTCTGGTGGAGATCAAACCGCTTGGGGCCAGGAAGCAGAAAGAGAATCGATGGCAGGCTGGTGGTGCGTTGACTTGTAGGGGGAACGGACCCGTAAGAAGGTTTATTGCTTCAGCAGCACTCGTGACCTCATCCGAGACAAACACACAAGCTGTACTGAGGGAGAACTAGGGAGCTGCCTCGCAACCCGAAGGGGGTACATGGGTTCGATTCCCTGACTGACACCTCCTATAGCAAAGGGCTAAAACCCCCAACTGTTCCCCACAAGCCCGTACCGTTTTTCACGATACATGGTCTGTAACTAAGGTCCCTTTAGGAAAGAGGGTGCGTGGATAAAAAGATTTCTGTATCACAAGCTGTGACCACTAACCAACTAACGGCTCTCAATGAACAATGATATGTAATGATGACATGGCTATGACTTTTGTCCTTCAGGAGGAGATCGAGGCTCACATCAAGGCAGACAAAATCAAGATGGCACTGGAGAAATTAAAGGAGGCCAAAGTAAAAAAGGTAGGTGGAGTGAGCTGGACCGTCTTGGTGGAAGGCCGTAAAGACATCGCAGACATCACACCCCCCTGGAAAGAGACAGAGTAGAAGAACATGGCAGGGCGTCCGCCATCTTGTTCCCATCTCAACTGCCAATAATTCAAATAAAAGAGTGTTTGTTCACAGTCTAGTCAGTGTTTCCTGGGGGGACATGATTTGGACCCATTTGGCTTGTCTTCAAAGCAAGCGCGTCAAACTCATGAAAGTGAGAGTTCATAGCAGCTCTTCGAGTGATGCTCATAACTTAATTATAATAACTTAGAACTTATCGTAGTTTAAAGCTGAAAACATCTCTAGCGGAGGGAGGTGGAAGAAAACTGTAACAGGAAACAGATATGGGGTTGCAGAGCATTCACAAGGTGTGAAAAGGTTCATTTGTTTGAAAATGGGCAAGGTTTCAAGTTCAACAGAGCTCTGCGAGCTTTGAAATGTGAGCTGAATATGTGTGGGGTTTCAGACAGATCTACACACATCTCCACTACCTCATCCACCCCCGTGAACGGAGATGGAGGTATACGACCAGATGATAGATAGGCTAAAGATAAACCTTTAAACCAGATGCCCACTGTCTCACAGACAAAATACATGCTGACTGATTATTTGAAACATCCAAATCCCTGACTGCAATTTCATTATTATGACGTGATGTGAGCGTGGACGTGATCTCGGGGATTAGCGGTGGATAAGTTTCCAGACGACAGGAAGTGCTCATAAGCCAATGAGGAAGATGACCTATACCAGGAAGTGCTGTGAAGTACATCAAGTTAGGACAAAAGTTTGACTGGAATTGAAGTTAGAAGTTGGATGAAATGGACAAAAATGTGTTGCATCGGTTCTCTCAGTAGCTAGCATGAGCTAGCAGGAACTGCGGTTACCAGACACAGCCATCAGGAACATTATGGATTGTATCGATCATATGCCGTTTAGCTGAGAAAATAGACTCCAAGTTTAACAGTCGTCTAATGAGCAAAATAAGAAACCAATAAAGCATCTGAATACAACTACACTAACCTGTTGAGAGTAATGAGTGAGATGCAGTTTGGCCAGTTTGCGTGAAGGGCTTAAGTTGTAGCCTACATGACGGACCAATGGTGGCCATGGGAGAAGGCGGGACATCAGGAGAAACGTCAAAGTCATGTCAAGTAATGAGAGTGTAGGAAGCAAAAGCCGAATCCAAGACATTTTTGGCGATTAAACAATCCCAGCCGTGCTGTGCTAAGCTAAAAATGGAACTTTGTTTTGGCAGTTGGTGGTGAAGGTACTGATGAACGACGGCAGTTCCAAAACTATGATGGTGGACGAGCGGCAGAACGTGCGCGACGTGCTGGACAACCTGTTTGAGAAGACCCACTGTGACTGCAGCGTGGACTGGAGCGTGGAGGAGACCAACCCAGACCTGAACCTGGGTCAGTTACTGGGAGATGTAGCCCGACAACAAGATGATAAATAGGGGTGTGTGTGTGTGTGTGTGTGTGTGTGGGTGTGTGTGTGTGTGTGTGTGTGTGTGTGTGTGTGTGTGTGTGTGTGTGTGTGTGTGTGTGTGTGGGTGTGTGTGTGTGTGTGTGTGTGTGTGTGTGTGTGTGTGGTGTGTGTGTGTGTGTGTGTGGTGTGTGTGTGTGTGTGTGTGTGTGTGTGTGTGTGTGTGTGTGTGTGTGTGTGTGTGTGTGTGTGTGTGTGTGTGTGTGTGTGTGTGTGTGTGTGTGTGTGTGTGTGTGTGGTCATACTGTTTGCCCCCGCTGTGACAAACCATTTGAATCTGTGAGGAGAATCCAGACTCTGTAATCACTACACATGTATGACATCATACATGTATGACGTCATACATGTATGACATCATACATGTATGACGTCATACATGTATGACGTCATACATGTATGATGTCATACATGTTGGGTTCTGGTCTGATGTTTTGATATATTTTTGGTATCTTGGACTTGGTCAACAAACACATGCGTGTTTATCTCTGCCTCTATGTGAGACACACACACACACACACACACACACACACACACACACACACACACACACACACACACACACACACACACACACACACACACACACGCACACACGCACACACACGCACACACGCACAGGGGGGCAGGTGGCTTTCATTTTCTGTATGGGATACTGTGGGCCGTCCGGTGAATAATTACGTGGAAGTGTTTCGACGTAATAAAGCTTTTATTGAGCGAGAGGAAACGCAGAGGAAATGGTTGTCGTCAGCATTTGCTCAACACAAACGGTGCCTATTTTAAAACCAAATGATACCCTGAAGAGAGCTTCTTGCTAGCTGTCTGGGCGACTAATTCCCTGGTGTGGTCACTCTGGTCAAATCCCCTAGCTCTCCGCTGTCTGACTCAACCCCCGTGGGAAGTTACAGCTAGAGTGACTTACTCTAGTAAACTACAAACTATGACAAACTTCTTCTTTCTAATGGAAAACATTTGAATTAGTAGTTTGTCAAATTAGCCTGTAGCTTATGCCACTGCCAACTTTGCATTTCTCCTTAGATTGCCGTTGTTTGATTGTCCCTTGAATCAAGCTTAAAGATGTTTTTGGATGCTTTATGTAAATAGACTGAGACAGAACTGAGTTGTTGCCACGTTAGAGTGTGTGTGTGTCTTTGTGTGTGTGTGTGTGTGTCTTTGTGTGTGTGTGTGTGTGTGTGTGTGTGTGTGTGTGTGTGTGTGTGTGTGTGTGTGTGTGTGAGCCCCCATGTGCTGAACATCCCTAGGAGCCACACCATATGGTCCTGTTAGTTCAAAAGGCACACGGTGCTAATAACTGGCGGCAGGAGTCGAAGTCACACCAGCGTTTTGAACGCCCGTAATGGTGCGCTATGAAGGGATCCCTGGGAACAGTTTGGGTTGGACCTGAACTGTGAAGTGTTGGGCCAAAGGCCCCAATAGACGGGCACGTTCCAGAGCTACCTAGCATGCATAGTCCTCTCCCGGTAGCGTTTGATACTATTTTTAGATTCTCTATTTTACAAAGCTCTTTTTTAGTCAATACAAAGTTAAGTTGTCAAGGATAAGTACCTATGGATCAGTTTTATTGGCCAAATTTCCTCAACACATGCAAGGGAATTTGAGTGCGGTTCTACAGGCACTCTCAATCAGTCATGAAATAAGAAAGTCATATGTGAATGCAATATGAAAGTGGAGGTGTTTGTTTTGGATAAGTGCAGATGCTAGTGAAGGAGAGTGTGGAATCATCAATCAAGCAGAAATGTGACCTTGCAGTCAATATCTTTGTCCAAGGTTCTGCTCTGTTGACTTACCCAGATAAGAAGAAGTTCTAAAATCATGCAATGTTGAATTAATTAAATGGAGATGTCGGACGTCTCTGCAAAATATCCCTTGGAGGAGTCCGAAGCTATATTGGCAGGCGATCTATGTCTGTGGAATAGAAGTACAGATGAAATAGATCTGTTTGCCGACGATGATGTTTTTTGTTTTTTTTCACTTGTCAGAACGCGGATTTGAGGACCATGAGAACCTAGTGGAGCCTCTCTCTGCTTGGACCCGAGACAGCGAGAACAAGGTCCACTTTGAAAAGAGGGCAGACAAATATGAAGTCTTCAAAAACCCTCAGGTGAGCGTCGGTACTGCAATGGAGAGTCTTCTACCTTAAATGAAAACAACGTCAAAATGTATCTCGGCACCTCTTGGCTTCAGTAAGATGATACCAGAATCTATGAAACTTGGATCCGCCCCCCCACACACAACTAATGACAATATGACAACTAATCTGCATATATCTGCATACTGGACTGTGATAGGCCTACTTGTGACATCACAAATTGTGCTTGCGATTCCCAAATTCCCATTTGGGGCTTAGAACTTGAGAAAGGCACCAGAGGTCCAACTCATTTAGCTGTGTTAAAGGTGAGGTGGTCCATAAGGCGCCAAGCGGGCTTTGGTCTGGAGGTTTCACAGAGTGATGCTCATGTGATGTCATCACATGAGCTGGATTCCATTCTTCATTTGTTTTCCTCGGCCTCTCTGTGTTTGGCCAAATATATATACATATACATATATATATATACATATATATATATATATATATATATATATATATATATATATACATATATATATATACGTACATATATAGATATGTATGTACATATATACATATTACGTGTATTTAAACCCCTGGCCACATCTGGTGTCCCTGCTCGTGTTTGAATGATGGGATGTCCTGGCCTCATATCGTCACGGTGATACATCAAACAAAGATGGCCACCGCTGAGAGATGGTTGGCGATCTTGTTTGTTGATAAAGCGCACCGCTGTGTAACCTCGGGATATTGATCGAAACTCTGTCTTCTTGGCAGTAAAAGAGAGTTTCAGAGTGTATGGAAACCGGCATTTAAAAATGTTAAAGCTGTATTTCTGGATTTTCTGTCTCTTTTTATTGTATCAATCGTGAGAAAGGGTCGAGTTGGTTGACTTGTTAAATTGCAGAGACTGGGATAGTTAATGTATTTTTATAATAAGTATATAATGTATAATATATAATGTTTTTCTGCAGAACTTTTATCTGTGGAAGAAGGACAAGCAGACGCTGAAGGACATGAAAGACAGAGACAAAGAGTTATTGATAGAGGTCATACACACACACACACACACACACAACACACACACACACACACACTAATACAGCTACAGATACTAAAGATACAGCACATACACAAAATAAACACCAGGCACATTCCTTCTCTCACACACACACCAATCACACACACACACACATTCCTTCTCACACACACACACACACACACACACACACACACACACACACACACACACACACACACACACACACACACACACACACACACACACACACACAGCTTGATACTACAGATACAGCACATACACAAAATAAACACCAGGCACATTCCCCCTCTCTCTCACACACACACACACACACACACACACACACACACACACACACACACACACCCCTCATACATACTCTCAAACACAAACATATAGACAAACCCTCAACCCTTACACACAGCCAAAACATAACACTATTAAGTTATTGTGTGACCTCTGGTGACCTCTGACCTCTTCCTGTTCCCCGCCGACAGGAGAACTTCTGTGGGACGTCCATTATCGTACCTGACCTGGAGGAGGCGCTCTACCTGCGAGAGGACGGCAAGAAGTCCTGGAAGCAGAAACTCTTCCTCCTCAGAGCCTCCGGGATTTACTACGCCCCCAAGGGAAAGAGCAAGGTCAGAGGTCACCGGAGGTCACCGGAGGTCATCTATGACCCCAGACCCACGTAGTAAAAAAACCTCAGTGCTGACCTAACGACGACATCCTCTGCTGTCTGAGTTCCTGAGATGTTTCAGAACGGTGTGAAGACATGAAACTTTTGAGGAAGGCATGTGCAATGAAGTAACACAGCTACCATTCATTCATTCGTTTATATCTTACAACTTGATGTGAGGTTACTAAATACATTATTTTACATTCATAGCATTCATAAGGCTATGTTTGAATCTAATTTACATCTAGACATTTACTAGCAGACACTGCTAAGTGAGGCTGAACATACAAGTGAGGCTGAGCACACAATCTAACTTGGAGTCGCTACAGTATAGAAATAATGTGCTGCACAACCACATTAAGAACCACCACTGGAGTACAGAGTCGCTGTAGGAATCAGAAACGGGTCATACCTAAAAGGAAAGATCCAGGGGGGCTTATTTATAAATATATACAACCACTTAGACCCTGCTCTGTCGTTTCTCTATTTAATAAGCTGCTCCACTGTTTGCCCACCCCTGTTGAACATGAGCCGTGCCCCCCCGACGGCTGGCTGTATACAGTCTGTCCACTTAACTCCCTATCTGAAATCTCGCCGCTTTTACTCTGAAACAACCCATTCATAAAAGGCACAACACCAGGTCCTGGTGCCGCCATCACACACACACACACACACACACACACACACACACACACACACACACACACACACACACACACACACACACACACACACACACACACACACACACACACACACACACACACACACACACACACACACACACACACACACACACACACTCATGGCTGTAGGTCAAGGGGCTGCCATAAAGTGGAGACTGTCTACAATCTTTTCAAGGGTGTGTTGTAACTTTAAAAGCGGAGGGGGGGGGGTGATTTGGTGTCTCACCCATGTTTAAGGTGTGTGTGTAATGTCTCTCTCTCTCTCTCTCTCTCTACTCTCTGCTTCCCAGACCTCCCGTGACCTGGTGTGTTTTGTGCAGTTTGACAACGTCAACGTGTACTACGCCAAGGACCTGAAGACCAAATACAAGGCCCCCACAGACCACTGCTTCGTCCTCAAGGTGAGGACAGGGTCATGTTGTGGACCTAAAAGACCAGTGTGTAGAGACTATGGTGTCCTCTTCCCAGCCCAAAAGGTACTTGGGTTCCGATGTCCACAGCCTAGCGCTAGATGCCCTAACCTCTGTTAACCCTCTATTTTAGTTCAGGGGCCACATACAGCTTAATTGGATCTCAAGTGGGCCGGACCAGTAAAATCATAGCATAATAACCTATGAATAACAATATCTCCGAATTTATCCCTTTGCTTTAGTGCAAAAACGTGGGGCAGGATAGTGTAGTAGCTCGGATGTTCGAAAAGGTACTGGGTTCGATCCCCAATGTCTCACATAGTCTACCTGAAACAAGACGCCCAAACCCCTGGACTGAGTCGCACATTTGAATGCCCAGGTCCTTCACATTGATCTCTACCGTAATGTTTGAGAAGTGTAGTTTTGTAATAAAACATCAACTTAGAATTCATTTGACACTGTGAGCACTTTCAGATTGCTAAACAACCGTAGATTATACCGGCTGTAAACAAACATGAAAGTATCCTAGATCTGTAGGCTAGATTCTGAAGAGTCACACACACACACACACACACTGTCAACAGTAGTTTCCTCCTGGCCGTGACGGATGCAATATTCAAAATAACACTTGCCTACGCTACAAATGAATTCCCTTTATCACATTTGGACTTGATGACTTTGCTCAGTTAGGCTGTCTGTGGTCACAGCTGCTGTCCAACAATGAGGAAGTGAGAAAACGTTATTTAAAGTTTAGTTCTCTCTAATACAATTTGTTTATTTGAGATTATTTAAACCATTATATGCCTCTGGTGTCTCAATTATTTGTGCGATGTAGCCAGAAGTTGTGTTCATTTTTAGGAAGAATCTGAAAACCTTTCTGCCGATGTTAGCGGAAACTGATTAATCAGCAGATGCCATAGACAAGGCAGAGGGAGAGAGATTTATCAATTAACTTGAAGTAGCATGAAAGTGCATGCTAAATAACAAAGGTACAGTTGTTGAAGTTACCACGGCACTATACAAGCACTTCGTCACTTTTGGTTAGAAAATGTGCTATATAAATGAAGCCTTACCTACTGTATGAAGCCTAAAGGTGGCCTAAAGGTGAAATGAATAGGGATGAAAAAACCAAAACTACCAATAACTATACGACACTAATAACTTCATTAAGTAATATAATATGAAAGGTATTAATGTTAATAAATGTATTTTAAGTAACTATCTATCAACGCACTGTGGTGCGTGTTCCATCACCCAGCAGTGGTTGTTGTGCCGTAGGAGGAGGTAACGCAACAGACTCTCGCTCTTTAACTCACTTGTGGTGTGGAGCCCTGTTTAGATCTCTGTAAGGTCTCAGAACACACCTGCAAGTACTGTTTTTATGAATCTTACATTACTGGTGCCTTGTTCTGAAGAAGAAGAACGGGGGTCTGAATTGCACCACATTAAGTCCATTACAGATGCAGTATGAACATCTTGAACTGATTCAAGTACCCCCTCCCAACCCTTTTTAGTCTATATGGCTTTAGGCCTCTCCTGCCCCCTGGTGGTTGGAGATGGTAGGTGATAACTAACCCCTACGCGCTTGTCATGACATCCTGCATCTAAACAAATCTCACCCTGGTGTCAAGTCAATTCTATTAGTATATCCCTTGATCCCAGTTAGTGTCAACAGGCTTCACAAGCCCACCTCATACCACCAAACTCCCTTAAGGATCAAGGAACAAACCTTGAGAAGGAACTCAAAGGAGAGATCTCTCCTTCCAGGGATATAGGCTAAGTTAACTTAATAATGTTCAGACCTCATGGTAGTATGAAACACAAAACAAAAGCCACCAGAAGATGGTGTTTTGGAGGTTGTTACAACATATTAAATGAGCAATGTTCATACTAAGTCTTAGATTAAAACAAAATATTAAATCATTGTTTGTTTGTGTTTGTAGCATCCGCAGATCCAGAAGGACTCTCAGTATATCAAGTACCTGTGCTGTGACGACCCCTGGACCCTCACCCTCTGGGTGACCGGGATCCGGATAGCCAAGGTGAGTTTGGCCATGAGTTCAGTGATTTAGCTCCTGGTACATGCACCGGATGTATAGCTACAGCTAGCCTAGTTCCATCCATCCATCCATACATATATACAAACACACACACACACACACACGAACACGCACAGACATTTCTTATTGGATCTTATATTTAATCTATAACGTATTTCAGATTATAATCTAGACGTTGAATTTACATTTTTGCACACCACTTTCACATGGTTCGCCCCAATTTGAAGTGTTACAGCCAGAAATATAATCTGTTCATAGAGATTAACGATTTGCTACCTTCAAATCACTTGTTACAAATACTTACCACCCAAAACAGCATCTAACGCTGTAGTGAAACCAATCATCGTCAATGTCCAAGTGAATGTGTATGCCCCTATCTCATGCCCCTCTCCTCCTCCTCCTCCTCCTCCTCCTCTCGCTCTTCCACCTCTTTCCTTCTCCACCTCTCTCTCTCTCTCCTCCTCTCTCCTCAACGTCCTCTCTTCTCTCACCTCCTCCTGTCTCTCCTCCTCTCTCTCCTTCTCCTCACTCCTGGTCCTCCAGTATGGCGCCGCTCTCTACGACAACTACAAGACCGCCGTGAAGAAGACATCTGTGGCCTCTGCTTGGGCCAACCGCATCACCTCCTCCTCTAGCTCCTCCTCGCCCGCGCCGTCGCCTTCCATCAAAGGTAGCACACGTCCGGCACACCTCGTCCCCTCATCCGAGGGTGTGCTCTGTTCATGTGACTTCACGCGGGTCTGTCTGTTTTTGAGGGTTTTTTTACATGCTGTATTTTAATTGTATATTTAACTGTATATTTACTTTTGCCACCATCTCTCTTTCCTTCCTCGCTTTCTATCCCCAACCCCTAACTCTATCTCCATCTCCTCCTCTTAAACTCCATTTCCTTTGTTTCCTCTTTATTCTCCTTACTCTTCATCTCACTGTTCCCTTCTCCCTGACTCTCTCTTTTCCACCTCAAGTTAAACACGCTAGCCAGGCCAACGGACACGCTGCCGAACCACAGCCAGGTCCTGTCCTTCAGGTAAGAACAACCTGTGCTAACTACAAGCATTCTGCTGTGCTATTGACATTAACTTCCATGGTCCACTCTTTTGCTTTAAGACATTTAAAGGACAATACCAGTCTGGGTGATCGGCATCACTTAAACATTGGTTACTAAGTGATTTATTCCCGTTCTTACATGATCCGTGACAGGCACACACTAAATGCTCTTCGGCAGAATCTGTAGGCCTACAAGAAAGTAATTTCGTAAAATGATATTAGTAAGGGATGTTTTAGTAAAGCCAGCAGAGCTATGATGTTTTGATCACCCAGACCAGTAGTGCAGCGAATGGCTAAAAAGAAAGTGAAGTAACATTGCCACCTCTGGTGAAACATGGTGTCAAATTAAACCACTCTCTCCTCCTAGGACATGGGGATGGCTGCTCCTCCTCCACCTCCTCCTCCACCACCAGCATCTTTTGGTTCCTTCCCACCTCCTCCCCCCTTACAAAATGACTCCCTCCCTCCTCCTCCCCCCCTACCTACCGGCTTCCTCCCTCCTCCTCCCCCCCTACCTACCGGCTTCCTCCCACCTCCTCCTCCACTTCAAACCAAACCCCTCCCCCATCCTCCGCCACTTAAAACCGGCTCCTTCCCACCTCCTCCTCCACTTCAAACCAAACCCCTCCCCCATCCTCCGCCACTTAAAAACGGCTCCTTCCCACCTCCTCCTCCACTACAAACCAGCTCCTTCCCTCCTCCTCCTCCTCCACTACAACCCAGCTCCTTGCCCCCTCCTCCCCTACTGAAAACCAGCTCCTTCCCACCTCCTCCTCCAATGCTAAATAGACTCCGTCCCACTGTTCCCTCCAAGGGCCGTGCCACGCCTCCCCGGGCTGCACCTCCAGGCCACCTGCCCTCTACCTTCCCCCCTCCGCCTCCCCCGGACAGCCTGCCTCCCCCGCCCCGTGACGAGGCCACCGAGGCCCCGCCCGACTTCATGCCCCCACCTCCTCCGATGACCTTGGGCGCGGCCTCGCCACCCCTTCGCCCCCCCGCGGTCGCCCCTCCCCCCAGGGCTAGCTTCCGGGGCGGCAGTAGAAAGAAGAGTCTACCCCCCCCATCTCTGGACCCTGGGTCCCTTCTGCCACCTCCCCCACCCATCAACATCTCCTCTGGAGGAGGAGGAGGAGGAGGAGGAGGAGGAGGAGGAGGAGGAGGAGGAGGAGGTGGGATCCCCCCTCCTCCTCCTCCCCCACCTCCTCCTCCTCCTCCCCCCGGCCCCTCCGTCGTGCGGTCCACCCCCTCGATGAGGAAGACCGCTCCGCCTCCCCCCAGGAGGACTACTCCTGTGCAGGCAGCAGCAGGAGGAGGAGGAGGAGGAGGAGGAGGAGGAGGAGGAGGAGGAGGAGGAGGAGGAGGAGGTGGTGAGGGAGGCGACTTCATGTCTGAACTGATGAAGGCCATGAATAAGAAGCGAGGAGGAGACTGAGGAGGATAACTCTCTGATCCACTCTGATACCTGGAATGCTCTAAAGCCGAGTCACAGAGTTACAGAGTGACCGCCTCAAGGCCCCAATATGCTTCAAAATAAATCAACGTTATCGTGTTGCCGCCAGGCTGTTGGACCGATTGTGACAGCGTACAATATGGTCAGCTGAGCATCTGGAGCACATCGCAGCAATCAGAGACCAATGTTGCGCTTACATTTGGTCACCAACCCGCCGTTTTGTCCGTGCTAACACGCCGATTTCGATTTGGTTTTAAGAACATCGGTATATCTTTACTGTAAAGACTTACAGTCTGAAAGATGACCACAATGATGCTTCACAACCAAAAATCGAGAAAAGATGGAAACCCTGCATTCTGTTAAAAATTTAATATGTAAAAATAAAAATAAAAAAAGGAAATATCTGCGAATCTCTGATGTTCGGATATTCTTGTCGGAGAGGAAGTTATGTATTAAGTACAGGAAGTCAAGCTTCATGATGACATACAGTGAGCCTGGAGTGAGACCAAGGACAGAAACCAATGTTCAACCAGTCAGTTATATTTAAAAATATTTGTGGAAATATAGACAGGTAATATTTTGTTGGTGTATGATGGCTTTTGTACAAATATGTGTATTTATGTATACATTTGGAGAATTTGAGTTTATCTCTAGAACACATGGAAAGGTTTTCTGCAAAACAATGAATATTATTTTTAAATCATTAACTATTTTAATCTGACATTCTCAGAATATTGTAAATAGTGTAAAGTAGACGGAGATCAGATTTGAAGGAAAACAATCTGTTGGTGTGCTGTTAAATAAACATTTCATTCTTCATGAGACGGCGGCTTCTGAAATGTCTTCAGGCATCATTTATTTTGAATACCATTTGCCGAGTTTGACGCAATCATGCGTTTCTTCTCGTCTCCATGGAAACCGTAGGTTGACTGCTGATTGGCTGCTTTGAAACATATGACATGCCGCAGAAGTCTGACGCTCAATACCTGAGGCTTATGTTTAAAGGTAAACAGAAAGCATGACTGACAAGGTTGTGGTGCTTTGGCTCGCGATTAGACAATTTACGTGCATAACAGTCTTTTTTTAATCAAACACGGGTAAATATACTTTACGTTGCCTTTAACTTGACTTTATTTACGCTATCTTTGCAAAAGGCATCTTTCCCATCTTTCCTATTGGCCCGGGAATTTGTACCCGGCCGGCCCACTCTCCACAGGGCGGGGATGGGGAGGCAGCGGCCGCCTGAAAAACATGTCTGTCAAAAATGTATGCATTTTAAACGTCATAATGGACCATATTTCCTATAAAAACACTGATATTATTCGTTTTTTTAATATAACACCAATTCAATTCCTGGGGGTCCACATCTCCGAGGACCTCTCCTGGTCCCTCAACACGGCCTCACTGGTAAAGAAGGCTCACCAGCATCTCTTCTTCCTGATGAGACTGAGGAAAGCCCACCTGTCCCCTCAGATTCTGGTGAACTTTTACCGGTGTGCTATCGAAAGTATCCTCACCAACTGCATCACAGTGTGGGACGGCAACTGCACTGTACACCGGCAAGCGCTGCAGAGCGTGGTGAAAACCGCCCAACGCATCGTTGGACTACCCCTCCCTGCAATAAACACCACCCACCACAAACGGTGTCTGAGGAAGGCACAAAACATAGTGGATGACCCCTCTCACCCCAACCATGGACTGTTTGCCCTCCTCCCCTCCGAGAGGCGCTATAGAAACACTTGTTCCAAGCCCAGCAGGCTTAGGAACAGCTTCTTCCCCTCAGCTGTCATCTCCCTGAACTCTGCACCACGAAGACAGACCCCCCCCCCCCTGCTGCCCAACATACGAACTCTGAACCCTTGAACCCTGCTGACTATAGAGAGGAGAAGCGCCTCCGTCCCGGGGAGGGAAAGAAGGGAAACCATCAAAGTACACATGTCTTTGCAGTGAACAGTTAACCCTCCTGTGCTGTTGGTGTCTAAGGGACAGAGAGGATCTTGGGTCAATTCAACTAACATGTCAAATGTGTATGTAACTTGAGTGTGGGCTTTTTTATTTAGTAATAATGCTCCAAAAAGATAGCGTGTTCGATAGCGAAGTGTTAGGGACAGGGTTTGACTTTGACTTTTGTACAATGGAATGCTTACTCCCATTCCCTCCAGCAGTATGATGCGTGTGTAGTCAATTTATTGATGAAATAAAGTACAGCTTTTGATTCTGATGGTGGTCACAACACCACTGGCGTGTGTTTTGTAATTGTAACGAGTTGTAGTTCCTCAGTCGTCCAGCAGAGGTCCGCCTCAACTTCATTATTGTTGACAGAAGAAAAAAGTAAATATATCACGGCACATTGTGACCCATTCACCATGGAGGACAGTTATCGCTGGACAACGTCGCTGCATAACCTTCCAAAAGTCGGTCCAGACGATGTGGTTCAACTAGTGAATGAACACTACAGTGAAGAAGTCTAAATCAGAATCATACAATTCCCCGACATTGTGTCTTGTGGCTCTATCTGGATATATCGCCATATAACAAAGGCGATTTTGTGTAGGAACAGAGGTATGCCTATGTATTTAATATAGGCGATTTATTTGATGGAATTTGATTATTTCAATGTACCTTTTCATTTACGTGTTAATATGTAGTGTGCAGCTGTATATTTTCTAAAAGAGAATGCCTGTTATTCTTGTGAATATGAGTTGTCTTAAAATAAAAGTGCTTGTGACATACTTGGCATGGAGTTAAAACCGAATTTGTATAAAATACCGATATATATCGTATATCGCGATGCAGCCTAAAAATACCAGGATATGATTTTTGGTCCATATCGCCCAGCCCTACTTGGGACCAGTGCTTTTAATCATACACATACCCGACATTATTAGCCTATTCCGCCCACTTTTCGAGCCGTATATGCTCTCCTTGTCAAAGTGCAAACTGTAGACATACGCGCTACCCCTGAGAACATGAAACCAGGGACCTTCATCCTCCTCATCAGCCTCACATGAGACACAAGGAGGAGTTTGTCTTTGGGTAATGGTGTAAACTGAGGTAGGGCTGTCTGTGTTTAGACGTTGAGCAGCCGGTACACTACAATAACAGAGAGGAGAGGAGGCGGCTGTAGTTTGTCACGTATAGAGTAACTACCGGAAGTAAGAGTACACTGCTCTGCGATTTTTAAGGCTCCGGAAGCAGGAAGTGTGACATAGGCCTATTGTCTCGTCTGTGGCCAAACTAAACTTTGTTAACCTTTTAAGTCATGACAACAACATTATAACAAGCTATAAATCAATTCATTATATCATTCATTATATTGTCTGCAACAAGCACCATCTCCCGCTATGAATCCATAGAGATGTTTGTGTTACAGGACGTCGTATTTGCAGTAGTTTAAACAGTGTTTAGCAGTGTTGGTGTGCTAGTTAGTCACCAGCTAACTAGGAGCTCCTTTCAACTTTAAAGTTATTAACTGCCACTAACTTTGCATTTAGGAATTCTCACTAACTTTCAAGTTATTAACTAACTCACTTAAAAGTAATTATTAGTCGACCAAAGGTTAATCGCCCCAAAGAAGCAAAGGGGAAAGCAGCAGGAGATATCAATAAGAAATTAATGATGAACGCTATCCTAAGCTTGCCAGAGCAGCTAAACACATCCACTCCATCCACTCCATCCCTTCCTCATCCACTCCATCCCTTCCTCATCCACGCCATCCCTTCCTCATCCACTCCATCGGAGCACATATTTTCAAAAGCCGGCTTCATTGTGAGCAAGACACGGAGCCTTAAGCCTATTATTTATTTATTTGTTTGTTTATATAATTGATATCTATTTTACATTGTTAAAAAAAACGAAAAATATAGTTTCAATTTAGTTTTTTAACAAAAGATTGTTTTATAAGTTGGTTGGTTTTAAAAGTTCATACGTTGTGTGATGTTGATGTTATATGCTGTGTTGTGTTGAAATAAATTAACTAAATGTTCAGACAGTCTTGCCGGAGTCGTTAAACATGCGGCTTGTTTAATGCATGCGCATGTGCACCTTTAGTCCACACATTAGTCGACTAATGTCCTACACTGACCATCATTAGTCGACTAATGTCCTTCACTGACGATCATTAGTCGACTAATGTCCTACACTGACCATCATTAGTCGACTAATGTCCTTCAATGACGACCATTGGTCGACCAGGAACATCTTTGGTTGGGCCCTACTGGACAGGCTATAATGCATGTGAAGACAGAAAATCTCAGACCACCATCAAGCCTAAAACTATTGTAGTGTTTGGCCCCTTATAGGCAGACAACCCTCGCCTACCTTGAGAATGGATTGCAATTGAGAAATCACTGAAGAGCTTTGGCATGAAGTATACACACACCACACTGGATCTGCAGCTCTACATCAGGGCGTGCCCTATCCAGAGGAGTGACCCAGTGCGATGGAAGTCACCATCCATCCCGGCATGATGCACGCTCTGATATCATTCCTTGGCTGTATTGGAACGTTAAGGAATGCTTCTGGCATGGAAGCACTGTTTACAGTGGCATTTAGTGGCATCACCAACATCCTAATGGCAGATCCTGACAAATGCACTGCGTGCATATCGAATGCTTGTTGCTTTCCTCCTCCAAGATCTTCTGAAAGATGGACCACAGACTGCTATCACAGAATATCTGGACAAGGCACATGACCACCCTACAGGCAGGCTCTGGGTGGATTGCGAGTGTGTGTGTGTGAATTTTATGTAAAGTTGTTTTATTTTGTCAATGTTTCCTGTGGAAACGCCTTTTGTGTATTTCCCGATTTGTTGTACCTCCTGGGTTTCCGTAGCTCCTCTCCCGTGGGGGCACGCCTAGACCTCTAAGCTTGGTGTCGAGCTTGGCAGGAACTATCGTGTTGAACGCTGAGCTGTAGTCCACAAACAGCATTCGCACATAACAGTTCTTTCCCTCCAGGTGGGAAAGGGCAGTGTGGAGGGCCATGGCAATTGCGTCGTCCGTGGATCTGTTCTGACAATATGCAAATTGCACTTCTTGATGAACCCAAATTCCCATAGGCACCCATTCAAAAACAGAGAGGTTATACTATTGCTTTCAAACAATGGGTGGTTTTCAGATGACATCAGAGGGCTGTCTATATCTGGGTGTCGGCCATGTTGGAGCCCCTTGCAGTGTTAAAATCTATGTAAACATAAGCCATTTGTATCTAGCTCTCACGTTCCTTTCTACTTTTTTATGGATCTTTCACAGAAATAACTTGGAATATCTAGCTAAAGATATCCCAGTGCTTCCTGAGTACACAAAATGCCTCAAAATCCATATAAAGAGGAGATATTTACAAAAGATATCGCTGTTTGGTGTGGACCCCGCTAGTATCCCGATCAGTTGGACCCTGAGGGTTTTGGAGACCAGCCGTTACACCAAACAGCCATTTAAGGCCTAGAAAAGCTTGGAGGCATTTAACCAAATGGTGTCCGGGTTCGTAGCCTCTGTACAAGGAAACTATTATTATATAGACGCATGTTGCTATATATCTATAACTATAATGTATTATATAGTAGCGTGTTGCTATATATATTATTATGTTAGTCATTTCCCGAGGTTAAGCGTAGGTTTCCAGTCCACATTTCATCTGTCCCAGTTCATAGCGGGCTGGCCCCAAACCAAATGCTTACTGCAAACTCTCTTCAGGACGTCTTTAGTTGTTGCTTCTCTTCTCTCTTCAGTGTTTCGAACTCTTCACCTTGATTATGAATAACAGAAGGTATACGGAATAGTCCTACGCCGTCCTTTTACTTCCACAGCCAACTATAACCCAACTATAACCCAATGAACCATCGTTTTCTTCACTCGATCGTCTGTGTTGTGACTCGGTGTTTACGTTCGAGGGGCTCCAACATGGCGGATAGCAACCGTTGTCAAGGACTTAGTCACGTGGGTGAAAACCACCCATAGGGTATTTTATGTTCAACAATAGAGCTCATAAAACTTGAAAAGTATGCTACAACCATACACTTCGCCATTTAAACCAACTCATACCATATCTCATACCTACTCTAGAATGAATTGTATACCTGTTTTTAGAAGTATTTTTTTTTAGTAGACTTCGTTTTTACATATTTTACATATTATTCAACAACATTATATATAACCATGCCTTTTACTGTAACATTTTCACTCTGGTTAGATGCTAAATTATTTTCTATGTACTGTACTTGAGCTGCAATGACAATACATGTGAATCTAATCTAATCTAAACGTCCGAGTCCGCCTACGTCACAGACACTAGTACACGTTTCCGGTTCCTGTGTGCGTCTGGTAACCTCTCCGCCCTCCGCCCTGTGATGTGTGCGGTGGTGAAACATGGCGGTTCCGTGGAGCCACTGCTGGAGACGGAGTTTAACCAACTGCACCAAGACGCGGTTATGCGGCTACACGCCGTCTCCCCGCCGTCTCCCCGGGGGCCTGGTGGTCCCATCGCCGGCGGGGCGCAGCGGGAGGTAAGCGGGGAAGGTCAGGGAGGGAGGGGGGGACATAATGCCGGTACAACGTGTGTCTGTCTGTCCGCCCCGCAAGAAGGTCATATGGGGTCACCTGTCAGAGTGGAGCTCAATGGAGGATCGAACTCACTCCGATCAGTCGGATCGATCGGGCTGATCGGGGAACGTAGACGGTGGAGGATGGCTTGTGTTTGTACCGAGGGAGCAGGTGGAGGTCGACCACAGTACTACTGAGTCGGTCAGTCTGCTCCTGGGAGGGGGGCCTCCCAGAGGGCGGAGGGGTGTGGTGGAGGGTATAATGAGGTTATATACCATATAATGATGTGGTGGAGGGTATAATGAGGTTATATACCATATAATGATGTGGTGGAGGGTATAATAGTGTTGTTATTGTGAGGTTTACCCCTCATGTATTTAGTAGTTACTGTAGTCTCGTTACTGTGTGCAATCTCCACACTACTCGTCACTCGTCACTACTCGTCACGTCTTGTCTTTTTTTTCTGAGAGAAATAAGTGATTATTGTCAATTAAATTGACCATAAATTGGTAAACCGTTATTGTGTATGGACATATTTAATGAGCTATTCAATATAGAATATATAACGTACAAGAGGTCATATTAACATAGCTGTTACTGTGTGTGTGTGTGTGTGTGTGTGTGTGTGTGTGTGTGTGTGTGTGTGTGTGTGTGTGTGTGTGTGTGTGTGTGTGTGTGTGTGTGTGTGTGTGTGTGTGTGTGTGTGTGTGTGTGTGTGTGTGTGTGTCCAGGTGCTGCTTTCAACACACGTGGGGAACTGTAGTTTTACTTTTCTCAGGTAAGTCATCAGCTCAAAGACCATTAGAGACTCACTCTCTACCAGAAAGCCTTCCTCATCATCATAATAACAATAATAAAATAAGTTTTTCATCAGGCACAAACCGAGGCAGCGGTTTCCTGCGTTTCAGTTGTGCGGCTGTCAAAGGATCCACAGTGACACCAAACTGAAGGACCCCTTCTCACTGGCCCAGAAAGACCTCACACACTTGTATGAAGACATCAAAAAGGTAGGGTCATGTTTTTATATTATTGGTACCTTTTGTTGACTCCTACCTGTCCTATAACCCTATCATACATTAACTCATGCCACAACGTGTATCATGAGTGTTGGAATGGAAAAAACCCGTTGTCAACATCTATTCCCCACCATCTGGTCGTAGTAGAGCAGAAGTGTTCTGTGTCTCTCCTGTGCCCGCCGAGAGAGAACATAACCAACCTTGAGCAGGCCAGAGATAAGTGTAGTTGGGCTTTCTCAGGGTTGAGGTGTTTACTACTACCAACCCAGACTGTCCCAGCGCCAGCTTGCCATCTCACCACCCTGGCCATTCCCAACTGATAAGGACGGAGATGAGCTAGGGCCCGCGTCAGTGAGCTGTTGTTATCAATTGTGTACGTGTCACCTGTTGCGGAGAAACTACTAAAAAGGGGGACGCTCTTGTAAGTGCGTTGGACCTCTCTCTGCACGCCTTGAGACGTGTGGTTAGAACTCTCCGACTGGGCGCTCAACCTATTGATTGTTTGTGGTGATTAGTAGATGACTTATTCTTTAAAACAGAATTACACCACTGGACGTATCAGAGAATTCCCACCACAGTGTGAGTGAAAAGTAATATAGTGTGTCATAAGGCTGGGCGATATGAAAACATATTATTACCACAAGTGGAATTTGACACATTGATAAAATGTTGATATGCTAATGAATTCCAAATAGCATTCTTAACAGTCTAACAGGGTGATCACGCTGAAGTATATGGACGTTTAAATCATTGTTTCAGGCTGAAACTATTTTTCGTTTCAAACCTCATGTTTGATCATTTTTCATCTTCTCGTATTTAATTGTACTTTTACTTGCTCAGTTCTTGGAGACTTGTTAGGAATTAATTGCACTTTTGACTTTACCTTCCTTTGTTGAAACACACTATTAGTCGCTTGGGATAAAAGTGTCTGTTAAATGACTGTAATAAAGTATGTCATAACTTGTGAGTGAAAGAACATGTAATATGTCCTAACTAGAGCGTGAGTATTAAGGAGTGTTTGCTTGTCAGGAGCTGTTTGTGTCTGGGCCAGAGCTCCGCTCTCTGTGTGACTACTATTTTGACGGGAAGGGGAAGGCCTTCCGGCCCATGGTCGTGGTTCTGATGGCGCGGGCCATCAACGTCCACAGCAACAACAAGGGGTGAGACGGGGCTGAAAGACTCATTCACTAACCTTCATCACCATGGCAACTTTGAAGCTCTACTGGCAATGAAGTCATCCATGGCTCTTCAATAACACAAAATGGTTAAATTTAGCTATATATTATATACAGTTGCAAGAAAAAGTATGTGAACCCTTTGGAATTACCTGGATTTCTGCATAAATTGGTCATGAAATGTGTTCTGACCTTCATCTAAGTCACAACAATAGACAAACGCAGTCTGCTTAGACTAATACCACACAAACAATTATATGTGCATGTTCCCTAACCGTTTGACCTTTGACCCAGCAGTGACCTGCTGCCAGGCCAGCGTTCGGTGGCGATGATCTCGGAGATGATCCACACGGCCAGCCTGGTGCACGATGACGTCATCGACGGGTCAGACCAGCGCCGCGGCAAGAGCACCATCAACGACCTGTGGGGCGAGCGCAAGGTACGGGGTGTCGATAAAGCTTTGGGTGGCATGTGTGTAAATCATTTAGTGTTTCACTAATGACTACTACTTTAATTATTTTTTGGATTATTATTTTTTGTGTTTATCAGACATATTTACTATTTAGTCATCAGTCCCCTTGAACAACAAGTCACACACTGTGTCTTATCTTTGTTTCACTACTTTATGTTAGTATTATTATAACAAAATGTCCATCTTATGTTTGCCTTTGTATGTTTACATTATTACTCGGTTAATATGTCTTTTGCTATATAGATAAACTACATTATTCACACTTTACTCTGAATTCATGCCATCATTTGTCCCATCACATATTTTTAGCACACCGCAGGCAATAGTAGATCCTGAAATGAGTACCAAGTCCAGTCTATTGTCACTTCACAGTTTACACAAGTATAAAGCAGTGATGTGAAAATCTTATGTGCAAAACCCGACAACAGACAGCAGTTATAAAAATAAGATAAAAATTGAATAAAGTTAAAAAATAAAAATAAAAATGCAATTTATAAAATGCAAAATATCGGCACCGAATCCTGAATCGATTTTTGTCGAATCGGGAGTGGTTTTGAGTCCAGGATTGATTTGGAATGGAACGGGATGATACTATGAGCTTGTCGCCGCCCCTCTTCTGCAGGCCATCCTAGCCGGGGACTTCATCCTGTCGGCAGCCTCCATGGCGCTGGCTCGTATCGGGAACACCACGGTGGTGTCGGTGCTGTCCCAGGTCGTAGAGGACCTGGTGAGAGGTACGCTTCATCCAGAGCTGCTCTGGTCCGGGCCGACGGGGAGAAGCACCACGCCTACAAGCCACATAGAATCATGTTCCTCCACGGGTACTAGGGGTGTAGCGCTACATCCATTCGGATCCATGAATTCTGAGGGTACCGATCCAAATAATTCAATGCAAAGCACAAACATGGATTTAATAAATCATATGTATCATATGTTGGATACATATTTCTGAATTACAATTGAAATAAGACTCTCACTCTCACACACAAGTCCAATCTGGTTGTATTCATTTGTGATTTGCTTACGTTTAAACTTTATTATAATATGTGGTTGGATCGCACTGCAAGCAAACCCTGATTCATCTGCAAGTATCAAATCATTGCTTTAAGAATCAAAATGGTTTGTAACTGTCTGAGGTTAACACCCTGTACAGCTACTCCTCGATCCCCTTGCCCTCAAAGGAAACTCACTGCAACATGGAAGTGCCACGATTACATAACCGCCACAACTGACACACAATTACCAAATCACTGTACGACCACACATTTACTCTCCCCCTCCCCCCCTCCCCCCTCCCCCAGGTGAGTTCATGCAGATGGGTTCCAAGGAGAACGAGAACGAGCGCTTCAAACTCTACCTGGACAAGACGTTCAAGAAGACGGCCAGCTTGATCGCCAACAGCTGCCGAGCAGTATGTACGTTCAGTACTCACATGGGCTCACCCGCCCGGCTCACCCGCCCGGCTCACCCGCCCGGCCCACCCGCCCGGCTCACCCGCCCGGCCCACCCGCCCGGCTCACCCGCCCCGCTCACCCCGCCCCGCTTTGGTTTGTGTTGTTAAAAGGTGTCCATCCTGGTGAACTCTGACCCGGACGTGCATGAGATAGCGTTCCAGTATGGCAAAAACGTCGGCATCGCATTCCAGGTGAGTTCTTGTTAAAGATTTCTACGCTTTGTGTTGATCCGGTTCCACGTGTTCTGTTTAGTTTGAGATGTGAAATGGAACGGTGTGTGAGACACATAACCCCTAAGTATTGGGATTCTTGTTCTACTTTGATACGGTGCTTACAGCTACATTTCTTATGGGTGAGATCGTTTAGGATTTGGACCAAACTGACTCTAAACCAGATGACTGCCTTTCCCTTATCTTATCTTATCTTATCTTATCTTATCTTTCTCTCTTGGTCTTTCCCATTTCTCTCACAATCTATCCTTCTTCTCCTTCATTCCCCCCTCCCGTCTCTATAAAATACTGACTGTCTCTCTATATATATTCTGTCTCTCTCAATAAATTGTCTATACATCTCTCTTGTATATAATGTGTTCTCTCTATAATGTACGGTCTGTCTCTGTCTCTAATTATTGTCTGTCTCTCTCTCTGGTATATAATGTATTGTCTATGTCTCTCTCTCTGGTATATAATGTATTGTCTATGTCTCTCTCTCTCTATAATGTATTGTCTATGTCTCTCTCTCTCTGGTATATAATGCATTGTCTCTCTCTATAATGTATTGTCTATGTCTCTCTCTCTGGTATATAATGTATTGTCTATGTCTCTCTCTCTCTATAATGTATTGTCTATGTCTCTCTCTGGTATATAATGTATTGTCTATGTCTCTCTCTCTCTGGTATATAATGTATTGTCTATGTCTCTCTCTCTGGTATATAATGTATTGTCTATGTCTCTCTCTCTGGTATATAATGTATTGTCTATGTCTCTCTCTCTCTGGTATATAATGCATTGTCTCTCTCTATAATGTATTGTCTATGTCTCTCTCCCAGCTGGTGGACGATGTGTTGGACTTCACGGCGTGTGCGGCTCACCTTGGGAAGCCGTCGGCGGCCGACCTCAAGCTGGGCCTTGCCACAGGACCCGTGCTTTTCGCCTGCCAACAGGTGAGGTCCCTTCACAAGTCACCACCAACCGGTTGGTGCCAGCTGGTCATTTAAGACCAACTGTTTCAAAATAAACACCAGAATGTTAAGTTAAATACAATCAAACTCACAAATATTAGATTCTTTAGCCTAAACTGGTCTGAAATATTGTATTACGTAATATTTGAAGTTAGACAAAGAAAAAGATTTGTCAACATTTTTGTATTGCCTGCTTACCTTTTCCCAAGTTTGAACTGAAATGGACCTTGTCGGCTATCCCCCCCCAATATAATAATAATGCCGGCTTTTATCCAAAGCGCTTTACAAGTCATGTAAAGTCCTCACATCACACATTCATCCACCGACGGCAGAGTGAGCCATCAAGGAGACCGCCAGCAGGTCAGGAGCAGTCAGGGTTAGGGGGTCTCGCTCAAGGACACCTCCACAGTTTTTGCTAGAAGGAGACGGGGGATCGAACCAGCAACCTTTTTTGTTGTGAGGCGACCGCTCTACCTCCTGAGCTATACTGCCGCCAATATATACCAATATATAACACACACACACACCCCCCACACAGCTCACTATCTGACTGTGTTCCAGTTCCCTGAGCTCCACCCCCCCCCCTCACACACACACCTTAACAGCTCACTATCTGACTGTGTTCCAGTTCCCTGAGCTCCACCCCCCCCTCACACACACACCTTAACAGCTCACTATCTGACTGTGTTCCAGTTCCCTGAGCTCCACCCCCCCCTCACACACCTTAACAGCTCACTATCTGACTGTGTTCCAGTTCCCTGAGCTCCACCCCCCCCCTCACACACACACCTTAACAGCTCACTATCTGACTGTTCCAGTTCCCTGAGCTCCACCCCCCCCTCACACACACACCTTAACAGCTCACTATCTGACTGTGTTCCAGTTCCCTGAGCTCCACTCTATGATCATGAGACGCTTCACCTCCCAGGGGGACGTGGAACAGGCCTGGGAGTATGTCATCCAGGTGAGACTCCTCGCCTGCAGATATTGCCATAAATGCCATATAAAATAGATTATATTCAAGGTATAGAGATGGATATATATATTTTTTTCCCGCTAATATATTTAAAAAATATGTATTTTCTTTTATTTTTAAATATATTTGACACAATTAGAGTGATGGTGTGCAGCAGACCAGCTACCTAGCCAGGCGCTACTGTGACGAGGCCGTCCGGCAGGTGAGCAGGCTCCGCCCCTCCCCGGAGCGAGATGCCCTCATCAGGCTCACTGAGATGGTGCTGACCCGGGACAAGTGAGCCCGGACGTCTCCCTGGCTCCGCCCCCTTCAGGCAGCTGCTACCTGGACAACTCAAGCCCCGCCCCCCCTAGGAGGTTGGGTCCTGCTTGGGGATTGGCTGGACTGACCTTAAAGATGATGATTATTGTTGGTGGTGGTTGTGGAGAAAGTGGTTCCTGCTTTGTTTATTTTTTCAGCTGCCGTGGCGACGGATCCTGGTTGCCGGCATCGGTGCTACTCTAAACTGTCCCATCCCGGAGTGCCACAGCGATGACCTCATGGTGGCAGGGAGTTTACTGCCAAAGAGAAACTAAACAGCTGGGGCTCTGTCTGTCGTTTTACTTTGCCGGCTTCACCGTTTTTGCCCAAACAAATCAACATTATGCAAAGTATACTGTATATTATATTTATAAAAACAGGCGGTTTACACTCCTGTCACAGTGGCAGAATCAACCAATGAATTTGAGTCACTAGCGCTGAACAACACAGAACTCCTGCGTCACCCAAGGCTGTCGAGTGTATTCTGTACTGAGCAGCTACCTCGCGCTAATAGAGCTGTTGACTAGAACACAGCTAGTGCTAGCCACGGGCTGTGGTCAGTCAGAATCTATGGAATTCCACATCAGTTGGAAGGGAATCATTGTTTTGTGTGTTTTATGTGACGGTTCACACTCCAGGTCCAGACAGAAATAATCCAATGCCGGACTTTCCCCACAACCCTCTGGATTTGCTAAATAGTGGCTCATCCAGAAGGGTAATTTAAGTGGAAACCCTTCAGATGGGAAAACACGGTCACAGACTTGAACGGGACTGAACCTGGAGTTGTTCCACCGTCCTCACCGTCAGGCTGAAATGTGAACTTATGTATAAATCCAAACTGTTCTGGTCTGTGACAGCTAAGGCCTTAACATCCACCAACAACCATGTACTCGCATTAAAGAGATTTTTTTTAAAAGTCCAGTGTGTTTCTTGGCCGGCATGTTGTACACAGAATGGTTTATTATAAAAGACTGTACATTAAGTTTTCAGTTAACAGGTAATATATACAATGCCAAGGGAAGATATATGGGACTCATCTCTAGCCATAAATCTTATGTATACACACTAGTAATGCATTCTCCATGGAAACTTACAAAGATGAGATTGAAATTAACCAAAGATTATTTTAAAGAAGGTTTGGTGTAGGTATTAGATTAGGTTGATTAGTTCCGGTCAGGTTAAGGATCTGGGGGGAAAGCAGAGACAGGAAACACCCGGTTTCTCCCCACAATCAACCGGCACACATTATTTAATAGGCCTCCAGACTTTAACCTTTCCATGGATTTATGACAAGTAAAAAGTTATAAACAAGGTGTGAAGCTGAGATATTGTCCTGTAGAGGGACTCCACGTTCTGAACCAAACAACAAAAAATAATCGGCATTTTAAAAACCGGAGCCCTGAAGAAAAGTTCTTATTAAAAATTCTAAACAATTCAGTGATTTGGACAGTACAAGAAAACAGTAAGAAAAACTAATCAATTTGTATATATTGACAACAGTAATACATTTCATGAATTTTTATATTGCATGCCTTCACACCATAATGTGAATTTCTGGTGTAATTTACCTTCAGGATATAATAAACCAGATCTATTGGTTGGTATTAGTTTGGCGGTGGATTAGATCACAGCCTGGTGTGATGGGCAGGCCGTGGATTAACCACGACAGAAACCCGCCTCTCGATTTACATTGGATTAGAGAACTACCAAATTAAGAGTGCATTCAGGTTTACAAAGTGAAAAGTCCTGCCACGTTAACAACACGGAGAGTTATGTTCAGCCACGCTGAATGATTCGCATAAACAAGCATATGCAAATCCGTCAGCGCTGCGTGTTGACGTCGATATCTGGAATTGTGTTTACTTTAAATTGTCAGATGTATTAATATTCACAGCCCCAAGTTTAGCTCCGTAAAACCTGTGTTTTAAGGAACCATCTTTACCCATATGTGGACTTGGCTTACTGGACCAACCCGGAAATCCCATAATGGCGGGAAACATGACCCAGTCTGTTCATTCGGAGAACACATCAGGAATCTGTCGTTGGTAAAGTCCTTGATGTTCTGCAGCGTGGGTTGCAGAACGGCCTTGGAATGAGACCGTTAACACCATCCATCGTACAGTTCCCCTTCCCCCGGTACGAAAACCTCAAAATAAACTATATCCATAAACTTTTTTTTAATAAATTTATTTGTTAAGGGGCAATAACACGGTGATATCAAAAAGAAAAGCTGCTAAACGTTGTGCCTATGTATACGTTGAGGGGGGAGGGGGAGGGGTTGGACCTGGCGGCAGTGGGTCTCAGAGCTCAGACCGTAATTGTGGTATCAATAAATATGCCGCCATCACGCATTGGCGCGACGAGCTCCCGTCGCTAACTGGCATCGTTAACTGCCGCCCACTAGCTAACATAGCTAACTACCGTTGGCAAGCTGGTAGCCAACATTGCTTACTGGCGTCCGCCAGCAAACATGGCAAGCTGGCGGTGTGCGGCTAGCTCAGTCTGCGTAGTGCATGATGGACTCCACGTAGTTCCCGGGGAAGAGGCCCGTGGTGCCGCCGGAAACGCCCTCGTACCAGCCGTCGTCGTTCTTCTTGATGATGTAGATGATGGCGCCCTCCATGAAGGACAGCTCGTCGGCCTTGTCCTTGCAGTAGTCGTAGATGGCCACCACTGGGGAGGGGGGGGGGGGGTGAAAGAGTAGGAAAAACATCAGCAAACAGTTGGATCCATCCAACCAGCCATCAGGAGCGGTATTGGGTGCCCTTTACCGCCCCGTTGTGACCCAAAGAGAGCTGAGCCAGAAGGCAAAGCTCTCCATCTACCGGTCAGTCCTCGTTCCTACCCTCACCTAGGGTCATGAACTATGGGTCATCAACCAAAGGCAGGAGGGTGGCTGGCATCTCCCTTAGGGATAGGATGAGAAGATCATCTCCCTTAGGGATAGGGTGAGGAGATCACCTCCCTTAGGGATAGGATGAGAAGATCACCTCCCTTAGGGATAGGGTGAGGAGATCATCTCCCTTAGGGATAGGGTGAGGAGATCACCTCCCTTAGGGATAGGGTGAGGAGATCATCTCCCTTAGGGATAGGATGAGAAGATCACCTCCCTTAGGGATAGGGTGAGGAGATCATCTCCCTTAGGGATAGGATGAGAAGATCATCTCCCTTAGGGATAGGGTGAGGAGATCATCTCCCTTAGGGATAGGGTGAGGAGATAATCTCCCTTAGGGATAGGGTGAGGAGATCATCTCCCTTAGGGATAGGATGAGAAGATCATCTCCCTTAGGGATAGGGTGAGGAGATCATCTCCCTTAGGGATAGGGTGAGGAGATCATCTCCCTTAGGGATAGGATGAGGAGATCATCTCCCTTAGGGATAGGATGAGAAGATCATCTCCCTTAGGGATAGGGTGAGGAGATCATCTCCCTTCCACAAAGTGGAACCTCATGTTTGTCGGTTATCAAGTTAAGGAGTCTGTTCATTTTTCAGCAAGTCAGCAAGCTAATAGTAAATTAAACAAGTCCAGTTTCTTCTCCTTTTTAAAAGTTCTCGTCCGTCTCTCTAGACAGTCAGTCAGTCAGCCGGTGAAGTCTCCACCTTTTTCGATGTAGTTCTTGGGGGCCCAATTGGGGTCGCCGTCGGCATAGGGGTCGCTGTAGTGGACCACGGCGGCCTCCTCCTCCTCGTAGTCCACGGGGGGGGGGGGAGGAGGCGGGGGGGAGTCATCGAACAGCCCCATGCTGTCGGGCGGCGGGGGAGGCGGGGGAGTTGGCGAGTCCGCGACTGGAACCAACACAGAGAGGACAGTGAAGATCTGAGAAGATGATGGGGAGGGAGGGGGAGGGGGAGGGGGAGGAGGGGGAGAGGGAGGCGGAGGGATCTGTCTGGGCGTGATAGCACCGGTGCTACTTTCACATGGAGCCGCTCAGTCAGGCGGTCATGCAAGTTGTTGGGATCATGCGGAAATCAAATACAAATAAACAAAAAAGTATAGGGACATGCAAAATGGCTGACTCATACATCTTAGAAAATACACATGCATACACACTCACAAAATATTTCTATATTTTCTTTACCTCAAATTGTTTCAATATGAACGTCATTAGAACATGCTAATGATCCTAACTTTCAAAACCCACTATTATTGGTTGTTTCTTCATTAAGGAGTGCTCAACTTTTCTTACAAAGTGTAAATAACTCACCTGTGATTGAAGATCACTAATAACTACAGTTCTTCACTTGTGATACCCAAGTGATATTACAATTCTGACCAGCAGGGGGCAGCAACTCGCCCCCTCTCTTCCACTATCGGTGGAAGATATTCACTTCTCAGCTTTGCCTCAATACAACAAACTCCAAGCAGCCTTTCCACTCAATAATGTTGAATATAACAGAATAACTAGTTCCCCCTCAGGTAATTCAATCACACATTAATCCACTTGAGGGGACACAAATAAATACATTTAACTGTTTAATTTGAAATGGCTTCTTAAAATCGAGACAAGATTGTCTACACAGCGGCGGAGAGGATGGACAACAATGCATGCAGGGGGAAAGAGGACAGGCAAAGGGGAGGTGGGGACAGGGGAGGACAGTGGAGGGGGGATGACTTACTGCTTTCCTGCATCCTGGCCACAAAGCCAGTGAGAGGAATCTGAGGTGTCAGCTGAGGCATGGGGGGAGGCGGGGGGGCGATAGACACTGAGACACAGCAGAGAGACCAAGATGGAGAGACAGTGTGAGAGAGAGACCAAGATGGAGAGACAGTGTGAGAATGAGAGAGAGACCAAGATGGAGAGACAGTGTGAGAATGAGAGAGAGACCAAGATGGAGAGACAGTGTGAGAATGAAAGAGAGACCAAGATGGAGAGTGTGTGAGAGAGAGAGACACCAAGATGTAATGATGAAAGACAATACGAGACATACAGGGATGTAAGAGAGAGAACAGAAAGAGAGAAAACACATATTACAAAAAAATAACAAAAGACAAAGTTGATCAGTTACAGCCATGAAAGACCAGAACAGTCTAAAAGGTGTGCCGCCACTCAGAAGCAGATAACAGAATGACTCGCTGTGCGTGTGTGTTTATGTGTGAGAGAGTTTAAGCTTGTGTAGCGCGGCCTGGACAGTGCGCACAAGAGTGAAACAGGTTGGGGTGTGCATGTGACTCTGCGCTGGGCAGAGATCAGACAGTTAGTTCACTTCTCAAGCTTATATCAATCTGAAGGTAGCCGCCGGCTGGCCCTGGCCACCAGAGGGAGCCGTTTCAACAATACGTGTGTATATCCGAGGGCAAGGGGTCGATACTAAAGACATCCCTGACTAGAGAAAAAACCTTGACCTACTCTTTCAGAGGAAGCACGGGAGTTGTTACTTCTTTCTGGGAAACCTAAGCCCCAGACCTCCAGGGTGGGGTGACGATGGTTTGATACACGCAGTCTACAGTCAAGGTCGTCTGGCTTTGTAGAGTGAAATGTGTTCAGATTGTCCTCGGTTTTAAAAATACAAATTAAGCACCGGTATCAAACCCCAGGGACATAGGGTCGTTTTCTGACTGGCACAAATGGATGGCAGGTTGCACCACCTGGAACCAAATCAGAAATGTTGATTGTAGCAACCCATATTCACCAGGGGGTGGTGTTGTTCCCCCCCTTCGTGACACAGTTTAAAGGTGTATTTATAGCAACTAGACCACTAGTGAGCAAACCTCCAGCGGGCCGTAGGACAGCAGCGAGGGGGGGGGGGGTCTTACTTGAGCCATAGCCGGGGGGGCCTCCGTTAACATGGGGCATTTGCTGTTGCTGCAACAGCTGCATCTGCTGCAGCTGCTGCTGCTGTTGAAGCTGCTGCTGTTGAAGCTGCTGCTGTTGAAGCTGCTGCTGCTGCTGCTGCAGGGAGAGCTGGGAGGTGACGGAGGGCGCGCGGCGGTAGGTGCCGGTGGCGGACACCGTGGAGACAGAGGAGGAGGTGGAGGAGCTGTGCCGCGAGATCTGCCGCGAGATGGTCCCGAACTGAGACACGGGGACGGGGCCCAGGCCTGGCCCGGCGGCTGCAGGGGCCCCAGAGAGAGGAGGAGGAGCAGGAGGAAAGGGGAAGCCAGGAGGGGGAGGAGGAAAGAAGATGGGAAGGACAGAGGATAAGGAGAAGACAGGACGGGGGAGGAAGTGGAAGATAGGAGGAGCAGGGGTTAGATGAAGGAGGGAAAGAGGAGGGAGAGAGATAGGAGAATGAGCGACAGGTACCCAGCATATAAATATAAAGCAATATATATGGTTATTGATGATTGGAACATTGATCCGAGAGAACATGAATCAGCAACATGAGAGAGAGAAGAAACCTGGTTAGAGTTACATAGGAATAGAGAGAGACAGAGAGACGGAGAACAAAAGCAATAAAGAAAGCAATGATAAGCAAATAAGCGAATGACCATATAAATATAAAACAAGGGATCAGAAATAAAGGAGGAAAAGAAGAGTAGAGAACAGTAGTATTGCCGGCCCTGCAGATGACGTCACACGTTTCTACCAATCCCTTCTTTCAATTCAAAATGTAGACACTGGACTACAAATGTGGAGTGCAGAATCACCCCCTTCTGGACTACAAACATGGAGTACAAGCAATCAAGACAAAGACTGGTGTGTGTGTGAAATATGGATGAGAATCCAGTACGATTGCAGGAAACAAACATGAGAGAGAGAGAAAGAGCACGAGAGAGCGAGACACTATGAACTTCCTGTTGACATTCTTGGAGGAACAAGGTCTCCCAGGGTCTCTGCTACTCTCAGAGGAACCAGGACTTCACAAACACCCCACCCAACCACAGATAAGATCCAGCTCCAGCCATAATGATCACAGAATGATCTGGATGAACCTCACCGCTCATCCAGCGTTCCCAGAGTTCGGGGCAGCCTTTAAGGACTTGAACACAGGGTCATAAACACTGCAGATTAAAGACCACATGAAACACATTAGCAATTCAGAGAACATCTTGGTTCTGACATATATATATAACTTCTATATATATATAAGAATCCATAATCGTGGTTCTAGCTCTGTAGTGAAGACAGCTAGCAGGATGACGGCAGAAAAACAACAAAATAACATAACGGTCACTTTGCTGCTCTTTTTGTTTATTGTATTGTATATTATTTGTATGGTATTGTTTGAGATTTATACTGCGGGAGGGAATGGGGAGTAAGATCTTGTAGAAGACTCAAAGACTGACAAAAATAAAGCTTCATGTAAAAGAAAAGACCAGGAATCCTACTGGTTCATGGCATAAGGTGATGCCCATGATCCAAGCTCTGTATAATATAGAAGACCAGCCATCCAACGCAGCAATAAACCTTCAAAACGGCTTTGCCACAGAGACCAAGCACACCGCAGTAGAAGACAAGCCTTTTGAGGGTTTTTTGAAAGAAAACAAAGGAAGGACAAAGGCGAATATTTAAGGCCGCAGACACACAAATGTGTCTGCACTGATAGCATCATTCTTAGTTGCTAACCGCATTGCTAAAGCAAACAATTGGTGAAGAGTTGATCATGCCTGCTGCTAAGGACATTTGCCGTGAACTTTTTAGGAGGCTGCAGTTAAAAAGGTAGCACAGGTTCCACTGGACCACCATCACTAGACAACTTGATGAACTAGCAGAGGAGGTTGAGGCACAACAGAGAGAGGATAATGAGTCACCGTGTAACGCAATCCAGGTTGAAGAGATGCACCGATGTTGAAAACAAGGCAATAATGCTTGTGCAATATCCATATTAGTATATTACAATACAATATCCATATTAGTATCAGGTGGAAGAGCAGAAGGATAGGTTAGGTGCATTATTGTTCCCAGCCAACACCACAGAACGAGTCAAGTCTTTGAATGATTTCATATCAGGAAAACAGAATTTGCTAATGTGTATGGACGGATGTAGCGGCTGCCATGGAGGCTCTCTGTCACCCTTAGACAAATGCCGGCTAGCCCAAAAACGTCACCCAAACTTAACACGGTTTTTCATGATGTGATTAAACTTTTTTTACCACATCCAAGTACATGCCCTTAAGGTCTATTCGACCAGCTCTGGGAGGAGATGAACGCAGAGCACAAAACAACTTATCTTACACACATTAGTGAGATGTCTTTCTAAAGGTTTCATTGCTGGAGTTACGAGAACCGCTCCAGAGATTATTTTACAAAAACAGTCCCCACTGGGAAAGAAATGGATTTAGGACCCATTGGTAAACCCATGGTGAATGGACTGAGTCTGTGCAGTAGAAGATTAAAAGGGTGTCTGGGACCACTTCAAATCACCTACGTTTTGGATTTAAAGTCAAACGCAGAATATCCTGAGATCTCCACAAAAGCACTCAAAACCTTTTCTGCAGTGACAGAAGCCAAAACAACATTATGGATCGTTTGTTGATTTTCAATTCAAAGTATTTTTTCTCCTATTGGAACATGTGATCATTCTGGTCCTTGGAGATTAACAGACAGATACTTTGTAGACCTCAAATAAGATCGGACCAGAGTACGGTAAATACAACCACCACCACCACCACCACCACCACACAATTAGATTATTTTGATCAAGTCATCTTATAAATTCACCAAATTTGTGAATGTTGTGAAATTTGGTGAATCTAATTGTGATTCAAATGACATAACGGCCCAACAACCATGCACTCTCAAACACCCCCACCACCAGGAGATCAGCCTCGGGGGGGGGGGGAGGCGGAGGAGGGGGGTCTCACCTAGGGGTGGAGGAGGAGGTGGGTTGGCTAGCCCCGACATGGGGGGTGCCGGCGGTGGTAGGGGTGGAGGGGGAGGGGCTCCAGGAGGTGGGGGAGGGGCTCCAGGGGGAGGGAATGAGAACGGGACTGAAACCGGCCAGTCAGAGTCGAGACATTAGACCATGTGACGCCACAGCGTACCAATCAGCAGCAGAGAATACGTTTAGTAGAAATGCAGCTTCCGACTGAAGTGATACTATATAGGCAGAGCTAAAAGTATACTATAATAATACTACTATACAGGTAGAGATGGACAAAATGTAATTATACAACACAGTTGGAGTTGGAAAAAAATTAATAATACTATATAGTTAGAGATGGACAAAATGACATTAGAAAATACAGTTACAGATGGAAAGAATTACAGTTTACTATACAGTTAGAGATGGACACAGTTCAATTATACTACACAGTTAGAGTTGAGACATTGACTCAAAGCATCTGTCCCTCCACTTGCTGTCCACTTAAACAGCTAAATAAAAAAAGGGGATTAATAAAAACTGTGATTCCGCCACCTGCCACCAGGGGGCTACAGTGGAACTTCCTTCCTACATGGACTGCATCCAGAACCCCGGTCCCACTGACATTAGATGGGAAGGAAGGAGAGACAAAGTAGAGAAATAGAGAGCGAGAGAGTTTCTGAGTCAGTCAGTCAGTCAGTCAGTCAGTGAGTGAGTGAGTGAGTGAGTGAGTGAGTGAGTGAGTGAGTGAGTGAGTGAGTGAGTGAGTGAGTGAGTGAGTGAGTGAGTGAGTGAGTGAGTGAGAGAGAGAGAGTGTTGGGGCTCTTCCTCAACTCTATTATGTAACATTCCACTACTATATTCAAGTGTGTGTGTGTGTGGCAGAGTCCTCTCTGGTTGGTGTTGGGAAGCGGTTGCCATGGTGAAGGGCCCAGTAGTATTTAGTCAGTGAGGTGAAACCCCTTAAGGGGCCGGCGATGGAGCAGATATTATACATAGTAGAAATAAAAAACATTAGTTGAAATTAATAATTGTAGAATTTCTAGAACTATATGGCATACTTCTGGATTGAGATATCTCTCTCAGCGGTAAAGAAAGCTCCCTCCCTCCCTGGTCTGTTGACCGTATGGTGAATGAGTTGCGTTCAGGAACACAATAGCGGTTCATAATCCACGTCCACTACACACAGGCTTCGTGCTGCACTTACAACCTGTCAATCAATGGCTATCATATCATATACACGCATAACCATTCATTCAAATGGAACACAATAATCATATTAATGTTATGATTACATATTTTATTCAGTTAAATCATTATTAATATACCAAACTATATAATATATCGTCTAACACACATTAGCCTAGTGTAGCCTAGCCTAGCATAGCGCTCACCTGGTCCAGAGTTGGGGATGGAGGGTGTTGGCACGGCGATGGGTATGCCGCTGCCACTGTTCTCTCTGCTGCTGCTACCCCCACTGCTCCCGCTGCAGGGAAGACGAGTAGTGGGACACAGCGAAAACGGAGAAAGAGAATTTGTTCATTTACTTTCTTAAGTATAACTCACTTGATCTGGTAAACATTTGTAACATATGATATAAAACACACACACACACACACACACACACACACACACACACACACACACACACACACACACACACACACACACACACACACACACACACACACACACACACACACACACACACACACACACACACACACACACACACACACACACACACACACACACACACACACACACACACACACACACACACACACACACACACAAAACTGTTAGCGATGCCAATGCTATAGCACCATGCCAATGCTGCAGCACTAATGCTAGAGTTGGCACTCGATCTCCTGTATTCTATAGGTTTAACCTCAGGCCACTTAAAAGGAGGAGCGGCACAGAAGGGTTGAAATGGAAATGTTCTTGAATTTGACACGTAAACCCCAAAACATAAACCCCCTCTATCCCCCCCCCCCCCTCTCTCTCCCCCCCCATTGATGGGTGCCCTAGTCATCCCCTCTGCACCCGATACGGGCATACGTCTCTGATCCCTGATACCATCTCTCCCTCTCCCCCCCCCCCCCGGGTATATGTCCTCTCTGCTCTATGATCCATGTCACTCATAGCCTGGGGCTAGAGGAACAGGAGCGAGGGCCATGGTGTGTGGGGGGTGGGTTAGTCCTCCCTGGTGGGGGAGAGATTCAGCCACCTTCTCCTGCAGTCATCTGTTTATGTGCATGTCTCTGTCCATCCCCACTCTGCGCGGTCTATGACCCTCCGTACGGCCCATCCCAATCGCCAAGCGCCGTCAAACGCATGAGGGGAAACGCTCAGCTCCCCGGGAGTGGGTTAGGAGCCTTGCTTATGGACATTTAACCTGTAGGAGCTGGGGATTGAACCAGCAACCCAGACTAGCCAGACTGAAGCGTGCTCTACCCCGCTGTCCTCCACCCAGTTTATGATCTCCGTCTCAGTTGGTTCCCAACACGTGGGGAGGCTGAAGATCGGCCCTTAAGATTTTCTTTTGAGTGATCGGTTGACTCTTTTAAACATATCGATTTTAAGCGGGGACAGCATTATATATATTTTTTATTAACCTCTTTATATACTCATGTCGCAGTACGTTGATTGATTATTTCACCAACGTTATATATTTTGCCTCTGCTAAGTAATTAAAGTCACCAACTGAAATTAACATTTGGTCTCTAGACTAAAATCAAGATGATGGCTTGCCAGAATTGGCAAAATAATGAGTTGTAGACCAGCGAGGGAGAGAAAAATAAGAGGGAAAATTAAAAGTGATGTAATATTCGCCGGCTCATAGTATATTTATAGCCATCGGAGTCAGCATTAGGGGCCTTTTTAGCTAATGAGAAGAACTCTGCTTCATCACAACTCTGATTTTGAGGAGTGCGTCAATTGCCATTTGCGTTCACCATAAGTGAAGAGAAAACTATAGCCTCCTCAGCGAGTGCTGGCATCGGCTGGTTTTAGTTTTCCAAACGCTACTTTATAGCGTAAGCTTTTAGCGTTATTAGCGTTAGCTGAGTGATAGCGGCTTGGCTCGGCACCCACCCGAGCCTCGTTGTGCGCTGGACACTCCGAGAGGGGGAGGGGCTTTAGAGTTTGGAATCAAACGATCATAAAGAGACGTATTGTAGGATCTTTATTTTCTGAGCTCTGCTTTAGCACAAATTGACGCTAGCAAGCATGGTGCTTGAGTTCCACGGTGTGTGTGTGTGTGTGTGTGTGTGTGTGTGTGTGTGTGTGTGTGTGTGTGTGTGTGTGTGTGTGTGTGTGTGTGTGTGTGTGTGTGTGTGTGTGTGTGTGTGTGTGTGTGTGTGTGTGTGTGTGTGTGTGTGTGTGTGTGTGTGTGTTTAGAGACCAGAGGAGCTCTTTGAATGCTAATCGTACTTGAATGCTAAAGCAGGGGACAAAAGGTTAGAGAAAGTGCTACTTCCTCTGGTACTGGTGTGATGAGAATACCAGAGTGTGAGTGGAAGGGTAGGTCGGTACGCCTACGTTCAAAGTGTTCTATATCACATCAGAGCTTTGGAAGGCCTGTGAGTGGCTAACACAGTTACAAAGTTACAAAAAGCCTGTGCCTGACACAACTGAACACACTACATTGTGTGTACCTGTGAGCATACTGCCCGCTGGTAGTTTGTTAGTGTGCCTAGTGGACAGAGGGTGTAACTGCAGGTACCTATGCGTGCGTTGTCTCTGGTTGAGGGAGGCGGTGCGTCCAGGGCTGTTCTGCTGGCCGAGCCGGGCGGGGCTGGTCATGTAGTCGTTGGGCACCGTAGGGGGCTTCACCGGCTCCAGGGTCTTGTAGGACGTGTTGCGCCTGTCAACCAATCCACAAAGTGAGAGGGACTGAAAGGGGTGGATCGTACTAAAATGTCCCTTAACAAACCCCTCTTAATGCTGGCTTTGATTTGAAGTGATCAAGAGGGCCTCGTTATAATATCGATATCTATCTATCTATCTATATCTATGGATATATAGATATACACACACATATATATATATACCTATAACTCTGCACATATCTCATACATACTCTATAAGTTATTATTTTTTAGCTGTTTTTATACCGAGTAGACTGTCTTTACATCTTATTTAACCACTGAATGATATATCACCTGCACTTTACGGCAACATTTGCACTCTGGTTGGATGCCATATTATTTTCACTGTACTGCACTGTGCTGTGACAATTAATTTGAATATAATCTAACATCCATATTTATAATGTGAGGTTGGGGTGACTCGGTACTGCGTTTGATCCCCAATGTGTGCAGACGACCCGTAGGCCTTCAGAGAGAAGCTGAGAATCCCTCTTCAGACTGCAGGGCTGACACTAACCATGACTCATGAGATTTCAGTTGGTGTGGACATTGGAGGCTGTTTGGCTGTGGTGGTGGAAATGTGCACCCACTCCCATACCAGGTGTCCCTATTGGCTCCATGCCCAACCAATAGGCAAAGAGCATCTTAATAATGACTTTTGACAGTTTTCTGATATTTCTCTACTAGTGGGCCTTACCCCAAAGTGCCCCGCCCTGCCATGGGCGGGCTCGGGGGCTTCTGGGTGGGGGGATTGGTCCTCGACAGAGTTCCACCTCCTCTGATTGGCTGATTATTTCCATGTTGCTGAGAGGGTATGAAAGAACAGAGCCAGTCAGTTTATGTTTAAATGTGAACAGCTAAACAATGGTTAAGAATAAGTGTGATAACAAACTTATGTTTTGGTCTTCCCAGATAGGCTATGTGTTAATATATATCCTGAAACTGTGAAAAAGCACTTGCCTGCTAGCAATAGCCGCTAAACAATTAGCACATCATTTGGGATTACGATTAGATTACAATGCGTTTATTGTTGAGCACAATCCCCAGGCTAACCTCAGAGGAGTTCTTTCTGAACGTAAATATGAGGTTTTACATCTAGTTATTGTGCCCCAGAAAGCACACTCAAATTAAACTCAGAGGGCACTTTAATTATGCATTAAAAAATGTTTAGTTTAGCTTAAAAATGCAAATAATTTTTGTCAACTCAATAGAGAACCACAGCCAATCTGGGAGACCTCTCGGGACACAAGACAAACATAACAAACAAACAAATAGACCAACTTGGAGCATATTAAAAGACAACAGCACATAAAGGATGACAGATTCACAGGGATTGTTAAAGCTTACATTATTTTGAATTATTTGGTTGGATTTTGGACTACAAGGATCAGGAGGAGATGACACTAACAATAACAATAACCATATTTACAGGGAGAATTGCTATAGGAGGGTATGTAAGTGGGGGCTACGGTACAATAGGCCATGTGACCTAGCCGGCTTACCTTGGCTTTTAGCCACTTAGCGTGGGCAAGCAACGAAAGCAAGGGAGAGAAAGACACAAAGAGGGCATGTCAAAATGGAAGTGTCAGAGGATACGTTAAAGAAGAAGAGACACAATGTAAAAGAGAGAGAGAGAGAGAGAGAGAGAGAGAGAGAGAGAGAGAGAGAGAGAGAGAGAGAGAGAGAGAGAGAGAGAGAGAGAGAGAGAGAGAGAGAGAGAGAGAGAGAGAGAGAGAGAGAGAGAGAGAGAGAGAGAGAGAGAGAGAGAGAGAGAGAGAGAGAGAGAGAGAGAGAGAGAGAGAGAGAGAGCAGAGAGAGGATTTAGTGAGAGACAGACAGTGAGACAAAGCACCACATGTGTAAACACCCGAGTTAAACTCCGACAGGTCACGGTTTACAGCCAGGTGGTTCCCTTGGTGATGGACTGGCCACACACACCTACGCCCAGAGCCACACACTGTCCACAACTAGACGGGTCGCCCAGCGGAATGACCAATTGCTTGAAAAGTGTTTGAAAAAAAACAACCATATCCTTATTTTCCTCGGAGACTGTCTAGCAGCTTGACAGAAAAACAAACTAAAGACAGGATTGTTGAAAAGCCGGATCCAATCTCGGTTATCGTTTCCCAAAGACGTGGTTTATCACGTCATCTTTGGCGGGAATAAGCGTGCAGGGTGAACGTTATCAGAATCACTTTGACCTCCAACATGGTGGCCACCCACACAGAGACCCCCAGCTCATCAATAATGTACAAGCCTGCTGACCTAATGAGTCAGTATATAGATATATATAGATATAGATATAGATATAGATATAGAGATAGATAGATATATATAGATATATATAGATATATATATATATATATACACGTTACACGAGTCAGTATATATATGTAGTATCACAGCCTACACTAGCGGCTACAGCACTGCACTAGTATTGATACTATACGGCTAGTAGAAAAGGTCAAGCTACGGTTAAATACAGTCCCAAAAAATGATCAATAACCATTTCGATTTGGCAAGTAGAAACAACCAGCTGGCATAGTCGCTGCTGCAGGCTTCAGGGATGCAATCCATTGCGTTTATCAGTTTAATGTCCGTGTGAAATAAAAAAAAAAAAAGTAATTATTAATTATTATTGGCTTGGCTTCATCAGACAAGGGAAGCCTTTTTAAGATCATTCTGGGACAGTCAACATAGTTTATTCGCAGACCTAGTTAAGTTATTAAATATTAACTTATAATGAAATGGTAGCCTATATTATCACCTGTAAGTAGATGCGAGAAATCTCTCTCTTCTCTTTGGTTATAAAAAAAGATAACAGAGAGAGAGAGAGAGAGAGAGAGAGGATCAATGCAGAGAGAGAGAGAGAGCTTTGATTCCCTTTAGGAGCCGATGAGCAATGTTCTACAAACAGCCCATGTATCTGTATCTCTCGTAGTTGGGATATTTGCAAAGAATCGTTTCAAGTTTGAAATATACAACTCATTTTGCATGGATGGCAATCAATTCTCATAAGCGTGACTACAAAATGAATAAACAATACATTTGTAGATATCATTGTCATTGTCCCTTTACCAGGTAAAAACTCAATTTAGTAAAAGATGATGTAGACCCATTGCCTCATAGAACGCAGGTAAGGCTTGTCAACAAGGCATTCCCGGGCCCGGTCCAGCTGCATGTACATGTATAACTGCGTTATATATATGTACTGATATAACGCAGTTATACATGTACATATATATAACTGCGTTATATATATGTACTGATATAACGCAGTTATACATGTACATATATATAACTGCGTTATACCAGTATAGGAGAAATGAGCAGGACCCAGTGATTAAGACTCCTCCACCAGAGGCCTCGTCTCTCGCCGGTGGTACGGAGACCCAACATCTGCAGCAGGAACTCTGCTTTGATGTTCAATAATGCATGAATGCGCATTGAAGGTTGGCTGCGTTTCTGCATTCAACCGCTTTCATCACACACACGGTGTATATATGGTGTGTGAAGTCTAAACCAGTGAAGTGTGTGTGTGGTGGGGGGTCAGCACAGCCGCAGATGACGACAAGTTTCACGGTTAATCAAAGACCATGAATAGAATTTAAAACGGCCATTTACGGCACACGTTAAGTAAATCATGACATAATCCAGCGCGCACCGAGTGTGGACCATGAATTAATATGAACTATTGATGTTGTGCATGGATTGCATCCCTTGGTTGTGATGGATCGACTGCTCTCCCTCTCCCTCTCTGTCCATGTGTGTGTATAGTACGCCGGCTCATACATCATTCATTTACCAGCGAGGCGGAGTTCAACATCGACGCAGGCGCTAGCAGGTTTAATCCCCAGTGGAGGGGGGATTACGATCAGACAGAATGTACGGCGGAATCCCACCAACAGGTTCCGTCAGAGCAATACAGCCTGTGTGTGTGTGTGTGTGTGTGTGTGTGTGTGTGTGTGTGTGTGTGTGTGTGTGTGTGTGTGTGTGTGTGTGTCAGTGAGAATGGGCTCCGGGACATTCCATCAGTGGTGTCATTCCACCGCGTGTCCACAGTGTTATTATTACCATTACTATCCTTGTTATCCAAAGATCGTTATTCTGTCGTCATTTGTTTTGTGGCAGATATACAGGATTAAGAAAAACATTATTCAATTTGGGTTTTTACCACATATGCTACAGTGATGCATATCAACTAAGGATGATGTCACCTTACCTATTAAACCATGGGACGATGTCACCTTACCTATTAAACCATGGGACGATGTCACCTTACATATTAAACCATGGGACGATGTCACCTTACATATTAAACCATGGGATGATGTCACCTTACATATTAAACCATGGGACGATGTCACCTTACATATTAAACCATGGGATGATGTCACCTTACATATTAAACCATGGGACGATGTCACCTTACATATTAAACCATGGGACGATGTCACCTTACATATTAAACCATGGGATGATGTCACCTTACATATTAAACCATGGGACGATGTCACCTTACATATTAAACCATGGGACGATGTCACCTGAGAAAAGCACTAGATTCTCCCGAGGTAAATCAATCATTTATTGTATTTTTTTTTTTTTTTTTTATTAAATAATGATTTACACTTTTATAAACCAAGCGGCCTACTGTCCAACTGCAGTCTATGCTACTTCTAGAATATCTTAATGGGTCAATTCAGGAAGTAATAGATCTTAAAAAGACTTCTCAGGTTATATAAAATCAAAACAAATTAAATGTTGAAATGTGTCTTTGGGTCATACCTTCCCCCTAGCTTGCCCTACAGAGTCCCACGGTAACCGTCTTACGCTCAAATGTAACCAGAACCCAGTGGATAGAGAATGGCCTTTATGCTACCTTATTGATGGTTCTATTGGTCCCTAATGGTGGGCCCTCTAATCCGATCGACAGCAAGCATTGACCGGCTGATTGAGAAGTGCAGATGGAACCCTGGGGGCGAGTCAGAAGGTAGGGTGGGGTAGGGGTGAAAAGTGTTCCGGCCAATGGGATGCAACGTTCTTGACAGTGTTCCTGCGGTGACCCAAACGACCTCTAGCTTGTGTAGCCTAAAAGCGGTTTATATCTTCAGCTAGTTTTGGACTTTTATTACTAAAAGTCTAACCAGGCTTGGTAGTTTTATTATTAAATGTGAAACCAATTTTGTCAGTTTTACGACTAAAGGTCGAACAGAGTTTGATAGTTTTACGACTAAATGTCAAACTTTTTTTTTCTTGAATTGGTTAATTGTTCAGTTGGACCAGAACAAAGACACCTCTTGGTACAGAGAGAGCGCTTTCAACAGACCGGGAGAATGTGATTAGGAGGGCAGTGTTGGGGCCTGAGTGCTTTTAAAAAAACCCTCTGGCTGGCTAGTCTGCTCTGTTCACACTCACCCCTGAGCTCCCAGATAGAGACATTTAGGGAGAGAGGGGTGATGTAATGCCATCACAAAGCCACACTGATCGCATTCCCTCCAGGGGCAGAGAGACACAGATCTCAGGTTTGGAGAGAGGGAGAGAAGGAGAGAGTGGGAGAGCGAGATAGGGAGAAAGAGGGGAGGGGAGAAATAGAGAGTAGAGGGAAGGAAGAGAGAGGGAGTAAGAGGGGAGGGAGAAAAATAAAGAGCGAGAAATATTTAAAAAAAGCTAAAAGAAGACTGAGAAAGGATAACAAAAAGACAGCAAGACAGAGAGTTACCCCTGGAGGGTTATAGAGTGTGTGTGTGTGTGTGTGTGTGTGTGTGTGTGTGTGTGTGTGTGTGTGTGTGTGTGTGTGTGTGTGTAGACGGAGACATTAACACACATCATCAGAAAGAGAGACTGTAGGTCATAGTTGGTGGAAGAGCACAATTACGGACACATAAAAAATAACTCCCAGAACTTCAATATGAAGCCAACATAACGGAACTTCAATATGAAATGGAACCAACAGAACACAGAAATACTACTCACAAAACTTAAATATGAAATCCGGTTACAGAAAACATAAGAAGCGTGAAGAGAACCTTAATCTATATTAAAAAAACACTGAAATAACTTTTAAACATAACAAAAACGGCGAACAGAACCTAGCAACTAACTAACAGAACTTTGATATGAAACAGTCCAACAGCACAGAGGAGAAGTCTCTCTCTCCTCACCTTCACCCCGTGGCCTACGTCGTCCAGCACGTTGTAGTCGATGGGCTTGCGGATGTAGCGCACAGGCCGCTCGATGTTGGCCGGGGCGATGATCTTGTGGGTGCGTGCCGTGTTCTTGTTGGTGGTCAGGATGCCGATCTCTCGTCGGGCCACCTTCTCCTTGTGGATGTCCACCGTCTGTCAGGGGGGGGGGAGAAGAGCGAGAGCGAGAGAGAAAGAGAGATTCAGGAAACCATATTGTGGACTACATTTATATAGCGCTTTTATCTAAAGCCTCACATTCACCCATTCATACATTCATCCACTGACGCCGGAGTCAGCCATGCAAGGAGCCAGCACGTCAGGGTTAGGGTGTCTCAAGGTGTCTCAAGGACACCTCAACACTTTTGCTAGGAAGTGCCGACGGGGGATCGAACCGCGATGCGGTGTATATTAAGAACATAAAAACAATAATAACCCCTCACACATTCCACCATAAAAACACACAATAACCCCTCACATATTCCACCATAAAAACACACAATAACCCCTCACATATTCCACCATAAAAACACACAATAACCCCTCACATATTCCGACATAAGCCCCTTCCCAGTTCCTTTACATGCAGCCCATGTCGGTAATTCAACCGAATGAAATTAATGTCGGAATAGGAGCAGGCAGCAAAATGCGGGCCAATCCATTGTGCCCATTTCCCTTGCATAAGATGTATTCACATTACTGGTGTTAAGTTCTGGTGTAACGGCACAAGCACACCCGAAATAGGGCACACCGATGTATGACGATCTCATCCACTAAGAAAAGCGACATGGGGTGTCTAAAAACACACAATTTCTACTCAGACACTGACTATAAAAGGTAAACACACAATATGATGTTTGGTAATGTCCAACAACCCGGTTGTTCCTCCCTCCGGGGACCTTGAGTCAGCGGGCGGTGCTACAGCTGAATGACAGAGTGCCGTAGCTCTGCAGGGTGGCCCCCTGCCATGTGAGTTGCAGTGTTCCCGCGAGATTTGGTGAGTTTTCGTAGAAGCCACGAATAATCAGATAGTCATTCATGCGCGTACCACCATGTGTTCCCGGTGTGGACCACTGACCTGACAGCAAGTTATTTAGACTAACTGCTGAAGTCCAAGTCTGAACTTTTTGCAGAGGGGATTGGAAGCTTTAGAGAAAGAAGCCCAGTGCTCACTTGTTGCCAACGCTGGGACTTCACTCTCAGACCCCTGAGCCTAACAGAATGTCTTTAGGGAGAATGGAAGAGAGAAGGGCCTTTTGCTTAATGAAACTACCCTTGGGAAAACGCCAAATGCCACACACAGTGGCTATGTGTGAATCTTTGCAGGTGTATGCCTGTGTATGTGTGTGTGTGTGTGTGTGTGTGTGTGTGTGTGTGTGTGTGTGTGTGTGTGTGTGTGTGTGTGTGTGTGTGTGTGTGTGGTGTGTGTGTGTGTGTGTGTGTGTGTGTGTGTGTGTGTGCTCTAGCTAAAGAGGACAGGGCAGGCCTCCTCCCCTACTTGGTCAGAGAGGTCTGGAACATCTACCCCTACCCCCCCTTCAATGTCTCCTTGGGAGAGCGAGTCCAGCTAAGACCAGTTCATAAAGAAGAAGCAGAGACTTTCTCCTCTGAGCAGGGAAGACCCCAACAGAGGATTCCATTCATACCAAAGCGCTGGACCTCCCAGGGGTCCTGGTCCTGTACTGTACCGTGTTCTCTTGTCTGCTTCCATACGCTATCACTATGTACTCATACTTTTTCTAGAGTGCGTTCTCATCTTGAGTATGTGTAGTGTGTTTAGTCGTATACCGTCTGTATACTGTTCTCTCCACGTACTGCTCCACTCTCTACCGACCTCTCATGTACTATTGTCTCATATACTATGCCATTTTATTGGAGAACATTTCAGTAGCATCAAGTATGTATACCATGTATGTCAGCACATACTTATGTTCCTCCATACTTCATGCAGTATTGTGAAATAAATGACTCAAGCGGAGAGGTGGGTACATAGACTCCTCTTGCAATATTGTACTTTCCACAATATGGAATGTACAAAATGTAATAGAAATGTGGTATTGTTATTTATAACTGTAGAGACTGAGTAGAGGAGAGTGCATTTTATCAAAGCAAGCATGCATATAATATACAATGCACTACTAATGCCTACTATGTGAAAAAGACCCATCGACTGGTTCAATCATTGAAGAGCCTTGTCATCCAGTGCCCAGCTGAGCTTGTGATCTCTTTTAGCTTGGCCCGGACGGGCAGCATCTTATTCTGTCTTCCCTAAAAAAACAAAAAAACATAAAAAACTATTCTTATTTCTTTTTTTTAAAGAAGCAAATATTGGATAATGAAGAAAAAATGACTGGATTTATTTAGATCCCTTTCTGAACAGGATTAGGAATGTAATTCAGGAACGGTTAATGGATTACTTAATCACATACACATCTAGACAAATGGACGTCAAAGCATATTATATTGTATTATATCTCAAAGTACAGATGCTGAAAAGAGGGATAGGTCCGATGCAGGTTGCCTTCTGACTGCTGTGTGACCCACTTAGGGCTACAATTGTTTGAAAAATGCCAGCAATCATTTTAGTTGCCGGCCATTTCCTTCTCCATTGTCAGCCGCTGATTTTCCTTTGGAGAAAAAAAAACAACCAGAAACTCGATGACCTCATCTACACAAATTAAGGTGCGGCTTGGAGAACAGTAGCAGTGCGCAGGTTCGATCCCCTGGTAGGTAGGTGGAGGACGCTTTTGAGCGACATGTGACTGTACATGACACAAATGTTCAAAGTCCTTCAAATCAAGCAATCAATGAACATAGCAGAACTTTAGACACCAAGATAATATAATGTTATTCAGATGGCAGCCTTATACTTCCAAGAGATGGTCTTTGAACAGCTTAAAGGCATTTCTATGGACTTTTTGGACTGGCCATGGTGGGTGTACAATAGTAGTAGTGTTGAAGTGGCCATTTTCAGAACCCCATTTAAAAACAGAGAAGGTCTACTATTAAACCACAGCAACAAAGGGGAACTCCGAAACAAGAGAGGGCTGTTACAGAAACAGTGATGCTAAAGTTTGGTGAAAGCGCCTTTCACCAAATTGTTCGGAGATCGTTCTGGCCGAACGATCTCCTCCTTATCAGGGAGCACCACCCATCACAGCTGGCCAGAGAAGGGAAGCGAGACAGAGACCTTGGTGGGGCGAGGTCACCTCCTTCCGGTTACATTTTTTACAAAAGTGTCAACATATAGGTTCCTTATTTAGCCAACTTCCTCTCTCTGGGTGCCTTCTGACCCGGTCAGTAACGATGGCTTATTCTGTCACTAGTGACCAGAAGAGGCTTGGGTGTTTGACTCCCCACTGAAAGAGGCTCAGTTGGATCCCCAAACATCCTTGGAGGAAGCTGGCTAACCCCTTAACCTTCTCCCTAATGACCCGTCTCAGCATTTCCTGTTTGTTTGCATTACAGCTTTCTGAATCCCAGATATACTCTGCACTCTTGTCTATGTTTTTTTTACTTGATCATTCAGAAAGTTGTAGTTACTTCAACTTGAATTGTTCTCAGCCTCACTTGTTATAGCGTCTTGGATTAAATCTTCTGCTGAATTAAAGCCATTTTGACTGGCTTCGGTGCCTTCGTATAAATACCCGTTACAAAGACCTATCCCAAAACAAACCTATCCCAAAGAATATTTGGAATTACTTCAGGCTAGTGGCTGGGAGAATTGTAGGCCCAGCCTTCTTCACAATCACTAACACACTACTGCATGGACCCAAATGGAAAACTTAAAGAGCTGTGATGTCACAAGAGGTGACGTCATAACTGGCGTGGATCCGGACTACTCGGTTTCATCTATTCTGATTTCCCTGGCAGCATTCCTCAAGGAAAACCAAGCAACATAGTGTATTGTTTACACGTCTCTTAAGTAACGACCTGACAGGGAAACGTATGCCCAAACTAGGCAAACCGGCTTTCTGTAATACCCCATCTTTAAATGGAAGTCTTCACAGCTCTTCTCAACACTGACTGCATAACAGACAGCCTCTTTCAAGTTAAGTCTCGCTGGATTGGCTGGGGTTCACTTCTGCAGACTACTTCTTCAACAAGCATGTTCTATCTGCTGGCAGTTGGTCTGGCACTCAGCTTGGCCTTGAGCCTGAGAACTCTGGGCTTGGGTAGCTGCAAACATTCAGGTAGAGGATTCACATGACGCTGAATGACTGTCAAACGTATGCCTTCAGAACTTCCTGCTACTCTTCCCAGAACACGGTACCGCTTTGGAACTCTGACCCATCCGTTTAGCTACTGTTCCGTTAGTTTCCCCAGCCCTTGTTTTGTTGACATCCACAAAGTAGGACTATGAATGGTTGGGAGAAGAGACTAGATATCTGGGAGGTAGCGGGAATAAGACAAGGCAAAGAAAACAGACTGCATGAACACACATTGACACAACCATATATTCTCTATGGCTCCTACACACACATTCTTTGTCCTTGTTTTACAATATTTCTTGACCCTCCATTTTGCCACGTCCATCTCAAAAACAAAACGGAGGATCTAGGTCACACCTGGAACTGCTTGTTTCCTCCTCCTCCTCCTCCTCCTCCTCCTCCTCCTCCTCCTCCTCCTCCTCCTCCTCCTCCTCCTCCTCCTCCTCCTCCTCCTCCTCCTCCTCCTCCTCCTCCTCCTCCTCCTCCTCCTCCTCCTCCTCCTCCTCCTCCTCCTCCTCCTCCTCCTCCTCCTCCTCCTCCTCCTCCTCCTCCTCCTCCTCCTCCTCCTCCTCCTCCTCCTCCTCCTCCTCCTCCTCCTCCTCCTCCTCCTCCTCCTCATCAGCTTTCTCATCCTCCTCCACATTAACATACTAAATGTGAAATAGAAAACCAAGTAGACAACTATTTCCAGACTGCCTTCTATAACATGGGGATGGGCGTAGGTCAACCAGAGTGTCACCATGAAGTTGGGATTCTTTCCACCCGGCTAGAACCAACTCATAACCTCACAACCACGAGGAGAGGAAAGAAGCTCTCATGGACTGAGACTGAGTTGCCTGGACCACAACGGAGGACAATATTGGAGTGAGATTCAGGGTGAATACTGGGTCATTCAATGCTGGGTGCAGACAGACTGGTGAGAGATTTAAATGCAGATAACCTCATTGATCCTGGGGAAATTGAAATGAATATAAATAAATTGTAGTGTTACTAGGTTTTTATTTTATTGTCTCCAGCATGAATAGCAAAATTAGACACTTAAAAACAGACAAAGATCAGCACATACAAAAAGGTGCACGACAGTTTTAAAAGGAAACCAAGCTAGTGGTAAAGTTGGAACATGTCCACATACCAACACACTTTCAAACCGAAAATAGATATGGATTGCAGTTGTCATTGTGTTGCTACCCTAATGACTTTTTGTGACCCTTGGGGAGATCAGGGGCCGGAGGTCATAGGTCAGCCAGAGATGGAGGAGCCGGGGAGTCACACATCTACAGAAGTCAGAGTTAAGCCTGGCAGTGAACCAGGGGCTCCAGGAGAGGAATCTTAAAGCCTTGAGTGAACTTAGCTCGACTAGGTCTCCCCCTTAACAGACCGTCTCAAGCAGGATTACTAAATCAAAGCCCCCAGACATTGACATGGAATATAGACGAGTGGTTTAACTTTTGCAACTTAAAAAACACACCGCAAACAGACACCACTCGCATACAGACGTGTAAGCAGTCCAATGTACTGGTTACAAATGGCAAATACATATCTTATCATAAGAAAGTGCTTTGTGTGAGTGAGTGAGTGAGTGAGTGAGTGAGTGAGTGAGTGAGTGAGTGTGTGTGTGTGGCAGACCAGACACATGTGCACTAGTTAACGATACAGCTTACCCCACATATTTAGAAAGAAAGATGGGGAAAGAGAGAAGGGGAAAGGTACAGGATAGATAATGAGAGAGAAATAGTGCAGATGAAACAGAGAGAGGAGACACAAAAAGAAAAGAAAAGAAAGAGAAGCAGACAGAAAAAGAGAAAGAGAGAACAGAGCCCAGATGTTCCAGTCTTCTGGCAGAGAAAGAGGGTTGCTATGTTACACAGGAGACACACAACAGACCCCATTCCCATGCTATCCAAGAGAACCATCATCTCATCTAAACCGTTTTCCCTGGCCGGCATTCATACTACTGGCCTTCTCGGACGCCAGGAATTCCATGGATCGTCCAATGAGACCCATCCAGGGGTTGTCGTTGGAGGTCATGTACGTATGGACACTGGGAGCCAAGATAAGCAGTGTTGCATTGGGTACAGTCATTGGTCACGTTTGTTCTGCTGGGATTACAGAGATGGTGGACATGAAGTCTGCGTACGTTAACCCTATCTGACCTTTGAACCTGCCGGGAATCACATGGTCACAGATTAGCGATAGCGGGATGCGTTAACCCGGACAAGGCATAAGCCTTTCTCTTTCCCTCTCTAAACAAAAGAGAGGGAAAAAAAGTGTATTACATATCAGATATAGCAAATGAGTATTGCAACAGCATTTTTGCCAATTTTGTAAAACACCATTCCCACGATTAGGTTGTTAAACTTTAAGCAAGATTGTCTCGTTTACACTTGACATTCACATTACATTATATGACCTCATATTCAACATCAGAAGCTAATTATTTGGACCAAGTACAGGATTTTCTCTCTTTTCCCCCTTAAGGGGGCATTTTGACTTGAAGACTTGGAACCAGCAAACATGCGGTCACAATCTCTCAACCGGAACCCCCGGGCCAGCCAGCACTCCCATCACATGCTGTGATGTAGTCGTAATCTTTCTGGCAAGGACGTCCAACAATACTCCGAGCCAACATGGCCACCTCACTGGAGACCGAGAGCTCCTTTGTTCTGCCCCATGCTTAGGGTTTCCAAGGCAATGTGGCGGTCAGCGCACCCGAAGTTCTGTCATCTGTGAAGTGACACTAGTTCAATGTCTCACTACTGGGATGTGCTGGGCAGCCAATGGAAACCAGTGGGAATCTGACTCTTCACCTACCATTTATCCAATGGAAACCAGGGCCTTGTATCTGAATACCTGCAGCTTGACCAACATGGCGGATGCAGAGATGCCTGGTATTAGAGTTGGTCATCTGACTCAACTTCTTATTCCACTTTCTTTTCGCAACCACAATCCGATTCACTGCCCCCTCTCTCTGAGCGGGATCCAGAAGCTGCTCAACACTGGTACTGACTCAGACAGATGTTCATCTTCCCAACTTAAGAGAATCCTGCAAGAGGACGTCTCATCCACCAGACAACGATGACAAACTAAATCCTCAAGGCTTTGTTTGGGAAACATGTTGTCATCCCTTGCAACATGACAGAAGGAAGACACACCGAGTTCCGTTTCATGTTGCCCTAAAAAGTGAACAAAAACAATTGCTAGCCGGGCTAGCAGCCAGCCGGGCTAGCAGCCAGCCATTAGCAGTGCTTGTAGTTAATCCCAGCCAATCCCTGGGCTTTAAACGGCAGAGAGCAGATACAGGGCAGAAAGGGGCTCAACTCGAGCTGGTCCAACATGAGATGGAATGATTCATGTTAACCTCTGTTCATACCATACCCTACCATACCATACCATACCCCCTTCCATGCTATGCAGCCATTGGTCGGCTTTGAGGAACGGCAGTAGAAAGTCATAATTGGACCTCATTACAGAAGGTCATTAAGGAGAATGGAATGTTCTCATAATGATGAGCATGCAGGTTTTTTTTCTAGCTGGCAAGAGTAGAGCAGAGTAACCAAGCAAGGAACAACAACAACTAAATGGACCCCCCCCCCCCCCCCATCTTTAGAAGCCCCCAGTGTAAATAGATTCCCAGCAACACCTACAGATAGAATACCTTGCTCAAAAGCACTGTGGCAATGCAATGCATTTTACAGTCTACGGCAATACAATTTCATGACGTGACCAATACATTTAAAAAAATAACACTGTTAATAGATAAGACCAATAAAATAAACCCAACCAACACACACACACACACACACACACACACCTATGAATCCACCACTTTGAGTGTGAGACGTGACCAGGTGCACGTGCGATGGCAGAGGTCACCAAGAACAACACACAATCAACCTCATGGTCTTATGTGCTAAATGCTACGGCGGCGCATCCAAGAGAGCCAGACGACGTGACAGACTCTAAATCAAGAGTATAAACACACAATAACAATACTAATATAGTTAAAAGCAACACAAAGACTCCCTGAGGGAACGGGGGGAAGTCTGGGGCGGGGTCACTTCTTGAGGGGGCTATAGGCCGGGGTTCCCGCTCACGTCGGTCCAACTGGGTGGAGGAGAGGAGACGGTATAGTCCACCGCTTTAACTGTTAAAGTAACCAACTCTCTCTAGCAGCCCATCTAGCCCCATTTCAGACCACCACACACACAACAATCCCCAGATGAACATCTAACCCGTCGGTATCCTTGAGAGAAAAGACTCATCCCTATTGCTGCCACACACACACACACACACACACACACACCCCAGAAGGAAGGTCAAGGCATCACAGAAACAACTGGTGGGAGGAGGATGAACACTTACACTGAGGCTGTGTAGTATTACACTTTTATTTTTTCACAAAATCTGTGTGAACTGTGAACGTCCTATATATCAATGATTTTAGTTGCCTGATTTGCTTGGACATAGTGTAAAGCCTTATCAATGAACGCCTGGGTTGCCAAGGTGATGCAGATTAGAACAGCAACGCTGTTACCTGCCACAGACCTCAACATGTTGACAACATTCATTTGATCCACGCAATTGGTGATAAAGACAAGCAGTATGGTTTCGGCTCAATAAGGTTCATTAATTAGGCTATATGAAATATGTTTTAACATTTTCAGAGCCATGGAGGAGTTTCTGAACTAAATGGACTAATTGTATTCTAATAAATGATTTATATTCCAATACACACAATCTAATTGTTACACAGATGGTCCTTCATCCCAACAGCCAGGGATACTAGTTTCATGCGGCACACCTGCAGCATATTACAATCAATTAAGCTGAGGGCTTTTATTGAAGCCTTCCTCCCATGTGACTGTTTACAGCAATCACGCTATTACCGTTTAGCCATGTAGTTATTCTATCAGACAACGATGACAAAACATACTCCGGATGATTGGTTGGCTGCAAGGCGGCAGGAAGTGAGAGACCTTAGCTAAGCATTATTATTATACGCTTTGTTTTGGCCCTGACGGCCTCCTGTAGTCTGAGAAGAGACCTTTTTGTTTTTGTTCTGGGCATTTAGCAGAATCTTATCCAAAGCAGATGTATGATGTATGTCATTAAGTAGCAGGTAGAGGTTGGAGGTCACCTTGCTCAAGGATACCTGCCTACAGGTTGGACAGTTAGACACTGGTGATCGAACGCAGAACCTCTCGGACAGGGAGTCAACCATCCCAATCTCTACCCAATCCAGTCTTTTTGTCCCATTGAGTAATTCAGCAGGCACACTTCTTTTTAAGATCCATGTAATTAGAAGGCTGGGTTCCAACGTTGTTGCTACATTATTGGACAGGAGAGGACATTTGGTTATGAACCCAGAACTTTTCGGGCAGAGAGTGAACCCCCCCAGCCACTGGACCACACCGTCCTGCCCCCTCCCCCGATGAAGACCTTTGTACTACCCTGGTGGTTAGCTCTGCCAAGTCACCACACCCCGCCTGGTCCTGCCATGGACGCCCTCTCCCTGGTGGCCCATGGGGATGCCATAAGAGACCTATAGCTATGGCTTCTGTTGCCATTATTTGGGTACTCCAAACATCTCTCTGGTCTGTTGTGTGTTCCTGACTGGTGCTGTGTAGAAGTAGTATCTCTTCCTCTCCTTCTCTTTCTCTCTTCCCCTCTTCCCTCACTGGCTTGGCTAACAAAGCTTTGAATGATAGATATTTTTTGTTGTTGCTGATGTTGACAAGGATCATTTGGCAATGCTTTTATTCTTCAATGAAGCTTTGACACTCTCTCTCCCCTCAAGGTCCGCATTGAACAACAACATTTTCCGTTATTTTGAGTGTGATCGATCGGGCCATCCCTGAAGAATTCCAGGTGTTCTCTGAAACAACTGTCAAAGAAAAAAAACAATCCAAAGCTGGCACACTGCAAACAGAGCTCACTGTGGCACTCCACACTGTGCTGCCAACGTCCCTGTGTGTGGGCGGCTCAGGGAGCTACACAAGAGACTGCAGTCGGGGGCCAGCCTGCGGCTGGTCGGTGGCCGCCACATGAGGGGCTACATAGGGTACCCCAAGCTAAAATACAGTCTGGCCGCTAACACTAAAAGCTAGGCTAGTAGCGGTCACAAGACTTGGGGGGGGGGGGGGGGGAATTGTTCCATCCAAGCGATTAATGATTTGATCCAGGGGGGGGGGCAGTAGCTCAGTCTGTTGGGACTTTGCTTCAAGATTCAAGATAACTTTATTTATCCTGAGGGAAATTAAGGTGCAACAGTTGAAACAGGGGGAATAAATGCACACAAAATATACTAATACCTAAAGCTAAAAATGTAATAACAACAAACTAAACTAAGCTAAACTAGTATAAACAAGATATAACTAAATTAACTCAAAATGAAATCGAAATGTATTGATAGATGAATTGCACAATTTACAGTATTATTACAGTAATAAGTATGTATATACAATACACAACAATACGTATAGTGCAAATTGGCAGTAATAAATACTAATATCTAACTGAATAATGAATACTGAAAAAGTGACATGTGAAAAGTGAAAAGTGAAATTGAATTTACAGTGCAAAATTACAGTGAGAGGATTTACAGTGCGTTGACCAAAACATAATAATAACAGTGGGAAACACCTGGACAATGCCATGGTGCTTATAAAATAGCTGCCCACTGCTCCTAATACCAGAATGGGTTAAATGCTAAGAAACGGTTCTGTGCATGTACATCTATGCTACCAATAAAGAGGATTCAAACCTCCAGATTTACATTGATTAGATAAACAGGCTGGATTTACCAGTTTTTTTCCACTTTGGGTTGAGTCTAGGTTCTCATGGTACAGACACACCTCACAACGGACAGGTTCTAGTCTGGAGTTGAGCTACAATACCAGTATCCATCTTATTATTTCTTATTTTTACTTCAGTCTATAAAAATATTACAGTCTGTGTTATGGTTCATCTGAGGGCATTTTTGCATTCATGAGCACAGAAATACAGATATTAAATATGCATGAATATTTATATAGTTTTCCTCATAGACCAGCCTTACGTAAGGCTGGTCTGCCCAAGAGCACAATGTCTAACTGACCATGTGATTCTCAAACAACACAAACAGTTACAGTTCAACAGTTACAGTTCAGTTAAACACACACGCATGTGCAACTAGAGACACACCTGGTGCACATCACACACACACACACACAAAGCCACCCTGTCACAGTCTAGTTCAAACACACACCATTTAATTTCCTATCTGTAGAGCTTCTAGCAAGGACACACACACAAGCATGCAGCACACACACGCCCCCCTGACCTGGGAGATGTGGTTGATGGAGGACTCCATGCGGCGGAGCTGCGAGGCCTGGATGTCCAGCAGCTGCAGCACGTTGTTGGCGAGGGCATTGATCTGGTAGGCCACGCTGGCCAGAGACTGGGTGGTGTAGGCCTTGGTCTCCTCCAGGGCCTTGTGTTTGTCCTGGGCCTGTGGGGGGGGGGGGGAGAATAACCGTTAGGTTTACCCTTTGACCCCCTGGACACTTTTTTTCGGCATGATAATGTAAATTGTTAGAGAGAGAGAGAGAGAGAGAGGAGGAGAGAGGGAGAGAGAGAGAGAGAGAGAGGAGAGAGAGAGGAGAGAGAGAGAGAGAGGAGAGAGAGAGAGAGAGAGAGAGAGAACATTGGATACAATGCTACAACATTTACAGAAGTACACACACGGTGGCTGACGTGAGAAATATTGAGGAAAAACAGAAGAAATAGAAAATAACTAGATAAAAAAAATGAGTTGCCTTCTGAATTATTGAAGCTGGAGTACTACAGTGTGTGTGTGTGTGTGTGTGTGTGTGTGTGTGTGTGTGTGTGTGTGTGTGTGTGTGTGTGTGTGTGTGTGTGTGTGTGTGTGTGTGTGTGTGTGTGTGTGTGTGTGTGTGTGTGTGTGTGTGTGTGTGTGTGTGTGGCAGAGCACTTCTAATCTAAAAACAACCCACTTGGCTAGATTCCTGTGACCAGGGCAGCTAGCTGGTCTGTTAGTTAGTAGTGCCGGCTATACATTAAGGTAGCATCTCAGTGCACCAAATCTTCCAGTAGCAACGACATTAGCAGATGTCACAAAACAACACCCTACAGGAAGGAGCCTTTACTCCAGAGGGCTGTAGCCCAGCATACATCTGCTAGACGTGTGTAGCTCCATGTACCCTCACTATCCCTACCAACACCATCACTGGGGGGAATCATGCAGTAATGTACAGGAATGCATAGCATGGTTAACTAAAACCCTTACATTTAAGTTAAGATGGCTTAAAGGGACTTGTCCTCACAAACATGTGGTGTCTTAAACAACATAAGCATAATGTCCCCTCTAAAGACAGCCTGAAAACAGCATTTAGAGCATAGCTGGAGTTGGAGGATGGAAAAAATTAAATAAAAACGACCCACGCATACTGGTGTTTGAAGCATCCTTTCTTTACTGCTTCTACGCTACAACAGCCGCTCTCTAAAATCAATACCAGTAACAGCTAACCATGCTGCCAATACTGCAACCGCCATTAACAACCACGGGCTATAAACACACACAGAAATTGCTCAATCAAAAACGCCGACCTCACGATAATGTGGAAATAATAGACCAGGGTAATGTAGTGGCAAGGCTGTTCTGACTCACAGCCCGGAAGGTACCGGGTTCGAAACCCCAACGTCCACCATGGTCTACCTGTAGGCATCCTTAAGTGAGATGCCCACTTCACCCTACTGGTGTCAGAAAATGTAGTGATGTCACGTAATAAAAACATTGGCTAATACATAGTGACTTCATCAACAGCAGGGATATGCAAAAAGTGGAAAAACATTGCAAAGTAAAACAAATGTAGTCTATTGAAGATATATTAAACTACAGGTCAATATTGCCCAGCTCACGTGCTACTTTTACTTTGAAGCATCAGTTAAAAGGCAGTTTCCCCCCTATGCAAAACAAAGTCAACAAAGCCAGACAAACAACCGTAGTTTGTTCGGTGGGAGGGCATACAAGCATGTTTTGTCACGTCGCCGAAGAGTCCAGGACCTCAGTGGGTTCCCTGGGAACTGTATCTCCCCTGGGAACTGTATCTCCCCTGGGAACTGTATCTCCCCTGGGGCATTTCCTCTATTTCTGAACTGAAGTAACAGGAGGAGGAGGAGCTGAGTAAAGAGGAGGAGTCATGTCATTCTGTCATGAGTTAAAAACAAATAAATCCACCCACTTTGGCATCAGATAACTTAAAAAAAAAAAGGTACTGTATGTACTGTATGTGTGTGTGTATATATATATATATATATATATATATATATATATATATATATATATATATATATATATATATATATACACACACACACACATACAGTACTTCCTTTTTTTTAAGTTATCTATATATATATATATATATATATATATATATATATATATATATATATATATATATATATATATATATATATATATATATATATATATATATATATATATATATATATATATATATATACATACCTACAGTACATCTTAGTACATGTATGTTTGCCATGTTAATAAAAAATAAATCCACCGACTTTGGCATCAGATAACTATAAAAAAAGGAAGTACTGTATATATAGTCATACCTACAGTACATGTATGTTTGCCATGATAATAATAAGTGACACTAGCCACGCAACAATCAACGACAACATTGCTTAAATTCAAATAAGAACTATACTTTACTAACCATTTACATATACCATACTAACCATTTACACATAATGTGACCGCCTTGGTCACATTATGGGTGACACTTAACAAGCTGTGGATCACAGGGACGGACAGAGAGAGACACACACACGCATATTAGGAAACAACACACAGCCAGCCAAGCCTCCCACATCTCAGCTGGTCTCTCCAGCAAGACGCTTGGTAGAGTACAAGCAGGAAACAGTGAAATTAGTAGGCGAAGTCCTGGAAACTAAAGACACATACTACTCCTAACTCCAAACCATGAATCCCTAGCGGAGAAGATACCACTGTAACGAATACCATAGCAGTAAACAGTGTGGATCAGTTCACCAGGTTACAAATATTTTGGTATTACGGCAATGAAAGCCAACCCTTGCCCTACCTTGTCTTCCGCTTAATGAATAGAAAGTAGTAGTAGTAGTAGCAACATTTAGAGGCCAAGTTAACATATGATATAACAAGTCCTCTCTGATACAGTTGGATCTGAGTTGAGAGGGAAATGTTGACATGTTTTGGCTAGGAGCAGACACAATACAACGTGGTTTCCGTTAGCCCAAATGACGGCTGGCTTGTTTGTGCTCCCACATGTCCTGGAGGGAAACAAGCTGGAGGACCAAAGAATGTGTGGAATCCGAACAACTCTTACAGCTATCCCCAAGTGTTGCTTCACACTCCCCGTCACCGAGCAGAACACAAATAGAAAGGAAAACCAACGGCCTATGAAAGCCACCATGTAAGGTTAACAGAACTGGCTTTTTCCTCATGTAACCGACATCTGATCATTTATTGTAGCACGATACATCTCAATTTGGATCCATTTGATCCACATTGGAACCAGTTGGTTCCATTTGATGAATTGAACACAGGCGTGAACGCTGTACGTGATGCACAGTGAACAACAGAGTAGTGCACACAAGACACTTTTACTCTGTGTCAGTAAACCGAGCCGCTAGCACTCTGGGATCACAAGCTGACACCGACTGGAGGAGAGGAGGGACAATCCACAAGAGGCCAGGAGGTCTGCATCAATCCCAGCAGGTTCTTGTGTGGTTTTTCCCCAAAACGGTGTATAGCTAGCAGCTAGCCACTGCCGCTAGCCCACGACACAGAAGCATACAGCCTGGCACAGTAACATTGGTGTGTTGTTGGTTAACCTGACTAACTGGTTTGGTTTATTGTTATTTTTATTGTATAGTGTTTAAAAAATAATAATAATAAAAATAATAATAATAATCCTACTGCTGGAGGGAATGGGGAGTGAGCATGTTGATAAATTTCACACCATTTGTCCCATCAATATTATACATTATGCTTCTACAAAAGTACATATCATTAAAAAGATTCATGTTGCACTTCACTTTCACAGTGTTTACATTGATATTAATAACCGCTTTTCACTTCTTGGTTTGGTGTCAATAAATGTGTAATCTGGGAATGTAGCCTGGATTAAAGCTGGATTACACTGGGATGACACAATCAATGAGACGAACACTGGGAGGCATTTGAATATATACACACACATATATATATATCTATATCTATATATATCTATAGATATATATAGATATATCTATATCTATAGATATATCTATAGATATCTATATATAGATATCTATATATATATAGATATATATATCTATATATAGCATAACAGAACAGGAGGAGGGGGGTCCTTTAAAGCAGTATATTGAACCATTTACAGAACGAAATCTGACCGGTTTACCTTTACAGCACATAGGTAAGAGGTAAAAGACTTGCACCCCCACATATCTGAAGTCCTATATTCCAAATAGTAGCCAGGCTGACTATGGATTAAACCAAAACTGTGGTAGAAGCAGGTGGTAGAATACATGAATGAACTGCTGAGTTGAGAAACCAGGCCACTCGGCTAAATGAAAAAAAGAAAAGAAAAAAAGAGGAAAAAATGTAAAGAGGGAGAAATAGGACTGTAATCCCGAGACACCGAGAGGAAGCGTGAACATTTGGGGAAAATGAAGCTAAGTGCCACATTCGTCAACGTGGGGAGAGCCTGGATCTCTCCCAGGCAACACAAGGTACACCCTGGGTCATGTGACCTGGATATATCCAGGTCACATGACCTGGATATATCCAGGTCACTCCATTTCCTCCTTCCAAACAATCCCTCCCGGTGCATCGCATGAAACCCCCCACTGTGAAATGGACCAAATCCAGACCAGGTTCACCTCAAGCAGCCTCAAAGTCTGGCCTAGTATTCCTTTTACAAAAACTGTTATTCTCGTTTCAAATTCACATCATAAATGTGTTGCTTGGAGGTTCCGTGGGGGATTTCAGACCCAATACTTATTGTGTGTAAGCAGCTGGATAATGACCTCATCCTTTTGTCAACTCCCCCCCTTTCTTCTCAAATGTCCCAACATAACATTTTCCGATGCCTCACTGGGTTTGTATGCTATAAGTTGATGAATGCATGACAAATGTTTTTGTCATGCTTCCACATGAGTAAATACTCTTGGTACTAGTTCCACCTCTTCAAGCCCTACAAGGACACATTACAATGCACCATAAACAAATGACAACCTTTGAATACGTCAGAATGTATTCAACTATTCAACACACGGAGGAAGACCCAAGGTCAAAGTGAACCAAGCGGGGTACGGTCACTTCGGGAACCAGGCTGGTGCACACTGTGGCGTGACTCTACTCGCATTTGGATCATGACTGAGCCTTTGGGTCCTACACAACAGCGAGCGTTCACTCCTAAAGATGACAGTGTATTGTGTTGCGGGGGTTGGCATACGGCCCGTGTCTCTCCCTGACAGCATGGCAGACGGCCAGGTGCGTGGGGGCCAGGAGGGTCAAGGACCAGAGTGTGGCAGATGAATATCTTAATGTAGCTCGGTAAAACCCACTCTGTGTGACACCACAGACTCTTCCACAAATGTACCTGTGGAACAAGCTAGAAGCGCACACACACACACACACACACACACACACACACACACACACACACACACACACACACACACACACACACACACACACACACACACACACACACACACACACACACACACACACACACACACACACACACACACACACACACACACACACACACACACACACACACACACACACACACACACACACACACACACACACACACACACACACACACACACACACACACACACACAGTGGAGCCGACAAGTAGGCCTACTGCAATAACTCTAAACAGACTGGCAGGTATGACTGGTGCAGAGAGAGAAAGAGAGAGAGATGAAGCAAGAGAACGGAAGACAGGCTGAGACATGTGGGCCTATCCCTGTGAATGATTCACTATGTGTGCGTGTGTGTCATCTAAAAGATGGAAAGGGTGACCCGAGTGAGAAAAGAGTGGCACGCGCGCACACCACTACCACCCCCCCACTATGGTGACAAATAAGAACATGTGATATTTGGTTATATAATTATTCACAATTCACTTTCATTTGTCAGTTATTTGGATTTATTTTTAAATCATATTTTGTTTGATAATCAAAATACCCAATGCCTACACCTTAACTACCTACAATATTGTGGTAGTATTATTCAGGTTAGGAGTTACATAATCTAGCTGTTATAATGTACCTGTTTGGTGTATAAGTATTTAAACTAAATGCATGGCCTTATTGGTATCCTCATGACTCACACTTTTCAGTGTATTGACTAGCCTAGATTATTATGCATGTCCAGTAGAGGCTTGTGAAATGTAAACGGTAGTCTACATAGCAATGACTTCAACCCACATGTTTACAGCCCGTGTCATACAACCCTGTGACCACAAGCTAGGTCTGTTTTCCAGAGGCTTCAAATATTTTGAAGGCCATTTCTGTGTCTGTGGTAATTAAGTAGGGTCTCTGTGAATGGTCTTTTATTAGAGAGACAAATCATCGGAGGTCTAAATGCTGACAAGAAACCAAATTACCCCTAAAAACCAAATTATAGGGAGTCCTCCGGGACTTTCATCTGGGATGGACACACCCTCCACTGCTGCAGTCGTCCGTTTCCTCATCAGTATCAGTCACTCCGTCTCGGTCTTTTCTTATTTTTAGACCCAATTCACAGGCCTTTAGTTGTTTGTTATTTTTCGTCAGATGCAAGTTAAACACTGTTCCCATATCTGACTCGATGAGAAAAACAACTTCCTTCAACAATTCACCAGATGTAGTTATGGCATAGTTGTGAAACTAATTCTACTAAATAAATAAAACAATCTATTGCACTCGGGTCGTATCCCAGTGGTCTTCAGTCACTTTATTTACATGAACAAACACATTGTTTTAAACAGATTAAAAACAACCGACCACCGACCCAAACTCCAACCAGGTCTAAAACACAGCCAAGTGTAGACGACCATTGTAAAGTAGGGAAGGCACACCCTTTGTAAAGCAACCCAGTGAGATCCATGGTCGATTAGCAGACGACTAGACCACACGTTTACTGAATAGATATGACACACAATAGATATGACAATTATACATCCACCACATTATAGATAAGACACATTATAGCTATATATCGAGTCCCTTTCCTGCAGGGGCAGATAGGACTTCACACCCACGTCCAGTTGCTGTTTAGGAGATGTATACTGCGGGAGGGAATGGGGAGTAAGCGTTCCTATGGACTGTTACAAATGGCAAATCAAAATAGATTGTATCTTGTATCTTTACACACATATCGTGTCCCCGGACGGACCCTCTCCCGGGTCCACGGAGGGGTGTAGGGTATAGGGTGCAGGGTCTAGGGTATAGGGTGCAGGGTGCAGGGGATAGGGTGCAGGGTTCCTCTCACCTGGACATAGTTGTTCTCGCAGTAGTCCGCGACTCTGGTGAGGTTCTGGTAACTCTCCACAAGCGCTCGTTTGCCGGCGGGAATCTCTTCCTCTAACAGCATTTGTAGCTCTGCCATTTTACATCTCCTCCTCCCCCCCTCCTCCTCCTCCGCCACAGAGTTTTCTCCCCCCTTCGGATTGAAAACCACCACCGGCGCCTTGGCTTCACAAACTCCGTCGCTATTGTGGGATTCAAGCTGCTCTCGTTTGGGCTTCACCCCCCATCTGGAGAGAGAAGTGGCTCACAATGTAACGCTGTGTGACCGAGCCCAGGAGGACGCTGGGTAATGTAGTGAAATGTAGTGAGATATCCGGCTTGTAGCGGTATTCTACATATACTAGTAAACGCAGCGCCGGCCTCTTTCTTTGAAAAGTTGAAACCGATACGTACCATCAAGTTAAAATATTAACAATATACTATTTATGTGTCGCGATTTTCTCTTACGTTCAAGTTGTATTTGTCTGGCATGTAGTCAAATTCACCAGTCGATTCGGTGCAACTGACCGTGATTTGGAACTACAATTCCACGCAGCGCCCAACCCTGGTGCATTCTGGGAGGAGTATGAACTATCGTCGGGATGTAGTTCTTCGTCAAGACTGTTGAGAACTACAATTCCCTACTGCTTACAGTGCCTGGCATTACTTGGGTCTTTATGGCGTCTGTTTGTAGGCGATAGAGATCTCCCCGCTGTCAGAGAGGCCAGGGTTATTCATGGTAAGTCAACCAATGGGCTTTTTGTTGATAAAGCGTCGATGAGTGTATATCGTGTTTATTGCACATGATGTGTTAGAAGTGGGTCGCACAGAACACCGTCAGCCTGGTGGTGTTCTCGAAACACTAGGCTTTGTTATTCAGAGTTCAGGACGCGTCTGCGTCTCACAACTATCCCGATTCTGTCGTCTTGTAACTGTAATCAATATGATATATTATTATATGTTATATATTATATCTGCCCTCACATGATGCCCGTGTCTCGAAGGTTGTCTTCTGATTGTCCGCCGTCGTCATGGAGGACGGAGAGCCGCTGGCTCAGCTGCGCTTCGAAGCGGCCGTGAAGGTGATCAGGAGTTTACCTCCAGACGGTGAGACCTGTCTGTGTTCAGTCAGTGAGACCTGTCTGTGTTTAGTCAGTGAGGACCTGTCTGTGTTCAGTCAGTGAGACCTGTCTGTGTTCAGTCAGTGAGGACCTGTCTGTGTTCAGTCAGTGAGGACCTGTCTGTGTTTAGTCAGTGAGGACCTGTCTGTGTTCAGTCAGTGAGACCTGTCTGTGTTCAGTCAGTGAGGACCTGTCTGTGTTCAGTCAGTGAGGACCTGTCTGTGTTCAGTCAGTGAGGACCTGTCTGTGTTCAGTCAGTGAGACCTGTCTGTGTTCAGTCAGGACCTCGGATGTGGGTCTAACGACACGTAGAATCACCCAGATGGTGAGACCTGTCTGTGTTCAGTCAGGACCTGTCTGTGTTCAGTCAGTGAGGACCTGTCTGTGTTCAGTCAGTGAGGACCTGTCTGTGTTCAGTCAGTGAGGACCTGTCTGTGTTCAGTCAGGACCTGTCTGTGTTCAGTCAGGACCTCGGGTGTAAGTCTAAAGACACGTAGAATCACCCAATGTGTTGATGCTCAGCATAACTCTTTGTTCAGAGTTGGGACACCTGTGTGGAGGACTGGCAGCTGGGAAGGTTTAACAGGCTTACCCAACATACTGGCTTTTCACTGGTCAGCCTCCCCTTAAAGGATGAATGTTTTGGCAATCCACCTTCCCCAGTCAACCCATGTCTGTCTCTCGCTCTCTCTATATAGAGCGAGAAATCTATAAAAGAGACATGTATGTCTCTTTTATAGATACAGTGAAAGGAACTGACACATTTGTGTAAAGAACACTAATGATCATGGTCAATGATAACATGAATCATGTTAAATGTTGTTTAACAAACATAATACGTAACAGGCATGGGATATGTTTTCTCCCATGTCTCAAGAGTCAGTGAAACACATAATCCAATATGGTGTCTGTACTTAATTACTAAATATTATATATGATTATAATAATTATATATACATATATATCCAGGTTCATTTCAGCCGTCCAATGACATGATGCTCAAGTTCTACAGCTACTACAAGCAGGCCACGATCGGTCCATGCGCCACGCCACGGCCGGGCTTCTGGGACGCCGTCGGGAAAGCAAAATGGTGTGTGTGTGTGTGTGTGTGTGTGTGTGTGTGTGTGTGTGTGTGTGTGTGTGTGTGTGTGTGTGTGTGTGTGTGTGTGTGTGTGTGTGTGTGTGGTGTGTGTGTGTGTGTGTGTGTGTGTGTGTGTGTGTGTGTGTGTGTGTGTGTGTGTGTGTGTGTGTGTGTGTGTGTGTGTGTGTGTGTGTGTGTGTGTGTGTGTGTGTGTGTGTGTGTGTGTGTGTGTGTAACTGGTCTGGAGTTGACGTGTGTGATCTTTAGACTTGGACCTCTTACCTATAAAGACGCATGGGGGTTCCATGGGTCTCTCACACAGCAGGACTAATGCGTACATATATAACAGTTGAAGCTGTCAAAAGTATTTTAGGAATACATCATGTGTATTGATCTACACCCTCTGGACGTATCCAGGGGATCGTTCACCCACAGTTGAGAAAAAAAAATATTGACGCTTTTGACCAAACTTAAGCCACACTAAACTGAAGTTTACATTTTGAATTGTAGGCGACTGTTAATCATTGAAGGCAAAGAAGAGAAGTAGCGTTGTGGTGTTCCGTACTCTTTTAATGTGTTGTGTTTTTGTTTATTTAGGGACGCTTGGAATTCTCTTGGGGACATGCCAAAGGAAGAGGCAATGGCAGCCTATGTGGACGAGATGAAGCTAGTAACTATCTGTCTCTATTCTGTCTCCCTCTCTTCCTGTCTCACTCTCGCTTCCTCTCTCTCTGTCTCACTCTCTCTCTCCCTCTCGCTTCCTCTCTCTTTCTGTCTCTCTCTTTCTGTCTCCCTCTCTCTTCCTCTCTCTTTCTGTCTCCCTCTCTCTTCCTCTCTCTTCTGTCTCCCTCTCTCTGTCTCCCTCTTTCTGTCTCACTCTCGCTTCCTCTCTCTCTGTCTCACTCTCTCGCTTCCTCTCTCTTTCTGTCTCTCTCTTTCTGTCTCCCTCTCTCTTTCTGTCTCCCTCTCTCTGTCTCCCTCTCGCTTCCTCTCTCTTTCTGTCTCCCTCTCTCTTCCTCTCTCTCTCTGTCTCCCTCTCGCTTCCTCTCTCTTTCTGTCTCCCTCTCTCTTCCTCTCTCTTTCTGTCTCCCTCTCTCTTCCTCTCTCTTTCTGTCTCCCTCTCTCTTCCTCTCTCTTTCTGTCTCCCTCTCGCTTTATCGCTTTAAGTAATTACCTTCCGGTATCTTTTCATATTGAATGGTTGATTGCTGTATGTTTATTAGGCGCAGCATGGACTGCACCAATGGGCTAACCCTGGGTTGGAGGCCAGTTGATTATTGATAAGCCATTGATCCATAGATCCTGGAGGGAATGCCCATCACGGACGAGGTGGAGGAGCTCCTGAGGGTGATGGGTCCCTTCTACGAGCTGGTGGACGAGAAGAAGAGGATAACGCAGATATCCGAGCTGAGCAGCGGTACGGCTCTCATCCTCGCCTCCTGTTGTCGCTTTCCCTCGTCTTTTTTCACTATCATGTTCACTATCCTATTCACTATCCTGTCATCTGTTGAGTTTTAACCCTCCTCTTCCATCACACGCTCAGCCCGTTTGACGCGGTTTGCTAGGCAGCTGGAAGGCAAGTCCATGGCTGTGTTCACCCCCCAGTCTACTGCTGTGTTCACCCCCCAGTCTACTGCTGTGTGTTCACCCCCCAGTCTACTGCTGTGTGTTCACCCCCCAGTCTACTGCTGTGTGTTTACCCCCCAGTCTACTGCTGTGTGTTTACCCCCCAGTCTACTGCTGTGTTTACCCCCCAGTCTACTGCTGTGTGTTCACCCCCCAGTCTACTGCTGTGTGTTCACCCCCCAGTCTACTGCTGTGTTTACCCCCCAGTCTACTGCTGTGTGTTTACCCCCCAGTCTACTGCTGTGTTTACCCCCCAGTCTACTGCTGTGTTTACCCCCCAGTCTACTGCTGTGTGTTCACCCCCCAGTCTACTGCTGTGTGTTCACCCCCCAGTCTACTGCTGTGTTTACCCCCCAGTCTACTGCTGTGTTCACCCCCCAGTCTACTGCTGTGTTCACCCCCCAGTCTACTGCTGTGTTCACCCCCCAGTCTACTGCTGTGTGTTTACCCCCCAGTCTACTGCTGTGTGTTCACCCCCCAGTCTACTGCTGTGTTTACCCCCCAGTCTACTGCTGTGTGTTCACCCCCCAGTCTACTGCTGTGTGTTTACCCCCCAGTCTACTGCTGTGTTTACCCCCCAGTCTACTGCTGTGTGTTCACCCCCCAGTCTACTGCTGTGTTTACCCCCCAGTCTACTGCTGTGTGTTCACCCCCCAGTCTACTGCTGTGTGTTTACCCCCCAGTCTACTGCTGTGTTCACCCCCCAGTCTACTGCTGTGTTCACCCCCCAGTCTACTGCTGTGTGTTTACCCCCCAGTCTACTGCTGTGTTTACCCCCCAGTCTACTGCTGTGTGTTCACCCCCCAGTCTACTGCTGTGTGTTCACCCCCCAGTCTACTGCTGTGTGTTTACCCCCCAGTCTACTGCTGTGTTTACCCCCCAGTCTACTGCTGTGTTCACCCCCCAGTCTACTGCTGTGTTCACCCCCCAGTCTACTGCTGTGTTTACCCCCCAGTCTACTGCTGTGTTTACCCCCCAGTCTACTGCTGTGTGATTAGACTTTTAGTTGTGTATTTGCATCCTTGATACCTGAGATTGCTTTAGTGCTTACAGTAGAAACCTAGGTTTATATAGACAGTGGGATTCAGTGACATTTGTTTGTTGTATTTAGCGATCCAACTTTTCTTTTCTTTTTAAAGGTGTTTTAGGACCTCCTTTAGATTTGATTACTGGTGCTCAGACTAGAAATATTTTTTGTTGTTGTACATTTTAAGCTTTTTGAAGTGGAAAGATAAACAAGGAAAGGTAACAGACATTGTTAATCTAGTTGGTGATACTAGATAAACAGTAATTACCTTAGTAATACCTTTGAGTGCATAACATGACAGTCATGTCATGAAGATGAGGCCTCTTTGTGTGGTTTTTGTTGGGGTCTCCAGCAACCAAATGCAGTAATGTTCATTTTAAATGTAAATTCAATTGGTGTCGTCTGTCTTGCCATCAGAAAGTAGACCTGTAACTGGACTAGACTCTGGTAAGGTAGGCTTCCATGGATGTCCTGTAGTACTTCCTAATCAAACCCCTGACCCTGGCAGTGTGAACGCCTTGCTCTACCCGTTTAGCTCGACGGGACCACAGACGTTAACCAAAGTGAGTACTTAGCGGTGTGTTGTGGTCACAGGGTTCGGGACGATGCTGTCCTCGAGACCCTCCAAGAGCGTCACCAAGAGCATCATCAGGAACATGCAGCTGAACGGCTCTCTGGAGAGCCGGCCCACTGGGGCCAGACCTCAGGTCCTGGCTGGGGAGCCTGCAGACGAACAGGAGGAGGACGACGACGAGGAGGACGAGGAGGACGAGGAGGAGGAGGAGGAGGAGGAGGAAGATGAAGATGAAGATGTGGAAACATACAAGGTCGAAAAAGGTAAAGAAGATCAGTGGACTCGAACTTCTTTTCCCTTTATTTATTTTTTTGCTGGCCCCACTCGTGGAAATTAACGATTTTAAGGTTTGCTATATTGGTATGAATTGATTGATCTATCACAAAAGTTGTGGGGCTGCCGCAGTTCTTGAATTTGCTCACACCGGATGATAGAAGAACTCCTAATATGTCCATTCACCCTTTTTGAATTCAGACCAGAACTCTAATAAAATGGATCCGTCGAGGAGAAGCAAGGGTCCTCTGATCAATGGGAAGGCCAACGGTGGTCCCCACCTGACCAATGGAGCTCAATCCAAGACCAGCCTGAATGGCCACGGTAGCCCCCGGGGAGCAGGCCTGGACAATGGACACGCTCACCCAGGTCAGAGACATTTTGTGGACGTCACAGTGGATTTGTTTGACTCTTATTTGTTTTTAATGGTTAATGTGTTGACTCTGAGACCTGTGTACTGATATTGTCTGTGATTATTTCCATCGCAAACGGTTGTTCACTGTTTAGGCTTTTATATATTTTATATCTACTTTACTAAAATGTAGAAAGTAATTAAACAGGAGAAATGGTCCGTAAAATACAAGATGTCTGCTTCTTCTAGGCACATGCTGCTCAAGGATGTGTACAATTTAGGCTGTGGACAATGGGGATCGAACCCAGAACCTTTCAGCTGGGAGTCAGTCACACACCCCAACTACTACTACACTATCCTAGCGGCCCACTTTTGTATACTCAATCATTCTAAAGTATAGCTTTTACATAGTTAACAGAACTTTTACTTTTACCCAAGTGTGTTGTTAATGTTCAGCCACTTGATCGGCGTACATATCCCAAAGGAAGCATTGAATGCGGATCCAAACACGCTGTACCCGGGATTTACCCCACGAGGTGTTCCCTCTTTCCCCATGTGACCTGGTAATCTCTCCTCATCGTAATCCTCGGCTTGCCTCCACCACTCAGCACAGAGTGTTTCCTGGGGGACACTCTGTGCTCTTAACACCCCAGAGAGTCCAGACTCCCTCACTTCACTGAGGTGGATGAGCGGCCGTGCAGACGCACTGAAGGAGGTTATACACTCCCTTGTTGTTATTCTTTTGGGGAAAGCGGAGTACGGTCATTTCAGAGGAGGCCTGTGCCCGACCTGGCGGGGGGACAGGGGGCCTCACTTCGAAGTAGAAATCATTTCGACTGACCTTACAACATCACGTAACGTGCCAACCAATAGAATTGGACAGAGTCCAAAAAGATCGAATATTGTAAGCGGTGGGTGATTTTGTGTGTGTGCCCGACCTTGCGGTGCGTGTCGCCCCGTCTCAAGTGAACACACCTCCATATGTTGTGCTTTCTTACTCTGCCGTAGATCCCAGCGAGGAGCCGTCCAGTCCCCAGCTGGCCAGTGACTCAGACAGCGAGGTCTACTGCGACTCTGTGGACCAGTTTTGTCTGAAAGAGGCAAGTTACACACATGTGTAACACTTTGACTACAGCACACTCAGGCAAATGTGTCGACAGGGAAGTTCTAGACACACACACACACTGATCAATAGTAAACAAACAAACCGTTGATGATGATGATGGTGATGATGAAACTCACATTTCGAATGCCAACATTCAAATAAGCAAGAACAGCATTTTGCCAGACAATCCAGTAAAACAACAACGATTCCTTGACTAGGCTATGATAAGGAAGGAGGTGACGAGGGCTCTTGACTGAGGTTTGAGTCTCTTCTCTCTTTCCGTCCCCAGGGCTCTGACAGGAGCTGCTCCCTGGAGGACCTCGATGAAGACGAGGACCAGGGCTCTCTTCCTCCCACTCTGGAGGAAGAGAGCCAGCAGCCGCCACCGCTGGGGGAGATTCCGGGGCCCGGGGGGGGAGTGCAGCGCGGGGGGGAGGAGGTGGAGGCCAGCAGGGGGACCTCCCAGAGACGGAGGCTCAACGGAGACAGGGCAGGAAGATCCCTGGTCAGAGGAGTGAGAGGTGAGAGAATAGAAAAGTAAATAGAGGTAATAGAAAAAGACCTACAGAGAAACTTCACTCTTAACCAGGAAATAATTGGACCCTATTATAACTAGACATCTAGATATTACCCGTAACCACTAATTAATACTTAACCTAACCGTTACAATAACACTGCATCAGGTCACAACTGAGACCGTAACAAGGACATATCCACTGAGTAACTATTCACACTTAGCCTTATCTGGGCATTACTTCACCCTTAACTAGTAAGCTGTCAATTTGCTAGCAGTCCAAGTCCTCTCTTAATAGATTCACATAGAATTAGCAGCAACTGAATTATTTTCGCTGTGCTGTACAATGACAATAAATTAGAATCTAATCTAAAACACCCCCAGAAGCATCTAAAACCATTCATTTCCTGTTGCAACACAGATTGACCTTTACACCGTGTTGCGATGCGCAAAAGTTCAAATGCGGCTCTGGCCGAGCACGACCCTGATCTTATATCAAATGACTTCTGCTTTCTGTGTGACTTGCAGTTCTGAGTGAAAACACACTTCCTGTTGTTTGTTGTTTATTTCCCAGGCTCCAGGCCATCAGACGGCGCTGGTTCGGAAAGGCTGGGGGCGGGCAGCTGGCAGGGCGGGGAGGGTGACGGGGAGCGGTGGGGGGGGGCAGGAACCCCCGTCGGGAGTCTGAACCAGCAGATCGTGGTGGCGCTCGCCCGGCTGCAGGAGGACATGCAGAGTGTTCTGCAGAGGCTGCACACACTGGAGGCACTCGGCGCCACACAGGTCAGTCAGGCTGGCAGCGCTAACCTGCTTAGTGCTTGCTGCCACTAACCAGGTCAGTGTTAACTGGCACTAACCAGGTAAGTGTTAACTAGCTTATACGGTTAGTGTTAACTAGAGCTAACCAGGTTATTGTTAACTAGAGCTTACAATGTTAGTGTTCACTAGCTCTAACCAGGTTAGTGTTAACCAGTTTAATGTCAACTTTAGGGTAGACGTCCTCTTCTTCCTGGACATGTCCTCTTTTTGAGACCTAAAAACAGCGCCCTACAGTCGCATTACTTCACCATACTTTGATATTTCTCCTTATGTCCCGCCTTCTCGCATGCCACCATTGGTCGGTCATGTAGGCTATAACTTCATGCAAAATTAGTTAAACTGCATCTCAATAATTACCCTCAGCACCCCCTCTACCACCCAATTACTCAAGTTAATTTATGTAGTTAGTAGTTAATTTGATGGTAGTGACTAAATAAGGCCCCAATGCCATAGATTTGCCAGATGATAGAGAGATAGATTCTCTACCTCGTAAAGCTTTCTTGTAGCGGGGAAGTAATGATTTAATAGCTAATATTTGTGCTAATTTTGGGTTTCTATTGCATGCTTCCCGCAGGCGCGGTCAATGGCGATGTCTTCGTTAGCGTCGCCCCGAGTGAACAAGGCCAGGAAGGTACGTTGGAGTGTCATCATCATCATATTTTTATTTATTTATTTATGTAGCCAATAGGCCTGAACGATGTGGTAAAAAGTCATAGTATGATTCATTTTTTACAGATATTGCGACTGCAATATGATTCACTATTAGTGGGACAAACGATGTATAGGACAGGGCATCTGCAGAACTACAGTACCATATATATATATACAATGGTGTCATAAATGCACATTTTACCCATTGCAGCTCCTGCGATTTGGATATTGCACTTGGCCATATTGGGATTTGGATAATATTAGTTTGATTTGCTCAGCTTCCCGGCTTCTAGGCGGACTCGCCCTGCAGCGGTAGAGGCATTTTGAAGTGGTGCAACATTAAGGTTTTCAAAGACGGGAACAAGTGCAGATAGAAGCTGTTTGAGCAAACCCATCAGTTAATTTGTCCTTACAATAACAGTATTATTATGATATTGTTTTTGTTCCAATCAGAACCCATCCTGGTGGCCGTTCGACGTCTCCCCGGGCACGGTGGCGTTCGCCGTGGTCTGGCCGCTTGTGGTGCAGTGGCTCCTCCGCTTGTACTTCCAGCGGAGGCGAAGGTAACGTGTTTAAAAAAGGGCCCAGCGTTTCAAACTGCTAACATTCGTTGTGTGATTCCATCACTCATTGGGTGGCATCTCATCTGCTGTCTCGTTTCCTAACACCATTTAGAACCATCAACTGACCCCCCACGGTGCTGCAGGTGACGGCAGCACCAGGTCACCGCCCGCCGCGGATGAACCGGAAATCCTTCTGCCGCGTTCGGTTGGGGTAGCTACACCCCCCCCCCCCATCATCCCGCCCTCTTCTGCTTGGACGACCACTATGCGGTCGGTAGCTTTTGCACTAGGAGTACAGCACGAAATGAGTAGAAAGAGAGCAAGTGAGAGGGGGTGAGGGTGAGGGTGAGGGTGAGTGAGGAAGTCTCCAGGACTAGATGTGAAATCAAAGATTTACGAATGTATTGAGGGAGACTGTATGTTTTTTTTAGAAGGAGGATGTGTGTTGGAAGTGATAGGATTACAATTAAACTAAAAAAAGTTTAAAAGTTTAAATCCTGTAAGCAAGCCCATGCAATGATTGCTTTGTTGTCTTTTATTGGTGCTTCTGTATTTTTGTTTCAACTTGGGCATCATTTGTTATTAGTTGCCTGATTGCCAGATTATGCTGCTAAAATGTTCTTAGAAATGTCTCTAGGCAATGAGGGTTTAATGTGATAGTCAACTCAAATAATGAATTAGAAAATAATGTCAATAGTTAATTCCAGTTTGTATAATTCATGTGATAATTTATGTTTTTTTGTTTTGATTTTTTGTTATGAATGAATTGTTTTCCCAATAGAAAAACTGCCTGAACATAGTATGGTACGCTAAGCAAGTATATGGCATTATCATATTGTAACCAAAAGAAAATGGAAAAGAACAAATAATCATTGTCGTAGCACACCTGTTTATCCCCGGACCAAAAGTACAAAGTTTTGAGTTACATTGACCTAAATTGATTTCATAATGAGGTTTATCATTTAGTTTTGACGGATCTCATTTTAATGTTCAGCACCTTTAGAATTAGTTGGTCTTTTAAGTAGCCTTTCTTACTAGCTCTATAGGTATAGCACATCTCACTGGGAAACCTGTAGCCAATTGTTTTGACTCATTTCAATGTTTAATGTAATGATATTGTATAGATGGGCATTGTGGAATTCATTTTTAATGGTTATAAATAGTAATAATATTGCATATACTGTGTAAATTTAAGCAAGCAGTCAGAATGTGTGTGAGAATTGTATACAATAACTAGTTGATTAAATGCAATATTTTAAATTGCATTACACTTTGTTAATATAGAATTTATCTGATTTAACAGCTTTGAATATACAGTATATAATGACCTTTACAGAGAATTGTTTTATTCACAAATAAGTTGACCTTTTTACCGGAGTCGACCATGGCTTTCTCAACCATTTCTGCCTTCAGATGGAGGAGTTTGGATAATTACCTTCTAATAAAAGATTCTTGTGTATTTTGAGACATGCCCGTCAATTGTTTTGCGCAAATTCCACTTTAGAAGGAATTTTACCGAAACCAACTATTTGATTCCAATACACTTAGGCCTGCTAACATCTTAAACCTTTTGATTTGCGAGACGCTAAATTAATGCATTATTTAAAAGACAACTATATATGAAAACAAGTAGTCTGTGTTACAAACATTTATTTTATTTGTAATTCTCTTTGTGACATGAAACTTTATGAGCAGCAACAGCATTCTGTGAACATCACTAAAGACAAGCATTTCACACAAACGGTAAAACAAAAGTTTATTTTAAAATAGAGCGCACGGGTTAAACCAAATGTACATAAAACATTCTGAATATATTAATAATTTTTTTTCACAAGCTTAATATTAAAGAAATACTGACTGATGTCAAAGAGGAGGCAGATCGTTATACACCCATATTGCTTCTGTAAGAATGCAGATATAGAACATAACTAATGTTTAAAATGAGGTTAACTCAATTAATAACACAATGAAGTCATAATCACGAGAGCTCTGGAACTATCCAGTCATTTGGTAAAACTAAAAAAATGGAAGGAAAATGTCTTGTTCCAACCTACCTCTCTTTAATTATGACACTTACCTAAAACCTTTTAAAACGACAAACATCCAACACACTGCAGTGTGTATTGGACACATACGTCACATGACGTAGGTGTGTATTGGACACATACGTCACATGACGTAGGTGTGTATTGGACACATGTCACATGACGTAGGTGTGTATTGGACACATACGTCACATGACGTAGGTGTCTCCCCCCACGGCCAATCAAATGCTGAACAAAATAAAACAGAAAAGTGTCCCGGTGGTCGTCTAGAAGCTGAACCCGGACATGACCAGGTGCTGAGCCTGGTTCCTGGCCTCGAAGTATGACGTGTCCGTCTCGTCCTCCGGCTGGGGGACGAAGGGCATGGCCTGGTTCTGGAGGTCGTCCCAGTCCAGGCCATGGAACAGAGGGTGGCCCCTCAAGTCTGATGGGTTGAAAAGACCAAAAAGGGAAATTAAAATGTCTCGGAAACATCTGAGGTGTGCCTCAACAGGTCAACAATGTTTTTTCCGAAAATGTGTGACATAGGTATTCGTTTAAAGAGTAGTCTGAATTAACGTGTAACCACCGATAAATTGACTTCCACTATACATTTAAATGTTTTTATGACAGCCATGGATGAACATAAATTAACATTTGATTTAGTCTGTAGGTGAAATTTTTTTTCGAGAATAATAAAGAAAGATATAATGAAGCCTAATCCTAATCAGCCTAGTACAAATCTAAATATTAAGTATGATGGATCAAATAGATGTTGTAATGTTACCCTTAAGCCCGGCTCGTTTGGTCATGTCCGTGGTCAGCAGAATCTCGATGGCGTTCCTGGCGTTCTCAGACAGCTCCTCCTCCTCCTCGGGCCACGGGATATCTGGCACGGGACGTTTGAAACATTGAAAACTAATTTTAAAAATATATTATTTTATACTATTGCATTAGGAGGCTTTCTGTAAATCTGTAATACTATTCAGGTTTTCCAATTATATCTCGAGCTGAGCAATTAGTAACAATCGGAATAAGACAAAAAGTTGAAATGTATTGGCCGAAGGGAAAGAAGAAGGAGGGGAACCGACCTCTGTTGAGAATGTTCTGGAAGACGAGCTGGGGCGTCTCGCCGTTGAAGGGGGGCACGCCGGTGAGGAACTCAAACAGACACACGCCCAGAGCCCACCAGTCCACCATGAAGTCTAGAGGTGGAAGATGGAAACGGGTTCAGGAACAGCCAGTGAAATGGAGCTCTTCTCGTCATTTTGGTTAAGACCTTGTGTTCGTCACAATTTCACAGCAGCGGTGAGAGAGAGCAAGTGGTACTATAACTAGATTAGACACAATAAGATAAGAAGGATACAATAAGCAAAGATTTGATTTCAAGGCATCCCAAGCTTACTTCTTAATGGAACTATTGGGGGTAGTTGAATGATAAGTTTGATTATTATTATTAGTGGTTTTGAACACCCCCAAAGGGGGTGTGAAGGATGTATTTTATTTTATTAAAACTATTTTAAGACCGCAAGGCTTCTTGTGTTCCATGATTTTGACTGAGATTTGTTGTTCTTAATGTAGCATCATCAGGGGTAACAAACCGGGTGGGTTTCCTGGACGCGGTGACAACTAACGGCGTCTTTTTGGATTCTAACACGTCCAGAGACCCCAGTGACATCACTGAGAGACATGTACCCCAGTGACATCACTGAGAGACATGTACCCCAGTGACATCACTGAGAGACATGTACCCCAGTGACATCACTGAGAGACATGTACCCCAGTGACATCACTGAGAGACATGTACCCCAGTGACATCACTGAGAAACATGTACCCCAGTGACATCAATGAGAGACATGTACCCCAGTGACATCACTGAGAGACATGTACCCCAGTGACATCACTGAGAGACATGTACCCCAGTGACATCACTGAGAGACATGTACCCCAGTGACATCACTGAGAGACATGTACCCCAGTGACATCACTGAGAGACATGTACCCCAGTGACATCACTGAGAAACATGTACCCCAGTGACATCAATGAGAGACATGTACCCCAGTGACATCACTGAGAGACATGTACCCCAGTGACATCACTGAGAAACATGTACCCCAGTGACATCAATGAGAGACATGTACCCCAGTGACATCACTGAGAGACATGTACCCCAGTGACATCACTGAGAGACATGTACCCCAGTGACATCACTGAGAGACATGTACCCCAGTGACATCACTGAGAGACATGTACCCCAGTGACATCACTGAGAGACATGTACCCCAGTGACATCACTGAGAGACATGTACCCCAGTGACATCACTGAGAGACATGTACCCCAGTGACATCACTGAGAGACATGTACCCCAGTGACATCACTGAGAGACATGTACCCCAGTGACATCACTGAGAAACATGTACCCCAGTGACATCAATGAGAGACATGTACCCCAGTGACATCACTGAGAGACATGTACCCCAGTGACATCACTGAGAGACATGTACCCCAGTGACATCACTGAGAGACATGTACCCCAGTGACATCACTGACAAACAACCCCATAGCCAACCAAATCTTTTAAGACAGGGCCCCACGTGTGTCCATCTTAAAAGCCAATGCTGATCCTTTGAAAAAGGCGTGTGCGCTGCCCAACACTCAACCATGTTAGTGAATCACAGGGGCCTATTTCCTCATTATTAGACATGCTAGAAAGCTCCCCATCTCCTCAGGCTGAACAAGGTTTATGCACCAAACCAACAACACCAAGCGCGGGAGGTGGGGAATGGAAAAGGCGGGAAATGGGAGAAAGCCAGTCAGACATTTATTTTGGGGGGGGGGGGGGGGGGTTAATATACATGCTTGCATGAAGCAGCAAGTATTTTTATTATTTTTTTTTTAACTCACCGCCACGACCATCTCCTGAAACTACAAACAGAAGGTCCGTCACAAAATGCTGCCACGTTAGACGTGTCCAACGTGAAACACAGTTCACAGTGTTTAAAGTACTTCACTCACATACTACACACCTGTAGTGTTTATAGTGTTCAATGTTGAGTGCTAAAATGTCCATTATGTAGCAGTGCACCAAGACAAGTTCCTCATATGTTGAGTGCCTGTGTGTCAACTCGCTTGGCAACAAGCGAGTTGACACCAATTCATCATCAATTCATCATCAATTCATCATCAATTCATCATCAATTGTTACAACAGCCGTGGTGGCTCTCACCGTGCGGTTTCCCCAGCAGGAGCTCTGGGGCCAGATAGTCGGGGGTGCCTAGGACCTGGGCCCCCTCCACGGGCACAGGGCCACGCCGCACGCTCTTGGGGGTCCGAAAGGGGGTGTGGGAGAGCGTCATGGGCTGGGGCGTCTAGGGAGAAAAATGAAAAAGACAATGTTTTGATAAGGGTACAAGATATAAGATTTTTATTTGCCATTTGTACATAGGAACGCTTACTCCCCATTCCCTCCCGCAGTATAAATCTTAAAAACACCATAGAATAAAAATGATATATACAATAAAATAAACAAAAAAAGAACAGCAAAGTGACTTAAATGATATGTACATGGTTTTGTTTAGTTTTTTTACAAAAATGTTTCAAAAACATTTAAAGTGCCAGTAGGGCAGCAGCATCATGAATACAGTGCAGTAACTGATGAGTCCAGAGAGTCCAGCAAAGTATGTAAGTGTAATGGTAATGTGCTGTAAGATGATCCGTTTAACGATTCGATAAAGATATTTTCATCGGCACAGAGTTAGAACAGACTAAGCTTTGAAGAGCCAATACCAGATCCTTGCAAAACATCATTTATTTAACATTTATTACGCTATTAGCACACACTCCCACCTGATAGAGTGAGCCGTTGGAGCCGAGTGCCTTCTGCACGGGCGTGACGGCGGCTGTAGTCATCGTCCCAGAGCTGAAGGACGCCATGGCGGACGTCTCCATGCCGTCCAGGGAGTGGCTGGAGAAGTGCGAGCGGTGGATTGAGCTGCAGTAGCTGCGGAACGCAACCACGTTCCTGGGTTTCAGGAAGTAAGGAGACTGCGCTGCCGCCACGGAAGCGCGTGCCGGCGTGTGGCCGAGGAAGGGCCCAACCTCTTCGCTACGGAAGAGATTGGAGCCCAGCGCGGGCCTCCTGAGGGCGGGCCCGGCGATTGTGGGCCGCGGGCCAGACTCCGTCGCCATGGGGCTGTTGCCCGGGAGAAAGGACGTCTCGCTCAAGGACCCGTCCGAGTCCAGGCTCAGGTTCCGGCAGAGCTCCTTGTCAGAGGCGAAGCTGGAGTCCTCCTCGGGTTCCCCGTCCAGGAACACCTCCTCCTCCACCTCCTCCTCCTCACAGAAGAGGTTATTGGTGACACCGAGGGGACTGGAGATCTTGGGGCCCCGGTTCGTGGCCTCGCCGGGAGAAGACCCAAAGTCCTTGAGGAAGACCGTGGAGAAGACCCCCGTGAGCCCAGAGTGCGCCGCCGCCGCCGCCGCCGCCGCCGCCTCGGGGACTTGGCAGCATCGCTTGAATGCGGCGTTGCACCTCTTGGCCTGGACCTCGGACGCCTCGGGGCTTCTCTCCACGTCAGAGAACGCCCTCTTCCCAGAGGGGAGCTTGTCAGACACGGCGTTGTTGCGGTGGACATTGGGACCCATGGTCTCCGTCTTCATGGGCTCTGGCTGGGCTCCAGATGATACGCCACCTTCTGCCTTTAAGCCAACCGGTTCATTCTCTTTCTGAGGAGAAACAAACAATAGCCATCAGAACATACCATTGGCATGAGCAACAAAACGACAGTTTGTGAACATTGCATTGTACTCTTGTTATTTCATACCATAATAGACAGTTATAGAGCACATATTGCCCCTGTAATGTGACATTTTCTAATTAAAAACATGATTGGTTGGAAAGTCCTGCCCTACGGTCGGTTTTGTTGAGCAGGAGTCAACAAGGTAAATCCAAGTTTGACTGAGAGGTAGAGTGTGGGTAGGGTGTTAATGACCTGTCTCTGTACCGTCTGACCCCTTCAATCACATGGATCTGAAGTCATTGGGATTTATCCAAGTCACTTTGGACCAAAGTGTGATAAAGGACTAAACGCTAATAATTGTACATTTTATGGTGTTCTACTTAAAACACCCAATCCCAATATGGTAAAAGAGCGTCCACGGTGAATAGGCCGCATACGGTAGAGCTCTGACCTCATCACACTCCCACAGTGGGCTGACGCCGCCGTCAGAGTCGGTGGCGCTGATGGCGCTTGTGGTCTCGAACCTCCGTCGGGTCTTGAGCAGGGTGGGGGTCAGGTTCTTGGCCAGAGGGCGTAGGCTGAACATGCTCTTCATGGGCGCTGCAGGAACAACAGAACGTTAGGTCACCACGTAATTTCCAGCTCTTTTTTTTGGTGTTACTAGATCATTTTTAACAGATCATTTTAAAAGTAGATTGCAAGCCTAAAAGGTGTGGGCACCCCTGCTGTAGTGACATAGTGTAGTGGTCAAGTGTGGGCAGGATACAGTGTAGTGATACAGTGTAGTGATACAGTGTAGTGATACAGTGTCGTGATACAGTGTCGTGATACAGTGTCGTGATACAGTGTAGTGATACAGTGTAATGACAGTGTAGTGATAGTGTTGTGATACAGTGTAGTGATACAGTGTAGTGATACAGTGTCGTGATACAGTGTCGTGATACAGTGTCGTGATACAGTGTAGTGATACAGTGTCGTGATACAGTGTCGTGATACAGTGTCGTGATACAGTGTCGTGATACAGTGTCGTGATACAGTGTAGTGATACAGTGTAGTGATACAGTGGTTACGTTGGATTAAAAAAAAATAAACAGGAGGGGGGAGGCCTTCGATGTATAAAAGAACAAGTGGATCAAGTAGAAGAGCCTACGTATCCTGCAACATACCACGTTTCTGTGCTTGACCAACGGGTGAGAACAGGCGGTCCTTCTGGACCTGCGGCGAGCACAGAGAGTTCTTCCTGGGCTCCACCCGGTCACATGACATGGGGCAGGGCACCGCGGACCCGCTGCCCTGGCGCCGGGTCTCCGACCCCGGCGTGTTCTGGCGGAGAGAAGGACTGACACTGAACATGGGTCGGAACAGAGCTGCCACAGAGAACACAGAGGTCTGGTTACCGTGGAGAGACGAACCGGGGGGGGGGGGGGGGACTGTGAGTGAGCCCCCCCCCCCTCCATGTACTGAATCTATAACTGATTTTGAACCTAATCGTGACCCCAAGAATCTAATGAAATTCTCCCCCCCCCCCAGCTGTAATCTTCTTTAACTAATTATTGAACACAAAAAAGGTACCTGCAGTCTAAATCATATTCAAGATTGATGGCTATCATATCTCGGAGTTCCCATCTGAGATTCAGTATCATCTTAACAATTCATAACCGGAGGCATTTTGCCAGCCAAAAGCCAAGCCAAGGGTTGGGCCCGGCAAACATACGGTCAGAGATCCGTATGTGCTAATCGACATTCATCTTACTTACAAATCCCAGAGAGCAGATCAAGGAGAGGACCTGGCCAGGGGTCCGGAAGTAGTTTTTATTGGGCTTGACCAGGGAAGGGGTGTTCAGGATATCCACCAGACTCAGCTCTGTCACAGAAAACAGACAGCATTCAGATTCAGATTACTGTATTTATCCCGAGGGAAATAAAGGTGCAACAGTTGACACAGGGGGAATAAATGCACACACAAATATACTAATACCTAAAGCTAAAAACGAAATAACAACAAACTAACTAAACAAAACAAGTATAAACAAGATATGACTCTAAATGAAATCTAAATGTATAGATAGATGAATTGCACAATTGACAGTATTATTACAGTAATACGTAGGTATATACAATACACAACAATACGTATAGTGCAAATTGGCAGTAGGGGGGGATGGGGGGCATGAGGGATACGGTACCTGCCCATTAGCATGTTTTATTAGCATGTTTCTTGTGTGACAGGATTGGTTTGCATACCTCTATCCAGCTTGACTTTAGAAAGACCAAAGTCGGTTAGTTTGATGTGTCCTTCGTTGGATACTAGCATGTTGTCTGGTTTCAGGTCCCTATGAACAATTAATAAAGGTAAATTCAAGATCAGATGGATGAATTCAGAATTACAGGGAAACAAACATTTCAAGTAATTTCAAGTTACACCCAACAAATATTCTGCTTAAAATGCACCCACCTGTGTATAATACCATGACGGTGTAGGTAGTCCAACGCCAGTGACACTTCTGAAGTGTATTTCACAGCCATAACCTGGTCGAAATAACCATAGATGTGGAGGAGAGATTTAACGTCGCCACCAATAAGGTATTCCATTACCTGCAAGTAAAAACATCGAAATGTCATATTAAATAATAACTAAAAAAAAATTCTAAAACATTAAAAAGACAAAGGGAAAACACGAATGTGCAAACGTTACCAGAAAGACTTTGGTAGCCGTCTGAAGACAGTAGTACAGGTGCACCACAAAGGGGCTTTTGCTCATCGCCAGCGCGTCTCTCTCGGCCTTCATCTGGCCCGTCATGTTCTTGTCCACCATGTCGGCCTTCTTCATCACCTAGGAGCAGAAAAGGTCCCATTCAGATCCCTTCGTACATCCCAGTGGGGGGTGAGGTTTCTGCTCTTCTGGCTCCACTCAACGTATTGGAAATGTAAGTCGTGTCCGAGTAAAAAGATATCAAACCCAAATGACCATTAAGCCAATATAAATATAGAACAATATGCATAGATATGTGAATGATGTTAATAATAACAATAAACTGCATACAAACACACACGCACAGATAAACATAGAAAATATGCACACATAAATACACAAGTGGCTCAGCGACATGCCTAAAAATGACACATATAAAGACGTAAGACATATAAAACGTACAAAAAGCACATAATACACAAATCCATGTAAAAAAGTTGGCTCCCTCGATGTTACACAATAAAATTTGATTCTAATTGATTGTCATCGTACATCACAAGTAAAGTACAGTGAAAATAATTTGGCATCTAACCAGAGTGCAAATGTTCAAATGTTGCAGTAAAGTGCATGGTTATATATCATTTACAGTTTACAATTGCTAAAAGACAGTCTACTAGGTATAAAAACCCTTATAAGGTTACTTATAGAGTATGTGTGAGATATGTGCCTAATATCTATATATATATATCTATATATCATATATCTATATATATATATATATATAGATATATAGATATATATATATATATATATAATATATATATATATATAGATATATATATATATACACATACATACATACATACATACATACATACATACAGGTAAGTATTTAGCAGGTAGTGATCAGGGGTATGCAGTTATGAGAAACAGGATGAATATATATAAATATATATAAATATATATAAATATATATAAATGTATATACAGCAGGCAGTGAGCAGGGATATGCAGTTGTATCAACAGTTGAAGATTAAAATATATACGGTAGGTACAGTAAAAATGTACACATCTACAGGTATCTTATCAATAAATATGTCAACTATAGGTAGAGAGTTGTGATTACAGTGCAGAACAGAAGAACATCAGAAGAGGGGCAATAACAAACAGCAAAGCCAATTTACACGAACTAATAAGGAAAAGCTAATAAACAACCCCTGGTAAAGAAGGAGTGCTCAGAGGTCGGGGCAGGGCCTCCTGGCCTCACCTTGATGGCGTACAGTGGAGCACCGGGCTTGCTCTTCTTCCTCGCCAGGTACACCTTCCCGAAGGCTCCTCGGCTGATGGGTTTCAGGATGATAAAGTCTTCGATGGAAGCTGGCCTCGGCGGACAACTTGCTTTTCCCTTGGTTTCCTCTCTCGGGTGCTTTTCTTTTGCGTCCATGTTGTTGTTATTGTTATTATTTAACCGTGATGTGGAGAGGACGTGGTGCGGAGAGAGGACGTGGTGCGGAGAGAGGACGTGGTGCGGAGAGCGGACGTGGTGCGGAGAGGACGTGGTGCGGAGAGCGGACGTGGTGCGGAGAGAGGACGTGGTGCGGAGAGCGGACGTGGTGCGGAGAGGCGGACGTGGTGCGGAGAGAGGACGTGGTGCGGAGAGCGGACGTGGTGCGGAGAGGACGTGGTGCGGAGAGGACGTGGTGCGGAGAGAGGACGTGGTGCTGAGGCTTGTTGTGAGCAGCGTTTGAAATCCCCACTTGTTGTGGGGTCCTGAGAGTTAGGCGTCCGGGAAGCTGCCTGTGCTATAAGCGGATGCTTTTGGTCCCAAATAAAGCGAGTATTGTTGGTAATAATGCCTTATGTATTAAACTGGCATACATTTAATCCAATATTAATATATTTAATACAATATTCATATGTATATTCATATATTATATACAGCTTATATTTGTTACAAAATACAAATACTAACATGAAATAGTAGAGTAATGGCAGTTGTTTTGTTTTTGTTTGTTTGTATTTCTAACAAATAAATGTATATTTTGAGTGTAATAAATTAAGTATATGTTAAGTGTGACTCGGCCTAATGCCCCGGTAGTGGAACCCGCCTTAACCTTTAACGGTCAACCTTTATCAACAACAAGGCGACCAGGGGCCATTACTCCGGGGTGGGGACACAGCCCTGTGTCTCCTATATCATAATAATATATATTAATATCATAATAATATATATTAACTCTCATAGAAAAATCTCAACCTTCATCCGACCCGCCTTCTACTGAGGAACAATGTTTTCGCTTTCGTCACAGCAGGTAATGCTAACGGCTAGTTAGCCGCCCGGCTTGACAGTTTATTAACTGTCCTCAAGTTGTTTCCTGACTAAATGATCGATCCAGTGGTTGTGTATATATATATATATATATATATATATATACGGCTATGTTTTCACATGTTTACATTTAGCGTTGCTTTTTGATGGCAGTGTTGTGTGTATATGTTCATATTTAGCTTGATATAAGCCCGATATGACCTCACGCCTACGTCACGTTATATGACCGACACGTCACTACTCTGGTTGTTTACCAGCCAGTGTTTGGGACACATGGCCGCTTAGGAAGGGTCTATTAACCAGCATCATCTGGCCCACTGGTTTTAAAGGGCTCCTACATTACTACCAGGTGGGATGTTGGTCAGCCGTTAAAAGCCATGCTTAAATCTATCGTCTAGTAACATCACACAGTGAGAGTGTCCACCCACATGTTTGATGGATAGATCCGTTTAGCTGGACATGGACATGGTCTTGTGTGTGAGACTCACAGGTTCTCGGGATGAATGTGATACCCTTCTTGTTTATTCAATATCTCCCTCCCCAGATGGTAGTGCCCCTGAGCCAGCTCGTCAATGCGCTACATTCCCTGAAGAGTGCGGCAAGTTCGACGGTCACAGCGTCCTTGCAGAGCCTGCACAGAGACCTGGCTCTGGAGAAAGACTTGCTGAGAGAAGTAAGTGGAGACCATGTAAACAGTGAATATTCCATTTCAAGTCTTGTGAACTACTTGTCCCAGCCAAGCTTCCTATACTGTGGAATAAGTGGACAACGACTATGCAGTTGTTAGACTACTATACTATCCATATTGTGGAATTGGATGGCTGAGTTCGCTTAAACTGTTCTTCATTTACATTACATTACATTCCAGTCATTTAGCAGACGCTTTTATCCAAAGTGACTTACAATAGTGTGTTTCAACAAAGGAAGGTAAGAGAACAACTCGTCACCAGAAGTCAAAAGTGCATTTAATTTCCATTAAGTCTCCAATAACTGAACCAGTGCTCAGGTAGAAGTACAATAAATTCAGGTAAAAGTACAGTAAGGGAAATGTATAATAAGTTGGCTAACAATATCTAGAACAATATCTACCTATCTATATATCCTATCTAATCTACTTAGACCTACCTGGTCACGATGGACACATCGTACAAGTCATCATTAATTGGGTCCAACTGTTGCAATTCTTCTGTGTGTAGTGTGTCATGGGTAGTGCTTGGTATTACTAGGACTGGATATAGTAGTACTTAGTATTGTCCTTACTGTCTCTCTCTCCAGCCCAGTGTGGGTCTGAGGGACGTGGGTCTGTCTGAGTTCAGTGCTGGTCAGCTGGAGGAGCTGGTCAGCAGGTTACTGCCCTCTCCGGGGCCACAGGATGCTCCGTCCTGCTCCTCACTATGGAGGACCTCCCACACCTCCGCCCACTCCTTCTTCCACAACAAGCACGGTGAGAATCTGGCTGCTTCCCTAGCATGGATTAAAATGAACCGTTAAATGTGCGTATGGGTGGGTGAGTGTGAATGGGTGTATTGATTCTCCAAGTCCTCCATTCGGTTTGACTTTAGATTTTGAGGTCACAATTGGATTGGAATTTCCATATCTATGATTTAATGCGAGTATGAATGATTGAATGGATGGATGGAAGGATGAATGAATGTGAAGCCAAGTGCTTTGAGTGACAATTGTGTCCAGTATAGCTGTCCAGCTGTACAGCTGTAGTCGATAATGATGATGTTGATGATGCTGTCGTCTTCTAGGGTTTTCTCAGAGAACGGCTGGCTCTGCGATATTCCACAGACCACACCACAGCCCTCTGCAGGCCCTCTGCTCTCAGCTCCACTATTTACCAGGTAGGAGTCAAACTAATGTACTCCCATTGTCAATGTACTGCATTCATTGTCTTTGTAGCTTGGGATAGGGTGAATGAATTAATAAATACATGATATCTTCATACCAACATATACGTGAATTAATAATGATTATTATTATTATCTGCCTATGAGAACAAGCAACGGCAATGTCCACAAGTGTCCTTGAGCAAGATGCCTCATCCATCCTGCTCCTTAGAGTATCTGAAAGATACTCTAAATGACTTTGGATGAGAGTATTTGCTAAAAGAGTAACCCTTGATTATACCTCCTCCTGTCCATCCCCCAGTATGTGTCCAGAGTCGTGGGTTCAAGACCCTGAAGTCTAGCACCAGGTGGATGGACACTACCCACCAGGCCCCTGTAGAGCCAGACAGCTACACCCCAGCCTTCATGAAGGTTAGTGTCTGTATGGACTTTACTCAAATGCATTGTCCAGGAATAACATGATGGGAAGACTTTCTTTGCTTGTTGAGCTTAATGCTGAGGTAGGGGTCTAACAAGAGATTATCTCCCAGCTATAATACTTCTAATACTACGACTATATCCATCCCATCCATCCATCTTCTCCCGCTTATCCGAAATCGGGTCGCGGAGGTAGCAGCTCCAGCAGGGGACTCCAAACTTCCCTCTCCCTGGCAACATCGACTAGCTCTGACTGGGGGATCCCGAGGCGTTCCCAGGCCAGTGTGGAGATGTAATCACCCCACCTGTACCTCGGTCTGCCCCGTGGTCTCTTCCCAGTTGGATGTGCCTGGAAAACCTCCCTCGGGAGGCGACCAGGAAGCATCCTTACTAGATGCCCGAACCACCTCAACTGGCTCCTTTCTACGCGAAGGAGCAGCGGCTCTACTCCGAGTCTCTCACGAGTGACTGAGCTTCTCACCCTATCCCTCAGGGAGATACCAGCCACCCTCCTGAGGAAACTCATTTCGGCCGCTTGTATTCGCGATCTCGTCCTTTCGGTCATTACCCATTGCTCATGGCCATAGGTGAGGGTAGGAACGAAGACTGATCGGTAGATCGAGAGCTTTGCCTTCTGGCTCAGCTCTCTTTTGGTTACAACGGTGCGCCAAAGTGCACCCAATACCGCTCCCGCTGCACCTATTCTCCTGTCAATCTCACGCTCCATCCTCCCCTCACTCGAGAACAAGACCCCGAGATACTTGAACTCCTTCACTTGGGATAAGGACTCCCTCCCTACTTGGAGTAGACACTCCACCGGTTTCCTGCTAAGAACCATGGCCTCAGATTTGGAGGTGCTGATCCTCATCCCAGCCGCTTCACATTCTGCTGCAAACCGATCCAGTGAGTGCTGAAGGTCACATACTGATGACGCAAACAGGACCACATCATCTGCAAACAGCAGCGATTCAATCCTGAGCCCACCATACTGAAACCCCTCCCCTCCATGACTACGCCTTGAAATCCTGTCCATGAAAATCACAAACAGGATGGGTGACAAAGCGCAGCCCTGGCGGAGGCCAACACCCACTGAGAACAGGCCTGACTTTGTACCGAGAATCCGGACACAGCTCTTGCTTTGGGAGTAGAGAGATTGGATGGCCCTCAACAATGACCCCCGCACCCCATACTCCCGCAGCACCCCCCACAGTATTTCCCGAGGGACCCGATCATATGCCTTCTCCAAATCTACAAAACACATGTAGACCGGATGGGCATACTCCCAAGCCCCCTCCAGGATCCTTGCAAGAGTGAAAAGCTGGTCCGTTGTTCCACGACCAGGGCGGAATCCGCATTGTTCCTCTTCAATCTGAGGTTCGACTATCGGCCGAACCCTCCTTTCCAGCACCTTGGAGTAGACTTTCCCAGGGAGGCTGAGTAATGTGATACCCCTGTAATTGGCACACACCCTCTGGTCACCCTTTTTGAACAGGGGTACCACCACCCCCGTTTGCCACTCCTCAGGCACTGTCCCAGACTTCCACGCAATGTTGAAAAGACGTGTCATCCATGACAGCCCCTCAACACCCAGAGCCTTTAGCATTTCTGGACGGATCTCATCAACCCCTGGGGCTTTGCCACTGCGGAGATGTTTGACTACCGCAGTGACTTCCTCCAGGGAGATTGATGTTTGCCGTCCTTCATCCTCCAGCTCTGTCTCTACCATTGAGGGTGTAGTTGGGTTAAGAAGTTCCTCAAAGTGTTCTTTCCACCGCCCGATCACCTCCTCAGTTGAGGTCAGCAATGTCCCACCCTTACTGTACACAGCTTGGATGGACCCACGCTTCCCCCTCCTGAGGCGCCGGATTGTTTGCCAGAAACGCTTTGGTGCCGACTGAAAGTCCTTCTCCATGGCTTCTCCGAATTCCTCCCACACCCGCTGCTTTGCCTCCGCTACAGCCGAGGCTGCCGTCCTCTTGGCCTGTCGATACCTCGCAACCGAGTCCGGAGTCTCACAGGCTAACATAGCCCGGAAGGCCTCCTTCTTCAGCCGGACGGCTTCCCTGACCACCTGTGTCCACCACGAAGTCCGAGGGTTGCCGCCCCTTGAGGCACCAATGACCTTGAGGCCACAACTCTCAACCGCAGCTTCGGCAATAGAAGCTTTGAACAATGACCACTCTGGCTCAATGCCCCCAGCCTCCACAGAGATGCCCGAAAAATTCCGCCGGAGGTGTGAGTTGAAGGTCTCCCGGACAGGGGCATCCACCAGACGTTCCCAGTTCACCCGCACTACACGTTTGGGCTTACCAGGTCTGTCCAGAGGCTTCCCCCGCCATCTTACCCAACTCACCACCAGATGGTGATCGGTTGACAGCTCTGCCCCTCTCTTCACCCGAGTGTCCAAAACATGCGGCCTCAGGCCAGATGATACGATAACAAAATCGATCATTGACCTTCGGCCTAAGGTGCTCTGGTACCATGTACACTTATGAGCATCCTTATGTTTGAACATGGTGTTTGTTATGGCCAATCCATGACTAGCACAGAAATCCAATAACAAAACCCCACTCCGGTTCAGATCAGGTAGGCCGTTCATCCCCAACACGCCCCTCCAAGTTTGCCCATCGTTACCCACGTGTGCGTTGAAGTCTCCCAGGAGGACTATAGAGTCCCCTTCAGGAGCCCCATGCAGGACTCCATCCAGGGTGTGCAAGAAGGCGGGATATTCCGAACTGTTGTTTGGTGCATAGGCACAAACAACAGTCAGAGTTTTCCCTCCCATGACCCTAAGGCGTAGGGAGGCGACCCTCTCGTCCACCGGGGTAAACTCCAACAAAGCGGCACTCAGCCGGGGACTTGTGAGTATCCCCACACCCGCCCGGCGCCTCACACCCTGAGCAACTCCAGAGAAGGAAAGAGTCCAACCCCTATCCAGGAGTTTAGTTCCAGAGCCAGTGCTGTGCGTAGAGGTAAGCCCCACCAGATCTAATTGGTAGCGCTCCACCTCCCGCACCAGCTCAGGCTCCTTCCCCCCCAGAGAAGTGACATTCCACGTCCCCAAAGCCAGTCTCTGTTGGCTTGGTTTGGTCCGTCGATGCCCCCTGCCTTCACTGCCGCCTAACTGGCAGTGCACCCGACTCCAGTGGTTCTTCCCGTAGGTGGTGGGTCCGCGGGAAGGAGAAATGGCCACGTTGCTTTTTCGGGCAATGCCCGACCGGGCTCCGTGGCTAACCCGGCCACCAGGCGCTCGCTTACGGGCCCTCTTTCCAGGCCTAGCTCCGGAAAGGGGCCCCGGGCTTCCTCCGGGCAGGGTATCCTCAATTCTAGTTTGTTTGTCCATTGAAGTCTTTGAACCATTCTTAGTCTGGCCCCTCCCCTGAGACCAATCTGCCATGGGAGACCCTACCAGGAGCACTAGGCTCCAGACAACACAGCTCTCAGGTTCACAGGGACACCCAAACCTCTCCACCACGATAAGGTGATGGTTCCCGGAGAGGCTATAATACTATTTATTAGTCTCTGTCACTAAATCACACACAAGCAGACCGCTATAAAACGTGGTTGTACCTACATGATAGGATGGCTATCTAGCGGTGTAGCCTAGTTCTGGAATGTTTAGTAGCCAAACCACGTTGTTGTTGGCTTCTTGTACAAACAAAGTTATTGTTTGTTAACAAGTAGTCCAGTCTACTTGTAAAAAGACCCCAGTAGGCAGTGAGTGACATAATATATGCATAACACAATGGCAAATTCATAGTGTGAACTCTGGTTCTCCTCTAGAGTCTTCTGGGTAGAGAGAAAGGCGTGGAGGCCCAGACTGTGGACCAGCTCATGAAGCAGAAGAACCTCCCAGAGGCCCAGCAGGAGGCCTTCAAGATGGGCTTTGCCGAGGGCTTCATGAAGTCCCAGGCGTTCACCCAGAGGACTCCAGGTACTGGGGACTCTCTAACTCTCTCCAAACTCTCTCATTCTCTCTCTGTCTCTCTCATTCTATGTCTCTCTGACTTTCTCCAAGTTAAAGACCACTCTTTGTTTCTTCCTCTCCCCCTATTTTTTTTTTAAAATTGATTGCCAATAGTGGAAATACTTTCTTAAATGTATTTCATGTATTGCATGTACTGGAATAAGCAATTTATACATTATGCAGTTGCTCCATGTCTCCACTAGCCAGCGGTAATGAGGTGTGTGTGTGTGTGTGTGTGTGTGTGTGTGTGTGTGTGTGTGTGTGTGTGTGTGTGTGTGTGTGTGTGTGTGTGTGTGTGTGTGTGTGTGTGTGTGTGTGTGTGTGTGTGTGTGTGTGTGTGTGTGTGTGTGTGTGTGTGTGTGTGTGTGTGTGTGTGTGTGTGTGTGTGTGTGTGTGTGTGTGTGTGTGTGTGTGTGTGTGTGTGTGTGTGTGTGTGTGTGTGTGTGTTCCAGACTCTGTGAGGCGGACACGGTTGATTTTGTTGGTGCTGCTGGCGGTGGGCCTGTACGGTCTGTACAGAACACCCTTCCTCTCAGGTAAATGGATGGATCACTATATTCCTGGATCACTGTATTCTCGATGCTCAAAGTGGTGGTCAGAACATCTTGTGACACCCTTCACAGTGAGGTTCCGCGCCACTTCAGGCCTGGACTCAGCCGTGGACCCGGTCGAGATGAAGAACGTGACCTTTGACCACGTGAAGGGCGTGGATGAGGCCAAGAACGAGCTTCAGGAGGTTGTGGAGTTCCTCCGGAACCCCCAGAAGTTCACCGTTCTCGGGGGCAAGTTGCCCAAAGGTAGGCGAGAGGAGATATGACTTCTGATGGTTTAAAATGCCTCTTCCCAGACCCTTAAGGGGTTGCCCACTGGATGCATGTGGAGATACGACCTGCTATATCCGTTCAAAACCATGATTGCAGCACCGTCCGAGGGCCCGCATTACATTGAACACAGAACAAGATGTTAAAACGCATCCTCCTCCTCCTTCCTGTCCTTTCTACAACATGACTTATTCCCCATACCTGTTGTTACTGGGACTAAAGAGACACCCGACCCCTGGTCTTCCAGGCATCTTGCTGGTGGGTCCCCCTGGCACGGGGAAGACCCTGCTGGCGCGGGCCGTGGCCGGGGAGGCCGACGTCCCCTTCTACTACGCCTCGGGGTCGGAGTTCGACGAGATGTTTGTGGGCGTCGGCGCCAGTCGCATCAGGAACCTCTTCAGTGAGTTCAGCACACGCTCTTCGAACACAGTGTTGCTTTGTTGTGGTTATGATATACTGTCTATACGTCTAATTAGTCACATGTATTTGATTAAGTCTTCTATTAAAGCCCTTCTATTAAAGCGCACTGTTGCTCTGTTAGTACGGGGCATCTTGCTCAAGGATGCCAACAGGTAAAAGGACTCCCAGGTTCAAGGATAGTTTTTATCGACAGGCAGTGTCTCAAATCAAAGTCTTGAATCTTGAGGTAGACGGCTGAGGTTCGAACACAGAACCATTTGGGTAAGGAGTCACCCGAACCACACACGGGTCACTCATCCCTATAATAAACACATCTAGTTGGTCAGGTCAGCTCCACACTTAATTGAGTCTCCTTAACCACTTGATGGTGATGGTGGGGAGATTAATGGCCCTGATGCCCATGCTGAGTTGATGCCATGCTGGAGGCTGTCTCGACGCTGTGGGCCCATCTGTAACCACTATGTGGTTCTTGTACCCCGCAGAGGAGGCGAAGGCCAGCGCCCCTTGTGTGATCTTCATTGACGAGTTGGACAGTGTTGGGGGGAAGAGGATAGAGTCCCCCATGCACCCCTACTCCAGACAGACCATCAACCAGCTGCTGGCTGAGATGGACGGGTAGGTCCCCACATGGTCCCCACATGGTCATCACATGGTCCCCACATGGTCATCACATGGTCATCACATGGTCATCACATGGTCCCCACATGGTCATCACATGGTCATCACATGGTCATCACATGGTCCCCACATGGTCATCACATGGTCCCCACATGGTCATCACATTGTCCCCACATGGTCATCACATGGTCATCACATGGTCCCCACATGGTCCCCACATGGTCATCACATGGTCATCACATGGTCCCCACATGGTCATCACATGGTCATCACATGGTCTCAGAGGAGTAATGTTGTACACTTTTTCAGTGTGGAACATTGGTAACATGATAACTTAACCTTCAAGAGATTCAAGATAACTTTATTTATCCCGAGGGAAATTAAGGTGCAACAGTTGAACAGGGGGGACAACACTGTTATAGATAGATAGATCGATAGATGGATAGATGGATCAATATATATATATAATGAACTTCTACACATTGAACCCATTACTTTAACTACAGGGAAATGTCTTATTCCATTTTCTTTTTTTCCAGGTTTAAACCCAACGAAGGAGTCATCGTTATTGGTGCTACAAATTTTGCAGAAGCTTTGGACACGTATGATTTGATTTGTGACTAATATATTATGTAATGTATGATTTTTAATTGTATACATACATACACCCTTCATTGGCATTGCAAAGTAAAGCTTTTAAAAGGTATTTTTTTTCGTAACTTTATTGAAACCTCTTTGCCTGACAGTGCACTGGTGAGGCCCGGGCGGTTCGACATGCATGTGGACGTCCCTCGCCCCGATGTCAAAGGTCGCACAGAGATCCTCAACTGGTACCTGTCCAAGATCAAAGTGGACCCTGGTAGGTCTCACTGCTAGTTAGCTTACTGCCCAAAATGTGTAGTGACTCTCTTTTGAGTTTGTGGCCCTCAATCAATCTCCTTTAGTTAAGTGTGTTCCTCCACTTAATCGACAAAACAAATCTTTGTATGTGTGAATATCATTTACACAATATTTCACACAATTCAAAATGTATTGATTTTTTTTGTTTAACATTTCACTCATAATCCTTGAAATGGTTACACTTAATTTCTCTTAAAAAGAAAAGGAACACCTGTCCACTGAAGTTTAGAAGCTTCCAGCGTGTTCTCGGGGTCTTATCACTCCGATCTGACCAGCTGTCTCCCCTCTGAAGTGAAAGACCTGAACTATCCTCAATCACTGCTCAAACATCTCTTTGTCTTCCTCCTCTCCTCCCCCTGCTACCTCTTCCTCTGTCCGTCACCCTCCCCCCTCCAGCGGTGGAGGCTGGGCTCATAGCCCGCGGTACGGTGGGGTTCACCGGAGCTGAGCTGGAGAACCTTGTCAACCAAGCGGCTCTGAAGGCAGCTGTGGACCTGAGGGAGAGGGTCACCATGAAAGAGCTGGAGTACGCCAAGGACAAGATCCTTATGGGTGAGCGCGCACACACACACACACACACACACACACACACACACACACACACACACACACACACACACACACACACACACACACACACACACACACACACACACACACACACACTCTATGGGTCCTCTCCCCTCTATGGGTAGGAAAAGTATTCAATATAAATAATTCCTTATATTGCTGTATTTTGCTTTAAAATGTTATTGATAACCACTGACTTTATTAGCTTCTGTACATTTTTCTGTGACCTTTTTTGATATTTGGAATTGTGTCCATGGGGGGGGATAGAAAAAAACATCTACTTTTCATATATATAATATATAACTAAAAGTAAGTTTTCAAAGATGCTGACCTCATTTCCTGTCCATGTCCCAGGTCCGGAGAGGCGTAGCGTGGACATCGACAAGAAGAACAAGGAGATCACGGCGTACCACGAGTCTGGTCACGCCATAGTGGCTTACTACACCAAGGACGCCATGCCCATCAACAAGGCCACCATCATGCCCAGGGGACCCACCCTCGGACACGTACGGCCACTTCCTGTTACCCCATTTCCTGTCTGTCTTATGTCTTCAGCCTAATCCTTAGTCGGGGTTGCATCATGTATTACTATTGGCATTATTTCATTCCTATGAAGACAAGAGGGTTTGTTTGATTCACGGGAAGCCTCTCTTGATTGGTCGTACACCTCAAGGAAACGCTGAACTGTAGAATCTGGGCCGTCTTTGGTCTTATTCAGTATTCTCCTCCACAAAGAACATGCGGTTCCACATTCAATGTGTAGCAGAAGCACTCGTCACACGACGACTTGTCATCAAGATTCAAGTTGCTTTTATTTGCGATGTGCAACAAGTACAATGGGATGCTTACTCATCATTCACTCCCGCATTCAGAATGTCAACAGCAGTACTATGCTATACTATACAATACTATACTATAAACAACACCATATACTGCCTACTATATACTATAAACAGCACTATACTATAACAATACTATACACAATTAAAGAGGGAGACGTTACAAACTGATAACAACAATAAAGTGACCGATGGATGATACTGTATCTATAACCACTTGCCTTTCATGGAGTGAGAGAAGGCCAATCGGTGGCCAATGAGCAACACCTATAACGTTACCAACTAACATGAAGTTCACACCACAAGCCCCTATGGTCAGTATGTCTCTCTCCTCCCTCCCAGGTTTCCCTGCTGCCGGAGAACGACCGATGGAGCGAGACGCGGGCCCAGCTCCTGGCCCAGATGGACGTCAGCATGGGAGGCCGCGTGGCCGAGGAGCTCATCTTCGGAGACGAATACATCACCACCGGTACACACACACACACTTTACATTTTAATTGATCTTATCTCTCTTTTACTCTTCAAGGAAGCATGGCATTTAAGCATTTAATGTCCATTAGCGTGCTGCCTGTTGTTTTATTAATGTACACATGACAATAAGTGTGTGCGCGTTCGTCCTTCGTTCCTTCGTTTGTTCCTTCGTTTGTTCCTTCGTTCCTTCGTTCGTTCGTTCGTTCCTTCGTTCCTTCGTTCCTTCGTTTGTTCCTTCGTTCCTTCGTTCGTTCCTTCGTTTGTTCCTTCGTTCCTTCGTTCCTTTGTTCGTTCCTTCCTTCGTTCCTTCGTTCGTTCCTTCGTTTGTTCCTTCGTTCCTTCGTTCGTTCCTTCGTTTGTTCCTTCGTTCCTTTGTTCGTTCCTTCGTTCGTTCCTTCGTTCGTTCCTTCGTTCCTTCGTTCCTTCGTTCCTTCGTTCCTTCGTTCGTTCCTTCGTTTGTTCGTTCCTTCCTTCCTTCGTTCCTTCGTTCGTTCCTTCGTTTGTTCCTTCGTTCCTTCGTTTGTTTGTTCATTCGTTGGTTCTTTCTCCAGGTGCTTCCAGTGATTTTGACGGCGCGACCAAGATAGCCAAGATGATGGTGACCAGGTTTGGGATGAGTGACAAGGTGAGAGGGGAGGGGTCCACGAAGGAGAGGGGAGGGTGTTACTGTCAATCTGTCTAAACCATCCTCAGGTGTAGTAGTAGCCTACTCAAACACCTCATGTCGTCCTTCAGCTGGGGGTCATGACCTACAACGACATGACCAAGCAGAGCCCCGAGACCCAGGCCGCCGTGGAACAAGAAGTGCGCGTCCTGCTCAAGGTGAGCCTACCTTCTGGCGGTTACCATGGGTACAGGGGGTCACCTTCTGGCGGTTACCATGGGTACAGGGGGTCACCTTCTGGCGGTTACCATGGGTACAGGGGGTCACCGCGTCCACGGTGTGGTAACTACCTAATCCCATGTTATGTTGCGTTATTCCCATGCATACACTTTCCTGCCAAACTTTATACAGTCAAAACGTCTTCTCCAATTGTTGTTTTGTCATTGTTTTTGCTTGATAAAGCTTATTTTTTATTCAGTCTAATTGAAATAAGTAATACCACCGTCATAAATACATATAAATAAATACAATCAAATCATTTAAGGTAATTATGTTAAGTTTGCGGTTTTTCATCTCTGAATCCTCATGAGCTCGTCAATCATCTCCTCTGCAGGACTCTTATGAGAGGGCCAAGACCCTCCTGAAGACCTACAGCCAGGAGCACGAGAAGCTGGCAGGGGCGCTGCTTCGCCACGAGACCCTGGACGCCAAGGAGATCCAGCTGGTCCTGGAGGGCAGGGCGCTGGCCACTGAACTCTGACTCCCACAAGCCGTAACAACTGTCTGACGTAGTCTGTAGTTTGTTATTTTATTTTCTATTTCTCTTGTCAAAGAGATACTGAAGTCAACCTACCACCCCATTAGTATTATTATTTTATCATGAATATGAATATTCTTTTGGACCTTTGATTAAAGGGACAATATTATCATCAGGTGTGATGTTGATTAGTCCTTACAAGTGATGATGACGGAATGAATGGAAGATGAACGTGTCTTGTTTTGGTAAATCAATTAGATTGTCAGTTATATTTTAATATAATACAATATACAGGATGTTATTATTCAGTATATTAGGATTTGTCACAGATCCTGGTAGCTCCAGCAACAATCTTCTTGTCACCTACATATTTAGGTTAGTATTTAATTTTCCTCAGTTTGGCTGTATGTCATTCACTGTCCTTTGTATTTATGAGTGCCCAAGCGTGTCTTTCTATTGTCTCCTCCTTGCGTTGCGTGCGGTGCCAGCTCACCGAGGAGGGGGGTGTATATACCTGCGTGGAAAGGATTCGGCCCTGCGCTTATTTCTGTTTCCTGACCTGGGGAAACAAGGTGCTGTGTGGAACCGCCAATAAAGGTTTTTAAACATGTCTGAAGAGTCATGTGTATGATGTCATCGGGTGGTCCTGTGGCTTCAGCTTCCTGCGGGTCATTTGTTATGTCGATACGTTCTCAATAGACGCTGACAACCGGCTAATCTTTCCCAAGCAGATCAGAATCACAATTTGAATGCCTTTATTGTCATTGTGCATGTACAATGTAATTGTCTAGCAATCATCAAGACATTCAAACTCAAAAACAATTGGAAAAAGTGATATAAAAAAACAGGTTAAAATCAGCATTTTAATTTTTTTTATATAATCTATTGTTTTGCAACAGTTCATAATGGACAACGATGGCTTGACTGAGCTGTGCCAAAAAAATTCAACTAATCAATTAAATGCAGTTTACATTTGAAAAATGAGTTGCATACATAACTTGATACGTTAAGTGTACGTATATGTGTATTCTCCAATTAGAAGTAGAATGATTTTAAAGTCTTACTAAGCTTTATAGACAGACTTGAATGATGAGAAACACGGTTAGAATGATGCGTGAAAGGAGGAGGACGACTACAGCCTTCCTCTCCGTCTCCGCAGCGACACAACAGACCCTTATCTCCTGGGACCAAACGGGCCTTTAACCTCCAATTAGTGTCTTAGGTTCCCGATGAAGATCTGACAAGATCTCTATTGTTGCTTGTGCCTTCAGGCGTCCTTTGTTTTGAGATTGAGGATATAAGGCACAGGGAATAGAAAGAGGCGGTAAGAAGGTAGGATAACAGACGGCAGACGGACACTGAACCATACTGAGAAATGGTTGCTCTCGGGTCCAACTGAAAGAGAACTGATGAAACTGATGAAATGGAAGATATCGCTGTGGTTGGGATCGGATGCAGCTTCCCTGGGGGTGAGTGAAATGGAAGTTAAGAATTACTGTCTCAAGTGAATATGGTTTCTGAAGTCAAGAACATCATTCTTATATGTGTTGTGTTTTAGGGGAAGGACTGGACAGTTTCTGGAAGGTTCTGCTGGAAGGGAGAAACTGTGTGACTGATATACCCGAGGAGAGGTTTGACACCACATGCTGGTTCGATCCGGACAGTACCAGACCCGGACGCACCCAGACCACCAGAGCCGCTCTCATAGACGGGTAAGAATATACTGTTTAAGTGTTGGAGCTGAAACTACTACCATTTTGTCATTTAGCAGGCACTTTTATCCCAAAAGACTTGGAGTGAATTGTTCTTAGTAAGATGTTATCAAGGAGCAGGTAGGGGTTGGGCATCTTGCTCAAGGAAGCCTACAGGTAGATTGGATTCTGTATTAGGGTTCAAACCTAGAACCTTTGGCTGGGAACCAGCCACCCCTACCACTAGATGTTAAATATCGAGTCCAAATAAATGAATGTAGTATTTATTCATACTGTTAATTATTTGTTTGGTATTGGTATATTGGTATTCTCCAGGTTTAATGAGTTTGACCACCGGTTCTTCGGCCTGACCGAAGCGGAGGCCGACCGCATGGACCCCCAGCAGAAGCTTGTGCTCCAGTGTTCCTTTAGGGCCTTCGAAGACTCTGGAACCCCCATGGAGAGCGCCAGTGGAAGCAGAACCGGCGTCTATATAGGTAACCCGATGAACCGTATACATGTACCTCGAGGGGGGGTGGGTGGGTAACGTGATCCAGATGATAATCATCTCTGTGTATATAAACTATATTGTTACAGGGCTTATGAATAGGGACTACGAGACCATCGTCAACAACGACCCCGACGCCGTTAACCATTACAGCGCTACTGGGACGGCCATGAGCATCGCCGCCAACAGGATCTCCTTCACCTTTGACCTCACAGGGCCGTCCTTCGCCATCGACAGTGCCTGCTCTTCTTCGCTGGTGGCGCTGCATTTGGCGTGCCAGGGCATACGGCAAGGTGAAGTATTGACGAAGGATACACATCGCCTCAAAAATGTGACGTATTCATTTTAGATCTTTGCATTGAAGTGTACATCTCTATTTCAGACCAATATTAGTAATATTAGTATTATTAATTTTGGTGCATCCTTGGTGATTGCTACCATTGACTATTTAGTAATTTAGAAGACTGGAATCTCAGGAATCTCAGATACATGTCATTAAGGAGCAGGTTGCAGATATCACTTCCGAGCCCTTACACTCTCCTCTTCCTTTCTCATATAACTGTCCTCCATCCCCCTCAGGTGACTGCGAGATGGCGCTGTGTGGAGGGGTCAGCTGTATCATCGAGCCACGCATATTTGTCGCCCTGAGCAAGGCTAAAATGATCTCGCCGGACGGAACCAGCAAGCCTTTCTCCAGCAGAGCCGATGGCTATGGGAGAGGGGAGGGCTGCGGAATTGTCCTGCTGAAGCCTCTTAAAGATGTAAGTACGTTATTTTTCTACCATAAAGAACCATAGATCACACCATACAGGCGCAGGATTGTCTAGTGCAGGGGTTCCCAACCTTTTTCACCCAGAGCCCCCCCAAATGACTCCTGTTGGAATTTGTGCCCCCCCCCCCCCCCGGAATTTGTGCCCCCCCCCCCCCCCCCCCAAACTTTGAAACTTTAATTAACGCTGTTGCCAAGACAAGGCAACAGCGTTAATTTGAGTTTCAAAGTCTCAAAAATGCTACAACTACTGTCACAAACTGGATGAATGTAAAGTATTTCGTTAAAGGAGGATGAAAGCGTAATTAAGGAGCACTATTGGAGTGACTTTGATGGGTATTGGACTCGGGATTATTTAATTTGGATGCCCGCTGTATGAATAAATTAAAGGACGGCGCAAGTGGAAACAATTCGCAAAGAGATTAAACTGTTTAAAACACATACTCAAAGTAAGCCGGATTTTGCCGATGTGTTTATGTGGATTCAAAAGTCGTAAATAATCTACAAAATGGAGGATACCGATTTGATCGGAGCAACTGTGACAAATAATCCAACTGAAACCGACATCTTACGCGCAGAAGAAACATTTCTATTAAAGAAAAAATGATACATTTCTGTCTTTTTATGCCTTTATTAGCTACTAACTTGCAATTGTATGCATCATATTTATTTAAAATTTCGAAGAACAGGACACTTCAAAATAATAGACTATGCCTAATAAAAAGAATCCACTGCAGTAAAAATGTCCTCACCCCGGGTGGTAGTGGTAAGGTTGACTGACATAAGAATGTCCTGCTTCAAATCTTCCCCATCGATATATTGCACATAAACGATGAGCACAGCCTCGTCTGCTACAGTTGTAGTTTCATCAAGTTGTATGGCAAATGGCCCCTTTCCAAGCTTTTCGAGCAGCTGCAGCTCGCAGTTACTTGCCATCTTGTCAATTCTGTCTTTCACCGTATTGTTTGACAGTGGTACAGTTTTTAGCTTCTCCGCCACCTGCGGGCCGCACAGTTTCTCAACCATTTTAATGCAAGCTGGCTTAATGAGCTGCTCGCCAATGTTGTGCGGTTTCTTTGCCTTTGCTATTAAAAGTGCACATTCAAAAGAGGCCTCGGTGGCCTTCTGTACATCGCTGCCAGCCCTAACAAACGCTGTTCTGAATCGGAGGAGTATCAGATTAATTTGTAGAATTTTTATTAAAATTAATTAATCAATTAATTTCTATATTTTATTGTAATGTAGAGACAAGGCTTTTAGCGACAATCATGTATTGCGTTACAATTATATGTAAACAAATTAAAAAAAAAAAAAATAAAAAAAAAAAAAAAAATCTAAATATGATATTAGGCCTCAAATCATCTGAGGCCTGGCGCCCCCCCTGCGATCTTTGGCGCCCCCCCAAGGGGGGCGCGCCCCCCAGGTTGGGAACCACTGGTCTAGTGGTTAGGGTTTCAATCCCGGAACAGTTCTGGATTCAAAACCCACAATGTCCATGTAGGCATCCTACCTCTACCTACTCATGAAAATAAATCCCTATATAGTCACTTTGTATGAAATGCCCGTATTGTACAAATAGTAAATATATATGACTCATGCATTGCTTTGTCAATTGACTTTCTCTACCTAGGCTATGAGAGACTTCAACAGAATTTGGGGCATCATCAGCAAAACGGCAGTTAACCAAGATGGCCGCTCCGTCACTCCCATCACTAAACCCTCGATGAGTCAACAAGAGGAGCTTCTGCGCAGGATCTACTCTAAGTCCGACCTGGCCACGGTCCAGTACATAGAGGCCCATGGCACCGGGACCCCGGCTGGAGACCCGACAGAGGCGGGGAGCATCTCCAACGCCATCGCCAAAGCCAGACCTTCGGGCTCGGACATGCTCCGCATCGGTTCAGTGAAGAGCAATATCGGACACACAGAATCAGCGGCGGGAGTGGCAGGTCTCATCAAGGTCCTCCTGATGATGAAGCATGAAACCATCGTCCCGTCCGTGTTTTACTCCGAGGACAGTGCCAGTGTGGACGCAGCAGCGCTCAACATAAAGATCCCCACGGAGCCAGAGAGGTGGGAATCCACTGGGTCATTGGTGAGAGTAGCTGGGATCAATAGCTTTGGGTTTGGAGGCACAAACACCCATGCAATTGTAAAAGACTACAGACAAACTTGCATCCCAAAGTCCATTCATAATGGCTCTAAAAAAACATTTGTGATTTCTGCAGCCTCCGAGAGGTCACTTCTACTGACCATTTCAGATGTTTACCAGAGACTTTCCAGAGATAGATCAGTTGACTTGAATGCATTGCTGTATACCTCAGCCTGCAGGAGAAGCCATCGTAAACACAAATACAGGAAGGTCTTCCTAGTGTCCTCCCTCTTAGATTTAGAGCAACAACTTGAAAAATCAGCAGAGAAGCAGAAAGTTGAGTCCACCAAGCCAGACACCCGAGTGGTGTTTGTTTTCTGTGGTAATGGAGTCTCGTACCGGGGCCTGTGCAGGCAGCTCCTGGAAGAGGAGCCCAAGTTCAGAGAGAAGGTCACAGAAGTCGAAAAACTTTTCCAGAGTTTCGAAAACATCAGCATTTTGCAAATGATTGCAGACAACAATGAACATGATGATTTCACCAAGCCTGATGTGGTCCAGCCACTGCTCTTTGCCGTTCAAGTTGGCGTCGCCGGTCTTCTGAAGCACTGGGGTATCAAAGCCGACGTCGTGCTCGGACACTCGGTTGGAGAGGTTGCTGCGGCTCATTATTCAGGCCTTCTTACTCTGGAGGATGCTGTGAAAGTCGTGCACCACCGCTGTTCTCTCCAGAGCAGAGTCACCGGAGGCAAGATGCTTGTCGTCAGTAATGTGGCTGTTGCCAAAGTCTTGGAGATCCTCCCGGCCTTCTCTGGGAAGGTTTGCATCGCAGCTTTCAACAGTCCTCTGTCCTGCACGCTGTCAGGCAATGCAGATGCCATTGATACCATCCACCAGAGGCTGAAAACTATTGTAACAGACAAAAAACTCTTCCTCCATATCTTGGAGGTCCCGGCTGCTTACCACAGTCATATGATGGATTCCATTCTCAACGACATTGAGACAGGGATCAACTGTCTGGCAGTGGGAGATATGGACTGTGAGCTTTACTCTACTGTGACTGGGAACACGTGTTCGAATGGAGACTTTACCACAGGCAGCTACTGGGCAAAGAACATAAGGGAGCCTGTTTTATTTGAACAAACTCTGAGAGCTTTGACCAACGACACACAAAAAGCAAAAAGGAACAACATATTTGTCGAGATTGGTGCTCGCAGGGCTCTGCAGAGGAACATCCTGGAGACACTGGGAGATGACACCATAGTGGCGGCATCAGTGCAGCCACAGAAAGATTCTGAGTCAATGCTATCCATGGTGTCCAGACTATTTGAACTGGGTCTCCATGTCGACTGGTATCAGTTTTATAGTGGTAGAGAGACATTTCCCACAGAGTTTCCAGTTTACCAGTTTGATACCTCAAAGAAAGTGCAGTTTGAAGCCAGAAAAAAAATAAATGAATCAACCATTTATCCTCACCATTTCCTGATCTCTAAAACACCCTGCGAGGATAACAAACAATACACGTTTGACATCTCCTCTGAGACATTACCTTATCTTTGGCAACATAAGATCAATGGTATTGCCATCGTGCCAGGAGCCCTATATGTTGAGCTTGCTTGGGCTTCAATAATGGCAAGTCTGAGCCAGAAAAAGATTCCCATTACCAAACTTCATGTGGGTTTGTCTTTTAACAGTCTCCTTGCACTAAGCTCTAACTTGCATCCAATCAAAGTAACTCTGGAGCATGGGACAAACGAGGGTACATTTGGTATGGAGTCTTCCTCAGCAAAACATGCATCTGGCACATACAGCTGTATATCAAGCCAGCCCCTGCTTGAAGAACCAACTATTAACCCTGAAGTCATCCGACAAAGGTGTAAATCAGTCATCAACAGAGAGGAGATCTACTCACTTCTTTCTCAAGCTGGGTTTGAGTACGGCTCTGTGTTTAGACAACTTGAGGAAGTGTGCTTCGGAAACCAGCTCAAAGAAGCAGTGATGGCTGTTCGGGTTCCTGGTGAGGTTGTGACACAGCTTCAGCAGTTCTTCCTTCATCCGGTGGTGTTGGACTATTTCCTCCAAATGACGGTGGTGGTAGGAAGCAGAGGGCAGTCTCCTAGGCAGGGATTCCCCTCGGGTGTAGGTTGTGTAGCCATATCAGCACCACTTCAGCAGGAAATGATCATCTACTTAAGAGCCACTCAAGAGACCCCGGACTTCCTTGAAGTATGTGGTTGCTTTGCAAATAAAGACGGGAAAGTGCTGGTGGAACTTAAAGACGTAAGGGTTTCATTTTTGAGCGATGTCACCAATGTTGTGGAGACCTTATTCTTCCAAAACAAAATTATCTCGACTACTGGAGAGCTTGACTTGAACCGTCAAAAGAAGGCCTTGATTTTTGAAGACCAGCTAGGGATTGCTAAAGCTCTTAGCCCATATTTACATCCAGAATCAACATTTATTACCAACACAGAGCAGTGGTTGTCAAACCAACTTCGTGACCTTGTACTTCGCTCACAGAACACTGACGTCGATGTACAGGAGGTTTTATTTATATGGGGAGCTCAGAATGTCAGTCATCTCTCTCCTGAGAATGTATCATCGTCCTTGGTTGGCTGCTGTGAGTTGTTCCGACAGGTGGTTCTCGCCTTGAAAGAAAGCAAACGCCCTTGCACAGTCCGGGTCATAACCTATAGATCTGCAGAGGGGATCGTGGACCACATCAGTCCCGGCTTTGTGCTCTCTGGCATGTTGAGAGCATGTGCAGCTGAGGTTACAGAGCTCTCCTTCCAGCTGGTCGACCTGGCATCTCTGACCGGCGAAGACATTCAGACTCTGGTGCACATCATAAACACCTGCAGCCACCAGGAGGTGAGGATCTGGAAGGGCCATGCTTTGTTTACAAGAATAGCAAGAACTCATATAAATGATTCAGCATTTATGAGCGCTGTACCTCCAAGGGACTTTGTCCTAATGACCGCTGATCCTTATCGAATACTGAACTTGTCTGCCATGCCAACTCAGGCTCCAACACATCCGGTCCAAGAAAGATCAGTGGAGGTCCAGCTCACCAAAGTCTGCACACATTCATCTGATTACTTCCCTGTAAGCACTTCTCATCTAGACTTTGGCAAGACAATGTATTGGAACAAGCACACCTCCCAGAATCACATGCTTCTTGCTTTGGATTACATTGGTGTTGTGACTGCTACAGGGAGTCGGGTGGACAAGCTCAAAGTAGGTGACCGCGTAGCATGTTGCTATCCAGTAGGCGCAACATCCAAGGTAGTCATACCCGAAGCAGTGTGCTATGACACGGAGACACTCGGCTTCTTGCGGGAGACTCCCTGCCTGTCGTACTTTGTGCTGGCCTGGGATGTCTTGAAGAGACTTCTACCTTGTGGTAAACACCTGAGGAGGTTGGCTATCATCTCCTCCGAGCCAGCCTCTGGTTTGGTGGAGGTTTTGGTTTGGACGGCTAACAGGGAAGGGTGGCACATCATCTGTCGACCACAGTTCACAAATGAACTCCTGAATAGTGATCGCTGCCATGCATTTGTTTTCCTGCCACCTTATAACCAGTCCTGGTGTGGTATTAATATTGGGGAGAGTTTGGAGAGCCATATGATTTTTGTGTGTAATGATCAAATGTCTTTAGCCTTATCAAACATGTTCTCATGGAAAAGTGAAGACATTCATCTGCACAAAGTAAATGTTTTCCATGTGTTGCAGCGATCCAATCTCAAAGCACAGAAAAGGAAGATATTTGACTGGCTACTCACTCTAGACATGAAAAACATGGATCTTAAATCGGCCACATTTCAGCTATCAGGCACACAAAAAAGTCAGACTTGTGTAAATGTTGAGTCCTACTTCACAACTGACACCTTGCAGCAGGTGGTATTAGACCATGGTAGCCCAATGTCCCAAGACTGTCCCTTGTCTGATATTCCTTTCCTTATGAGACCAGAGCCGCTCTTTAAGAACAACTGCATCTACATTGTCACCGGAGGACTCTCAGGCTTGGGACTGGAGACAATCAAGTTCATCGCTCATCATGGCGGAGGTTGTATCGTAACTCTATCCAGAAGAAGAATCTCCACCAAAATGCAAACAGAAATGGAGAATCTCCAGAAGAGATGCAGGGTGACAGTAATGAGTATCCAGTGTGATGTTTCTATTTCTACACAAGTAGTGGAAGCCATCACAACTATTGTACAGAGCTTCCCTTCTTGGCCAATCAAAGGAGTGTTTCACAGCGCAGCGGTTCTGCATGATGCTCTGATTGAAAACCTTGACCAATCTCTCTTTCAAAAAGTGTTCAGGCCAAAAGTGACTGGAGTCCTCAACCTCCACTATGCTACATTACATAACAAACTGGACTACTTTGTGTGCTACTCCTCCATATCGTCCTTCATCGGCAACGCATCACAGTGTAACTACTCTGCTGCAAATTCCTTCCTGGACACGTTCTGTCATTATCGGAGAAACCTCGGACTGGCCGGGCAGTCCATCAACTGGGGGCCCTTGAACCTGGGCCTTCTATTGAACAAAGACCACTTTCAGCGGTTCCTGGAGACCAAGGGGATGAGGATTATGGATGTGTTGGAGGTTCACAAATCTCTGGAGAAGTGTCTCCAGATCAACAACCCACAGCAGGTTGTCTGCAAGTTCAACTTCAGCACCCTAAGCAGACACGTTCTCTCCCAGAATGCTTCCCTGAGAGAACGCTTGTCGGATCTGTTGGAGTTTGAACAGATTGGTGACCTGTCCGTCGAGCCATGGCTTCAACCTTTGTCTTCATTACGAGAGAATTTGAAGATCATGCTAAGCAAGATTAGCAACGTTAGCGCAGATGAATTGGACGATGATGTGACTCTGAGTTCTCTGGGCATTGACTCCATGTTGGCCATGACTCTGCAGAACCAGCTGTTCCAAGATACAGGTGTGACCGTTCCTCTGGTGGGAATACTGGATCCCAACAGCACACTGACTACACTGGTAGCCATTTTGAGTGATGGTACATAGGAAAGGTGTTTCAAGTGAGTTAATTAATAATCCAAAGTGCTTATCCAGAGAGATGTACAGTGGAATGTTTCAGATACATGTCATTAAGGAGCAGGTAGGGTTAGGCTTTTTGCTCAGGGAGGCCTACGGGTAGACTGGACACCCAGAACCTTTTGACTGGGAATCAAACATTTAGACTATTCTTCATTAGTTATGGTTCTGTTACTCACTGAACCCAATATGTATGTAATATGTAACTTGAAAATAAACGTACAGCTATATTTAAACCATGTGTGTGGAAAAAAAAAGAATCTGTATAAAACCCATATACTAATAATGTTTTCTGATGTTCATTCTTACACATTCAAATCATTAAATGTATGTTATAACAATTGTGATAACATATAATAACATTTAACATGACGCAATTCTTTAAAACAATATATTTGCTTGGCTTTAGTTGAAAAGGAACAAAAGAAGAAAGATTTCTTTTAGCCTGACGTTTAGGCTGTTCTCCTGGCACCACTGCTCCAGCGATTAGACTAACCGGTATGTCTGGGAAGAACATGCCTCAATTCCAAACAAGAAGCATGCAGTGATAAATAACCAGATAGGAATGAATATACAGAGCATCTGTCAAATAAGCTTTAATACATATCCAACAATTGTCCAACAATTAAATTACAATTTAAATAAACGTTTACTTGATTACATTTTTTTTATATAAACAGTCATGGCATAATGGAATAAATTAAGTTTGAACAGTGTACTCGTCTTCAAAATTGTTTTCTTACAATAGACAAATATTTACTCTGGCCTTCAGATATTGTGCATTTTTTAAATAATAATTACAACAATCTCCATGCAAAATACTATATACATTATCCTGGCTTTATTGTTGAACATTTGTAAGTTGTGTACCAGGAAAAAGTGACATTATTTCTGACAATAACAGAACTTCAGAATTTTCAACATTTTGAAGATGTTGATAAAGTTAGTATGAGGTCTGTACTTTTAGAATTTATACTCATTCCTCAGATAAAACAACAAAGGATACATACAGCATAACATTTGTCATTTGTGTCAAGAACATTTTATAACATTCAAAATTGCATACACTAATATGCTGAAAACATTCTTCACTACTCCTGTACTGGGATACAAAATGTGTAAACATAGCACGTTAGGAAGTTGTTTTACACCTTTGCACTTATTTTACACTATTTACTCATTTAGAATTTTGTGGAGTCGTCTTTGTCTTCAATGACAGGAGACCCCATATGGCTTGATATGTGACCTGTCGCCTCCTCATTTAGGATATCTGCTAATGTTGAAAGGGTAGAATTGGGGTCCAACAATTTAACGAGGGGCACATTTACACCTCTCTCCTGAAAAATGAGATTTTGCAAAGTCATGGCCTGCATTGAGTCAATGCCCAGCGATGAGAGAGGAAGTTCATCTGTCAACTCGCTCTCATCGATGCCGATGGTCTCGCTGATTAGAGATTTTACATATTCTTTTGGCGAGACTGGGCCTTTTTGGTTTGACTGGGATTCCTCCACTTTGGATTTTTGAAAAGCCTCTTCCACAAGTGCGGACATGCGCATTGTCAAAGCAACGTTCTGCGAGAGGATATTATACCTGATGTTTTTGAAGTGAAACCTGCATACAGCTTGTTGAGGTCTGTTCAGGACCAAGCACTGTTCCAAACTGTTGTGCACCTCAGGTACCTCCAACACCATCATCCCCTTGGCCTCCAAGAATCTTTGAAAGTGTTCCTTGTTCAGAAGCAATCCAAGGTTCATTGCCCCCCAGTTGATCGACTGACCAGGGAGGCCTTGTTTCCGTCTGTATTGGCAGAATGTGTCCAGGAAGGTGTTTGCAGCCGCATAGTTTGTCTGCGATGCATTTCCCAGAAAAGATGAGATGGAGGAGTAGCACACAAAGTAGTCCAACTGACACTGACGCGTAGAGTGGTGCAGATTCAAAGCACCATTCACTTTGGGTTTCAGAACCTTTTCGTAGAGGGATCTATTCAGGGTCTCAATCATCCCATCATGTAAGACAACTGCACTGTGGAACACTCCTCTGATTGGACAGCCTGGAAACCTCTGTCCAATTGCGCTAATAGCCCTTTGCACATGCTCAGAGACGGATACATCGCACTCCATGGTGGTGATGCACGTGCCACACTGTTTCTCTAGGTTGTTGAGCTCTTCCTGTACTTCTGATGTAGGTTTGCCTCGTGACAATATCACAACATAGCCTCCACCTCTCTGAGAGATAAACTTGACAGTTTCCAAGCCCAGACCAGAAAGACCACCTGTCACGATGTAGACGGCCCTCTTTCTGAAAAGCAGTTTTTTTGTAGGCACCAAAGGGATTTCGGATAGTGTGCCCTTGAGATCTTTTGCCAATGCAACCACTGGTAAGGTCCTTGCGGTGAAGTATGAGTCCATGGTCATGGGTAGGATATTGACGTTTTTGAAAGTCACACTCTGAAATGTAAAGCTCTCGAAACCAAACGCTTTCCGGTCTAATTTCATGGATTTAAGCCAATGTTGTATATGTGGCCTGTGTGCACTCAAGCATCCCTTTTGAAGGATTGTTGGCATTTGAATGATTTGCACATGAACACGTTCCTCGACACTTTGAGAAGCTTCTTGTGCTAGCAAACACTTAGACTGAGAGTCACATATGACGACAACATTGCGAACTCCAGGAATATTACCACTTTTAACAATGACCGTCTCATCAAATGGTGGCAGAATGATACAAGCATCCGCCTGGTTCACATCCACAAAGGATCCATTGGACTGAGTGCCCACTATTACGTTCCACCCTGATTTGTGAGATGTAAGGGCCAATACTTTGACCAGAGCAGAGTCACAAACAGAAGAAAGGATTGCAAGGTGATGCTTGGCTGTGGGCAAGGCTCTTTGTAGGATCTCCCATGCTAGCACAAAGTATGAAACACAGGGTGTTTTGCCAAAGAAGGGGAACCTTTTAGTTTTGTAGCACACTTCCTCTGGAACTGTAATCTTAGTGGCTGCAACTACAGGATAACAGGAAACAACATGGTCGCCAACCTTCAGTTTTTTTACATTCTTCCCAACTGCTGTTACAGTACCACTGAAATCGAGAGCGAGCAAGTTGTGCTTCTGCGATGTGTGCTTGTTCCAATAGATGGTGTGCCCAAATTTTAAGTGTGAATTAGTAAGAGGAAAGTAATCAGATGAATGAATACATATCTTACTGACGTTCATTTGAACCGAACTCTCGTTGATTGGCTGATCCTCACACATGTCATAAGGGATGGCACACAGGTTGGTTACTGCATAGGCATCATCTGTGTGAAGGATGCAAGGCTCAGACAACGGAGAGCAGAAACTGCCCTCTGAAGTGTCAACAACTTGAACAGGGGTACGCGCAATTGAAGGCTTCAAAATAGTCCCATCTTCTACCAGCAACTCTGGATAACGTTTGCAGGGATAGGACTTCAACACCTGGCCTAGGGCTGCGATGTCTTCAGCAGAAGTTGAATTTATATCAATCAGCTGAAATGAGAGGTTTGGTATCTCTGCAGCAAATGACCTTGTCATGCCAGAGATGGAAAAGCCTGCACTGATGTGGTCTACTGTGACTTCAGCTGAGCGGTAGGTTATTGCACGGATTGAGTGTGGAAACTGAATCTGCTTCAGTTCAAGGACTATTTGTCGGTATATTTCACAGCAATCCACCAGATTTTGGAGGATCTCGTCTGGTGCCAGTGAGGTTAGGTCTTCTTTACCCCACAGAAACAATACCTCATCAAAGCTATTCTCAATATTGGTGATCTTTAGGTTCGCCAAGAGAGTAGGGAATCCGTCGTTTAGGATTTCCCTTGCATGTGAGAGAGTAATGTATCTAGATCCGGAGTCAATATGTTGTTGCAAGCCTTTAGATATCCCTAAATTGTCACAGAAGACCAGAGCCCTGGGAGGTAGAGAGGACAAGACTTCTTCAGAGACCACATTGTAGACATTGTGGTAAAAGTAGTCCTGGACCACCTGGGAGGAAGTCCCCAGGAATCTGATCCTCACATGCTTCACCTCCACCAACACCCTGCCGTCTTGGTCAGTGAAGCAGCCACACGCTTCAAAGTGATCAACACCCACAGAAATTGCTCTGAGATACAAAACCATCTCATCTTGTAGGGGTCCAAACACGGTCAGGCTCCCTATTTTGACAGGAAACCCTGGCCTGCCAACAAATGCATGTGCAACTGTGACTGGGAGGAGTTGCATCAGGAGATCAAGTATAACAGGATGTATGCAGTACTCATGCAACTGTGACTTTAATTCTTGTGGTACTGTGACATGTGAGTAAGCCTCCATTAGTTGTTTTCCATAATGTACATCTCCTTTATTTTGGAAGACATCCCCATACTGAAAGCCACCTTGGGACAGATATCCGTAGAATTCTTCACAACTTTGAACAGAATTGCATCTTTTGTAGATGGAAGTTAATGAGATCATTGGCTGTTCATTTAGACCTCCCTGCTTGGAAACTACTGTTCCTGATGCATAGACCGCAGCTGAGGAGAATACAGTGAAACTAGTCTGACCCTCTGCAGACTCTAATTGTACTTTCATTTCTGGCCCCTTCTGGGCTAAAATAAATGGGTTTTGGAAGTTGACACTTAGCTGAAGGGAGTTGAGAGGAACTTTTGGTTTGGCACTAGCCATGAAAGCAGAGAGTCCCATCTCTGCATAGAAGGAGCCAGGAATGATGGGTATGCCGTTGTGTTTATGCTCTTGCAGGTAAGAGGACGTGTCAGACCATAAGTTGCAGCTGAAAACATTGCCTTCGGTGCCAGTTTGCCGGAGGACGCGGTGACGGCTCGGTGGGTTTTTCTGCGCTGCTCCAATGATCACGTCTCTCTCTGAGCAATCAAACTGGTATCTTGGGAAAGGCAATGGAGTTGTCTCACAGCCTCTATAATGCTGGTCCCAGTCTACATGAACCCCCACTTCAAAAAGCTTAGAAGGAACAGTGAGCATTGTTTCGTGATCCTTATCTGGCAGGACTGAGGCAAACACAGGGCTGTTGTTTCCCAATGTTTCTTGGATGTTTCTTTGCAAGGCCCTCCTTGGACCAATCTCAACACATACCACGTTCCTCTTCCCTTTAGCTGCTGAGCTCACTGCCTGTTCAAAATACACCGGCTCACGGATGTTTCTAGTCCAGTATTCTCCTGTGCAGAAATCAGGATGCTCAATCTCCTTGCCTGTCACAGTGGAGAACAACTCTGTCTGAAGTTTATTCACATCTAAAGAGCCAATACTCTCACTGAGCTCAGACAATATTGGGTCCATCAAGTAGCTGTGGTATGCGGCAGGGACATCCAGTATGTGTAGGAAGAGATTTTGACCCCTGGCCTTGAGCTCATCGTGGATGCTTATTATTGCTCCTGCATCACCTGAGAGGGTGCAGGACTTGATGCTGTTGAAGGCTGCGATGCAAACTTTATTAGCATAAAGTGGAAGAAGATCCATGACATCTGATACTGCCATGTTACTGATGACGAGCATCTTCCCTCCTGTTACCCTGCATTGGCAAGTACTACGAGTGTAGATCACTTTAGTTGCATCAGCAAGGGAAAGCAGACCGGAACAATGTGCAGCAGCAACCTCACCAACAGAATGTCCCAAAATGGCATCAGGCTTGACTCCCCAGTGCCGGAGGAGAGTGAAGATGCCAACCTGAATGGCAAAGAGAAGAGGCTGGACCACATTTGGTTTGTTAAAGTCACTACTCTCAACCTCACTCTCAAGGTAGTCCATGATGTCCAGTGTTTTGTTGCTGAACATGTGAAAATATTTCCCAATCTCTTCGATTTTATCCCTGAACACAGGCTCACAGTCCAGAAGCTGTCTGCACATGCCATGGTAGGTGACTCCGTTGCCACAGAAGACAAACAACAATCTTGGATCAGAGTAGGAAGGAGTGATCTTTTTGGTTAGTGTGGTTTGGAGCTGGTCTTTAAGATCATCTGTGGATGAAGTTAGGAGGGCCTTCCTGTATTTGTGTTTCATATGGCTCCTCCTACAAGCTGACGTATAAACAAGACAATCAAGGTCAATCTCACTCTCAGCATTGATCTGTTCTATGGTGTCCTCGATCATCCAGGAAAGGGATTTTTGTGAATTGGCAGACATAACAAAGTACTTGCTTGTCATCATTGCCTTACAGGTTTTCGCAAAGTGAAGCTTTTTGTGTTGTTTTACAATTGCATGAGCATTGGTTCCCCCAAAGCCAAAGTTGTTAACTCCAGCTAGTCGTTCTCCAGAGCTCTTCCACGTCTCTGGCTCCGTGGGGATCTTTATGTTGAGCGCTGCTGCGTCCACACTGGCACTGTCCTCGGAGTAAAACACGGACGGGACGATGGTTTCATGCTTCATCATCAGGAGGACCTTGATGAGACCTGCCACTCCCGCCGCTGATTCTGTGTGTCCGATATTGCTCTTCACTGAACCGATGCGGAGCATGTCCGAGCCCGAAGGTCTGGCTTTGGCGATGGCGTTGGAGATGCTCCCCGCCTCTGTCGGGTCTCCAGCCGGGGTCCCGGTGCCATGGGCCTCTATGTACTGGACCGTGGCCAGGTCGGACTTAGAGTAGATCCTGCGCAGAAGCTCCTCTTGTTGACTCATCGAGGGTTTAGTGATGGGAGTGACGGAGCGGCCATCTTGGTTTACCGCAGTTTTGCTGATGATGCCCCAAATATTGTCATGGTCCGCCAAAGCCTGTTTAAAATAGAACATCATTGGGTTTTATTAATGGCATATTTAATACAAACTTTTTTGTTATTGAAAATAATCAAAGGATTATCTATAGCAGCTATAGAAACTATACTTTGGTACGACTATTAATCATGTGCCATTCGAGCAATGTTGGACTTCACCATAGTGGCACACCATAGTAGTGCACCATAGTAGTCTATGGTGCACCATAGCACCATAGACTTCACTTTGAGCATTTTGGGCATTTTTATTGGGATGCACGGTAATGATTCACTTATCCATGTTTTTTGAGGATTTATGATAAACGGCTTTCCCTAAACAATCCTATAATGGTGGGCTGTGAAGTCTGACTTTGAAACTGTGTAAAAACAAAGCAAAAATAGTAATGGTCACAAAAAAATCAATTAGTCGACAACAGTTATTTCTGACAAAAAAAATCGAAATCCTGGCTTTAAAAAAAAATTTTTTTGCTGAATCTCCAATGTTTGCACCTTCTGCCCTGGCTTGAGCTATTAGCTTCTTTGAAAAAAGTGGAAGTAAATGTAACCGTATGTCCAGTGTTGGTACCTTATGAAGTGGCTTGAGTAGCACCACCCCGCAGCCCTCTCCTCGACCATAGCCGTCGGCCCGGCTGGAGAAGGCCTTGCTGGTTCCCTCGGGGGAGATCATCTTGGCCTTGCTCAGAGCCACAAACACCCTGGGCTCAAATATGCAGCTCACCCCCCCACACAGTGCCATTTCACAGTCTCCTGGAGGGAGGACAGCTGGGGTCAAGTGTTTATCAAGGAAATGTGGAAGTGTGTAAGAACAGTTCTAGTTACTAAATTGAATATCCTTTGATATTGCCTGCTCTCTCTCTAATGGTAAATGGACATTTATATAGCGCTTTTCTAACCAATGGTTACTCAAAGCGCCTCACATTCACCCATTCATACACACATACACACATTCAACCACCGACGGCGGAGTCAGCCATGCAAGGAGACAGCCAGCACGTCAGGAGCGGTTAGGGTTAAGGTGTCTTGCTCAAGGACACCTCGACAGCTTTTGCTAGGAGGAGGCGGCGGGGATCGAACCAGCAACCTTCCGGTTGTGAGGCGACCGCTCTACCTCCTGAGCTATACTGCCGCATCTCTCTCTCTCTCTCTCTCTCTCTCTCTCTCTCTCTCTCTCTCTCTCTCTCTCTCTCTCTCTCTCTCTCTCTCTCTCTCTCTCTCTCTCTCTCTCTCTCTCTCTCTCTCTCTCTCTCTCTCTCTCTCTCTCTCTCTCTCTCTCTCTCTCTCTCTCTCTCTCTCTCTCTCTCTCTCTCTCTCTCTCTCTCTCTCTCTCTCTCTCTCTCTCTCTCTCTCTCTCTCTCTCTCTCTCTCTCTGATGTACAGAGATGTACAGAGATATCCTCAGACCACTAATTTGTCAAACAGCTTGCAACTGTTTATCTCTACTAAGCAGACATGTGGTCCATACCAGACCTTGTATGTACCACAGTAGTCTCAGTATTGATAAAGCTGGGATCAAGACCACCACAGACCTTGTTTGATGGCCTGACAGGCCAGGTGCAGAGCGACCAGCGAGGAGGAGCAGGCGCAATCGATGGACATAGAGGGTCCGGTCAGGTTGAAGATGTAGGAGACCCGGTTGGCTGCGATGCTCATAGCCAGGCCCGTGCCCGTCCAATGGTTGATCACGCTGGGATGCACGTGAGCAGCAGACTGCTCGTAATCCCTGTTCATTAGACCTGGGAGAGAGAGAGTCGGAGACACAGAAAGAGAGAGAGAAGCACAGTTAATAGCAAGATAGTCAGGTGGTGGTGTTAAATGAAAGGGTCCCGGATCTCACCAAAGTACACTCCGGTCCTAGAGCCGCTGGCCTTCTCCATGGGCAGCCCAGCGTTCTCCAGAGCCCTGTAGACACACTGTAGGAGCTGCTTCTGCTGAGGGTCCATCTGCTCCACCTCACTGTCACTGATACCGAACAACTTGTGGTCAAACTCATTGAACCTGGAGAAACCGAGACCCCCAAAGCAAGCCTGGTTAGGCCAGTTACAGGTAAACAATAGAGTATATACAGTGTATATCTGCCATTGGTGGACACTTTAGTCTAAAGCGTCTTACGTGAGTGTTTATTAATTAATTAACTGGTTCCCATTGGGATACAAACCCGGCAGTGTTAATGCAGTTAGCATGCTAGACAGGGAATCAAACCCGGACCAAACACAGGTGAGCTTGACAGGACCACAATGTGAAACGTTCAGACACAGCTAGCTTGTTGTTTAATTGCATAATTGGATATTAATTTCAATGTTGGTATGAAATAATAGTAAATTATTTACCAGAGTTGTGTTTTGTTACATGTATTAGTTTATAGGTAGCAACAATGTTATATTATTTAGATAAGATAAGATGTACTTCATAATCCCAAACAAGAAATTTGGGAATTGGTTAATAATGTTTTTATATAGTGGTTCAATTCGATTTACAACTTTTTGCACTTTAGACTGAATAAAGAGGCACAGGAGGAGAATATACCCTTTGATGAGAGCTGCTTTTGCCACTCGCGATTTTCCAGGTTTGCTGTCATCCTGGTCGTACCAGTCGGCTGTGTCAAACCTCTCCTTGGGGATGGGAACAGAACAGTTCCTTCCCTCTACCAGAACCTTCCAGAATTTCTCCAAACCCTCTCCTGTTTGTCATAATAAATATATATAATAATTAATAGAACACCTCAACGGCTTGATTCTGAATTAAAATATTTGATTGGCTTGGTGGTATAAGTTAATTGAAGGGATTTTCTTGAATAAACCTGTTTGTTTTTTAAAGTTAAAGACCCTCACCATCATAGGAGAAATTGACATTGATGATTTATTAAGGTGTATAATTTGTACATAACATAATTTGATTGGTAATCAAACAAGGACCGATTCATCTAGTTTATAGTTAATGTCCATCCACAAATGCATTTAATGTTTTATTATACACAACTTTTCCCCAATGAAACAACATAATGGTAATATTACTCAAACCCAAAAAACTCTAAACTATTTACCCCCGGGAAAATTGCATCCAATTCCCACAACAGCAATTCCATCTTGGTCTTCCTCCATGGCTGCTGGGCATCGCTCTGACATTTAAAACACTACTCTTATTAGATAGACTGACTATTCACTTTAACACTCTCACCCTCGCACCTCTCACCCTCGCTCTCCCTAGCGGTATCACCATCTGGCACCGCGCGGTTTCTTAAGGGAGGTTAGGTGTTATTAAACATTAATGATTGATCGCAGACGTGGTCATGGAGATGGACCAGGATCGAGCCAGCTCTCCTTCATGGGGGCCTCGCAAATAATGAGACAAAGTTTAATAAGGGAATCAGTTGGTTATCCAACTCCATGGGGACTTTTAAAACAGAGCTTACCTTCCGTCTCTAAAAACAAAGATCGAGAGAATAAAACAATTGGAATCATTATTTTTTTATCATAATTGATACTTTAACTGTCACATTAAGAGTGCAAAGTCCTCCATCCGGGGTGCACAACATATTGATATACAGTATGTTTTATATATTAGTTATTGGAATATGAATAGTCTGTCTCGATTATTTAAGGAGCATTTTGTTCATGTAAAAGATTAGTTTAATTAATCTAAAGTGTGTCACCATGATATCGCAGGTCGTATCAGTACAATACACTCATTGTACCATAGCACTGCTGTTGAAGGGCTCTCTCAGTTACCATGCCAACGTCCACTTTCAACAATGAAAGTCCTCATCTGGATCAATTCAAGAAAATCAAAGTGTATAACATCATTTGAAACTGAATTCCACTCCACTAAGTTTTGAGAACGACAGTATATGGTTAGGATCAATCAGGCACAATGCACGGCACGGCACGTTGATTTATATGAACATATATATACATATTCATTTATAGTGCTTTAAAAATGAAGAAACAGTAAAGGGACAATCATTAAAATATACTACATGTTTTACAATTCTTTATTTACAAGAATAAAGTGCTGAACGAGACCTCACCAGACTTCTAGCCCGCCAACCGCTGCCCGCCAGCTATTAAATACCTTTTCATTGGGGTATTTTAGGCAGGGTTAGCCTAAATGCCGGAGACTTGTTGTGCGATTGGATGAAATAACCGTACACAGGCGTCAGTGACAGCATCAAAGGTTAGCTAAACACTGAGTATTTTATTTTTTGTCATTATATCTATACGTTATCGATCTGACATGGTTCATTTTCGTGGACCAACACGACCAACTTCAGTGGCCTTGAAAAGCTATGTTAGTTAACAGCAGTTGTTGGAAGAGATAGAAGGTTAACCAGTCTCCATTACATCACAAACGTTAATTCTAACTGGTTGGCAGATGCTATATTAACCTGCCAATCATGAATACTTGAACCTAGTTATATTCTAATTGTACTTGACCATCAGCGATGTATTGTTGCCTTATTTCGACAAGCGTCTGGACAAAAAAGTTATAACATATAATGCTTTACAACCCCAAGGGTTTCATGGTGAATTGAATTCAATTGAGTCGTGCAAACCAGAATTGTGCATTTGGTACATGTAGAGGTAATACACACAGTCAACTAAATCAGTATATGACTGCTATGATCCTGGAGGGTAGGGTTAGTCGGCCTATCAACAGCGGTGAATACATCCTGTTAATTATTGATTATGTGTTGTTGATGAGGCGGCAAAAAACATTCTGTTGCTTTCCAGCCGCATACTGAACCTTGACCTGGGGTAAAGGCTAGAACAGATAACCGTTAACAACATGCTAACAACAACACGAGGTTCGTGGACCTTGGGTGTGTTGGGTTATATAGCCTGTTGGCATGTAGCCTACTTTTAATACATTTTATGTCTGCGGTTTTTGTTTTGCTTTGCTGATGGAAAGCAATTTGCAAACTCTGTTAAAAGTGCTGTATACATAAAGTTGAACTTACTTTTTTTTTAAATTCCAATTATATTTTAAAAGTCTCTCTTTGTAAATGTCATCTTGGTCTTTCTCAGCTGTTTATTATCCCCCTCCTCATCATTTGAACCGACTCCGAACCCAACTAATAATGTTGGAATTAGGAGGAGCAGATTCAACAACTACTGCACTGTTTTGGTCTAACAAGAAACATTCAAATAAAAACAAAAATTAAATCTCTATAACAAATTCAATAATTAAGCGATTTGCCTGCTAAAGACTAATAACTGAATGATGCCAAGTTTAGTGTGCTAAGGACATTTTCCATTCACGAGGAGCTATCTGAATAGAGAAAGGAGTTCTGAACACATCAGTTGCTGTCTTTAAAATATGAGGGTCTGTTTTGGGGTTTTCTTTCATTTATTTATTAAACGTGTACAAACACAGCAAAACAAGTTTTTCACATACAAAAATATATATATCAGGCTGTGTGTCAATCAGTACAACTGTATGTAAAAGTATTATACTAAGTCGTAGAAGTGGAGTGAGTGTCATAAACACAACATGTTGTGTTTATCGTTTGAATAGTATTGGTTTAACAAATCTACTACTTCCTTCTTAGGACAATGAATGATTCATTAATAAATACAAATTTCCAGAATCTGCCATATGGCTAACTTTGGTTCGCTACACAGCTAATATAAATATTATGATGAAGCAAAACAAGCACCCACTGATGAACATTTAAAAGTAAAACATGTAAATAAAATATACATTTATATTATATATATATATATATATATATATATAATCTGAATGTTTGAACATGTTTAGTAAACAGTTATAGATGAACCAAGTGGCAATTATAGAGTATTGTGTGTTTGGTTAGTCTCCTGGGCTGGTGGATGAGGTTCAGTCCCAGGACACCGAGAGTAACTGACAGCTCATCTCCCACAGCCTTTCTGCTGACTCATCGCTTTGCGCCGCCTGCGAGCAGCTAGCCGGGGCACAGTCACTGCAGACAGGAACAGAGTTGGTAAGTCTTTTTTCAATAGTTAGGTTTTAAAGGGCACCTATTTTACCCCTAGCTGTGATGTTGATTAGCTATTACAAGCCGCAGTCCACCCAGATGGTATGATGGCTCAAACAGATCAGCTACCAGCCTAACCCAGTGGACGGCACCAACCGGTAAGGCTGATCTATCCATCATTACATCTGAGTGACACTCCTCCTTGTGACACAATAGGGTAGTTCTACTATGAAGATGTGCCCACCTGTAGTATCCACCACTCTGGTTCTCCAGTGTTGGCTCCACTGCGCAGTAGATGGAGGTCTGGGCCCCCTGGACACAGGTCTTGGTGAAGGGACTTATCATCTTTACGGCGGTCTGCATGGGCCAGTTGAGGTGACGCCACAGTTCGGACTGCACCACCCCTGGGTGGAGCGAGTAGGCCGTCACTCCGGTACCTGGAAGACCACCATAACAATTGAACATCACGTTTGAGAGTACTTGAGTACTTATAGAAGTACCAGAATTCCAACCGCAGTGACAGCAACACCTGTGGTGAGATATATGTTAGTGCAACTGGTGGCAAGTGATTAAAGCACGAAACATGAGATTTTAACTGATATCTGTTGCTTGTGATAGAAGACAATGATATAACACCATTTCTTCATAGTGTTGTACATATCCGGACTACTGCTGTAGTCCATTTCCGAGGTTGAAAATAAAAAAGGGCAAACGTCACTGGATCTGACGTAGTTCTTTACCGAAAGCACATAAGGATTGCATACATTTAAGAAGTACACACAGGACTCAGACCGTCTCCTGGGCAGGTCTACCCCACTAGACACACAGGACTCAGACCGTCTCCTGGGCAGGTCTACCCCACTAGACACACAGGACTCAGACCGTCTCCTGGGCAGGTCTACACCCCTAGACACACAGGACTCAGACCGTCTCCTGGGCAGGTCTACACCACTAGACACACAGGACTCAGACCGTCTCCTGGGCAGGTCTACCCCACTAGACACACAGGACTCAGACCGTCTCCTGGGCAGGTCTACACCACTAGACACACAGGACTCATACCGTCTCCTGGGCAGGTCTACACCACTAGACACAGGACTCATACCGTCTCCTGGGCAGGTCTACACCACTAGACACACAGGACTCATACCGTCTCCTGGGCAGGTCTACACCACTAGACACACAGGACTCATACCGTCTCCTGGGCAGGTCTACACCACTAGACACACAGGACTCATACCGTCTCCTGGGCAGGTCTACACCACTAGACACACAGGACTCATACCGTCTCCTGGGCAGGTCTACACCACTAGACACAGGACTCATACCGTCTCCTGGGCAGGTCTACACTGATACTTGTTATCGCAAGTTGTGATTTTCCATTTTGTTTCAATCTTCATGCATACTTAGTTAACTGGTTGTAACATTATGATCATGATCAACATGATCAACTAAATAAAACAAAACCGAAATTTTTTAAATGATAATAATATTCCAAATTGTTATCATCATCATCATCATCGTCATCATCATCATAACCTTCTAGTTTCTTGGCCAGTGAGCGGGTGAACAAGATGTTGGCCAGCTTGCTCTGTTGGTAGGCGACCTTCTTGTTGTAGTTTTCTCACTGTTGAGGTCGTGGAAGTTCATTGATCCCCAGGAGTGCGCCATGGAGGACACTGTAATGATCCGGGCGGGCGCTGAACGTTTGATCAGGTCGATCAGCAGGCGCGTCAACAGGAAGTGACCTAGTGAAACATGAACGCACCGCAATGATGACAATTACGTGTATAAAAAGAACCAATGGAACCAAAACAGAGTTAATCTGCAACACCAAGGGTTTACTCCTCCTACCAAGGTGATTGACTCCTATTTGCATTTCAAATCCGTCCACTGTCTTCTCGTATGGAATGGCCATGACGCCAGCATTGTTGATAAGGATGTTGAGTTTGGACTCGCCTGCACAATGATGAAGACATTTGTAGATCTGAGTCATATTTTCTTTTGATCTACATCTGTCATGATTCAATTGATAATTATTCATTGTATTACTTGTTGTATTGTTGAGTGTGTGTGTACACTCATGGATGACTATGAGGCATATTCCAGCATCTTCAGGGACCAGTTACTAGAAAAGTGCTTCATAAACATTCAGTCTGTGTTGTAGAGCCCTATCTTCCCTCTAGTGGCATGGTCCACCCATTAGTATGCACAGATCAGCCTACCGGTTGGTCAGTCCATACCTTGGTTGACGGCCTCTGCGAACTCCCTGATCGACTTGGTGTCTGATAAATCCAGTTTCATGTACACCACGTTGGGGTTCTGGGAGCCGTCAATCACCTCCTTCACGGCCGCTTGGCCCCTCTCCGCATCCCTACATGCCATTATGATACGGGCCCCTGCGTAGCATCTCCTTGGTTAGTTAAAGGCTCATATCTGACCATTACCAGCAGTAAGGAGGTAATCATGGTCCAAGAGCCGTATGAGGCGTACACCAAGGGATTCACATCCTTCCCCTTGTTCTTTGATTTGATACATTGTGTGATTGAGCTTTTCCTTTCACTAAAATTGACTAGGAGAGCATCATGTATCTTTTGATTGTTGGTGGTTTGTTGAACTAAGCTGTTATAACTCATTCATTTGCATGTGCATTTGTGACATGCACTCAAATTCACAGCGAATGAAGTATTTGTAATAGACCCTCCAGACCCCCCAGGTCTAACGGCTGGTAACGACTTTAACTCAGACACACGGGGATCTGCACCCAAACGGCAATAAACGACCATTGCGTAGATAGCGCCCTCTATAGGACGAATATATTTACTGCAGAACACCGTCATCAATGATACAACAGATGCAACATTAGAATCAGAATGCCTTTATTGTCATTGTACAAGTACAACGAAATTGTCGAGCAATCCTCATGACACTCCTGCAAACTAATTGACTAAAGAAAATATACATTATTAAAAAAAAACTAAGCTGAACAGGTTAAGATATGTCTTTATGCTACACACGTGCCATTCAAAAGGTTGTTGTGATCTAATGTGATGAAGAAGTATATGACTTGCCTCTCTTGGCCAGGTCAATGGCCGTCTCTTTGCCGATCCCGGTGTTGGCCCCCGTGATGACCACCGTCTTCTCGTGGAGCGTCGCGGTGGAAGACCAGGATCGGAACAGGTTTCTAAGACCAGGATCGGAACAGGTTTCTAAGATGTGTTTACACATGTTAACAACAAACGAGCTTAACCCCCTCTCTTTAAAATAATAATATGAACTATATACAGTAGATATATACAGTATATATATATATAATACAAATAATCATACAGCAGCACTTCGTTAACACATAACACGATTAACACATAATGACCAAAGTAGTGTACAATCCACGAGGATAAGTGTTATAGACTTAAGTCTAAGCTGTATAAGTTGAGATTCCTTACCTAAATGCCTGCATCTTAAGAGGATATAACAGGCAGACAAGACGTGATGACTTATTAGTGTGGTAATATTTCACATATGAGGAAATGTGTGTTTACTGCTACTTCTGCTTCTTTGTTGAATCTCACTTTGTGTTACTTACCGCCACCTGCTGCTCTGGAAGAGGAATAAGTAGATTGAATTATGACTAATTTTCCTTAAATTTCCTTAAATATTTCCTTAAAAAAACATTATATTATTCCTGAACTTTGGAATGGTGGAATGTTGACCTTTCCTTTTTCCTTGTATATCTTACACTGTTGGCCAAACACAACATGGTCAGAATAGGTTATTGCTTTAAATAAATGCGTCTTTAAGTTATTATATTATTACATTCCTTACAATGAATGTACAGGTTGGGTGATTCCATCTCCACCTGGCCTGGGAACTCCTCCCCCAGTCAGAGCTGGTCCATGTTGACCCGACCCCGGATCAACCAAAGACGATGGATGGATGGACAATGAATGTACAGGTTTATGAATGGTGCTCTACCTGTGCTTTATACCTAACAGATAAACCAACATTCATGTTGGCGTTTGGCGCGCCTTGCATACGTTTGTCTTCCACCAGGGGGCGTCATTGTCCTTTAGAACAACATAAAAAGTTCCATTTGACATTGACTCATACCATGCTAATGCAAAATACCTCCTGTATATCAATCGCGCTGATATATTTTAACATGAATAATTAACCACAGTTGTATTACACTTTGTAACATAGAGATGCACGGATTGAACAGATCAGTATTTGGCTCCACAGAACAATCTCCCATTCGCCCATCCCAGACTTAATCATCAGCTGATTGTCTGCAAGAAGAAACGTCGTACTTCCCTAATCGCATAGTTTAGTCACCAATTTGTGTGTGTGTGTGTGTGTGTGTGTGTGTGTGTGTGTGTGTGTGTGTGTGTGTGTGTGTGTGTGTGTGTGTAGACACAGGGATGATGGGACAGTAAACATAGCTGTGAAGGCATCTAGGTCCCTGTAACCCTGCATGTGTGTGTATGTGTTTATTAGTCAGGGGGCCAATCCTGAAAAGTGCTTCCGTTAACACTTTTGCTGCCATGTTTGTGTAGAAGCTGTCAACATATTAGTTTGGTAAGAGGGGACCTATGTAAGATGTATGTAAGAATTATTTTGTGACTTTTAGAGGCCATTTCAGGCCAATTTTTCAGATTGCCTGCTCGAAATTACATGCCCACAATAAATATAGAATATCTCCCCAATCACAAGGGCCATATCGATAATCCTGGTATCAAAAGAAAGGTGACAGCAGTGGGATGGCTGCAGAAGTGTCAGAATGTAAATGGATGTTACTGTGTCAGAGAAAATAGAGCTAGACCATTGAAAAAAGTCAAAAATTCAATTTCCGCCTAAAAGAAAACATGTTTTTAGAGTGAATATCAGCTTGGAAACATGAGATAGTTGCCCAAATAATTTAGGAATCATGATTCCAATGTATGCTAGGTACTTTTGCCAAGTTAGAGCACAGTCATTTGATACAGTGCAATACTACACAGGTTTGAATAATGTAATGTCCAAGCGGAAATCGATATGATTCTCGAGGTGACCTTTCGTGCTAATGCTTTTTGACTTTTTAATGTTGTATTTTGACAATACACTTGGATACCATGATAAGACAAAATATTTGTGTGGATTACTGAGGATCATCTTCCCAGTAATGGAACCATTGTATGTATGCAAAATATTACATAAAACATCAATAAAAACTAAAACAATAAAATGAATCCAGTGTTAGGGTTGGAAGGAACCAGAGCAACTCAGGGGTTAGGCATGTTCAAGCCAACAGGCGTGTTTATTTGGAAGAGGGAGGGACATTTCTGGGACGTGTATGGTGCAACTGGAATTCTGGATATGAAATGTGTCCCTGACTGTATGAGTGCAAAGCGTGTGTAGTGCATATTGTGTGCAGAATGGGAATGTTGGAAGTGTTGTTAGTGTGCGTGTAGGCTAAGGCGTGAGCACGGGAGACCAGGTGTAGTCAAGGCAGCGTGGGGCACTAGAATCCTGGTGTCTACCAGGACGAGGACAGGCCCAGGAATCCAATGGGGCTCAGAATGGCACAACAACTGGATGCACAGCAAGGTAGTAAACTTGGTAAGTCTAGAATCTCAGGTACATACCGTTAGGACCTAGAAGGCACTTCAGACTCAAGGTTTGCTGGTTACAGACGGCGATCTGTACGCCCCTGCGCCCTCAGTGCACGTGCTGATGTTTGGGCTGAGCATCTGAGCATCTGAGCATCTGAGCATCTGAGCATCTGAGCATCTGAGCGTCGCACACTGAAGATCTCGTTGTTGATGTGCTTTTTTCTGGCGGCCGCACCACAACATCCAGATCAAGATCGGTTTCTTCACCGTTAGTCTCTTGAATGTCATTGGAGTTCATGACCACGCTGCACGAGCACATCCACACGCCTTTCGCTGAGTAGTGCTGCGTTTTGTTCTTGTTCCACTCTTGATGGAGTTTTGTTGCCACCCTCTGTGTGATATGTGCATATTCCCCGAAGGTTGATGCATTTTGAGGTTTTCCCATGGCTCTTACTAAGGCCATTCCATCAATGCTGGTGCATGTTCTCATAACAGATGGACTGAGCTCTGTTTCCTTTGCACCAGCTTGTAGTATGGTGGCTAAGTCAGCTTTGTTTGTAGGCCTGAGCACTGAATCTGTTGTGGCAAGTGACAGGGGGACTGCACACAGTTATTTTTGGAGAAGCTCATCCATGTTGACCTCTCTGCCACTCTCCATGGATACAATGATGAGGCAAAAAATATCCCTGTCAGGCTTCACACACTTGGATCTGAGTTGTTCAAGCTTGGTATCTGTGCTGTAGAAGCTTGAGAATGTTTTCTTTTTCTCTTGGTGAGACTGGCGTGGAAGTCTGTGTTTGTTGTGCCCAGTCGGTTTTTCACCAACTCAGTGATTGTTTTTTTTGCCAGACTCTGCAGAATGTGTAAGGTCATTCAGTATCTCTTCTGAGGCAACATCACCAGTTGTCAGGGACACTAAATCATACATATCCTCTTGTTGGAAGACGTTGTATCTCTGGAACTGATCAACAAGTTGAATGACATCCTGATTATCCCTCTTGATTCTTGATTGAAGTCTTTGTGCGTCTCCTCATCATCGTCGTGATTTTTTTTAATCAATAGTTAAGATCATACTTTCACAGGAGATATATTGAGGGATAATATTACAAAATTGTTAGAAATTACAGAGCAAATTGTCACTAATTTGGCAGCATTGTGAAAAAAGGTCAGATTTGACCACTTACAATGATACTGTAGGGGACAACGGGTATGGACAATATAATTCACATCCGGTGTTGGGTGATGCACAAGGGTATGTGCCTTTAAGGAAGGTCATCACGTCGTTGACGGGGGGGGTCAACCGGGGTGACGTGATGACGTATTGGGGATAAATAAGGAAGTGAGAATAAAGTGGGGACCGCAGTGTCTCGCAACTAAACTATCGCCTGGCAGTCCTTTTGTTCCGCACTCCTACATTGGTGACCATGACGTTCGTTTTTGGACGCTTCCAAGGACTTCCCTTTTTTTTTTTTCAACATGAGCACAAACGCTGTAGCTATTAAGCTACCGGAGTTTTGGGAGCAGCAGGCTGCCGTGCAGGCAGAGGCGCAGTTCGCCATACGGAGGATCACAGATGAGGAGACCAAATACTATTACGTGGTGTCCGCCCTCGGCAGCGCTACCGCGTCCAGAGTAGCGCATCTGCTCGTGAACCCTCCAGAGCAGGGGTTCCCAACCTTTTTCACCCAGAGCCCCCCCAAATGACTCCTGTTGGAATTTGTGCCCCCCCCCCCCCCCCCAAACTTTGAAACTTTAATTAACGCTGTTGCCAAGGCAAGGCAACAGCGTTAATTTGAGTTTCAAAGTCTCAAAAATGCTACAACTACTGTCACAAACTGGATGAATGTAAAGTATTTCGTTAAAGGAGGATGAAAGCGTAATTAAGGAGCACTATTGGAGTGACTTTGATGGGTATTGGACTCGGGATTATTTAATTTGGATGCCCGCTGTATGAATAAATTAAAGGACGGCGCAAGTGGAAACAATTCGCAAAGAGATTAAACTGTTTAAAACACATACTCAAAGTAAGCCGGATTTTGCCGATGTGTTTATGTGGATTCAAAAGTCGTAAATAATCTACAAAATGGAGGATACCGATTTGATCGGAGCAACTGTGACAAATAATCCAACTGAAACCGACATCTTACGCGCAGAAGAAACATTTCTATTAAAGAAAAAATGATACATTTCTGTCTTTTTATGCCTTTATTAGCTACTAACTTGCAATTGTATGCATCATATTTATTAAAAATTTCGAAGAACAGGACACTTCAAAATAATAGACTATGCCTAATAAAAAGAATCCACTGCAGTAAAAATGTCCTCACCCCGGGTGGTAGTGGTAAGGTTGACTGACATAAGAATGTCCTGCTTCAAATCTTCCCCATCGATATATTGCACATAAACGATGAGCACAGCCTCGTCTGCTACAGTTGTAGTTTCATCAAGTTGTATGGCAAATGGCCCCTTTCCAAGCTTTTCGAGCAGCTGCAGCTCGCAGTTACTTGCCATCTTGTCAATTCTGTCTTTCACCGTATTGTTTGACAGTGGTACAGTTTTTAGCTTCTCCGCCACCTGCGGGCCGCACAGTTTCTCAACCATTTTAATGCAAGCTGGCTTAATGAGCTGCTCGCCAATGTTGTGCGGTTTCTTTGCCTTTGCTATTAAAAGTGCACATTCAAAAGAGGCCTCGGTGGCCTTCTGTACATCGCTGCCAGCCCTAACAAACGCTGTTCTGAATCGGAGGAGTATCAGATTAATTTGTAGAATTTTTATTAAAATTAATTAATCAATTAATTTCTATATTTTATTGTAATGTAGAGACAAGGCTTTTAGCGACAATCATGTATTGCGTTACAATTATATGTAAAAAAATCTAAATATGATATTAGGCCTCAAATCATCTGAGGCCTGGCACTCCCCCTGCGATCTTTGGCGCCCCCCCAAGGGGGGCGCGCCCCCCAGGTTGGGAACCACTGCTCCAGAGGACTATAAGTACGAAACACTGAAAGGTGTCCTACTAGAGACTTTCGGGCTGACGGAGTCTGAGCGGGCACATCAACTACTGTCTCTGCCGGGGCTGGGCGATGCTAAACCATCGGAGCTGATGGATCGGATGTTGGCTCTACTACCAGGCGACCACAAGCCGTGTTTCATCTTCAGAGAGATATTCCTACAGCAGCTACCAGGGCAAGTACGGTCCGCTTTGGCCAAGACTCACATTACAGACTATCGTGCATTGGCTAAAGAGGCTGATGCAGTTCTCTCTGCTACACAACATGGTAAAGTGTACCAGGTCGATGACTCTGCATCACCTGCTGTGGCTGCTGCCCTGGCCAGAGCCCCCTACCCTCCAAGGAAACAACCGGGGTGATTGGGGATAAGGAAGTGAGAATAAAGTGGGGACCGCAGTGTCTCGCAACGAAACTATCGCCTGGCAGTCCTTTTCTTCTGCACTCCTACAATACAATGATTAAATGACCAAAATGTCAACATAGCTAGGCCATATGTCAAGGGGTTAAACATAAATACTGGATAGGTTGACAGCTTCTACCCAAAAGCGATTACTTAAGTTGCAATATCAGTGTTGGCCCCCTGACTATTATGTATTAATAATGACTTTTGTCTGATTAGGATATCTGCAGGACGTCCTGTCCGAGATGCTCTCTCTCCAGACTGCCTTCCCCGACTTCTAGCCCGCCAATCTATTCATAGCTGTCACGTGTCGTAACAGCCTGTCACGTGTCGTAACAGCCTTACGGAACGGCCACCTGGAGGGCTGGAATAGCTCACGTATGCTAGCAAAACAATTAGGTTGGCGTCTGTTGGGTTTGTATGTAGCCTTCTTTTTAAGTCTATTAAAAATCTATTTTATGTCTAAGTTTTCCTTTTTCAGAATCTTTGCTGAAGGAAAGCACTTTGCAATCTCTGTTAAAAGTGCTGTATAAATAAAGTTTTAATTACTTTTTGACATTCCAATTGTATATTAAAAGTCTCTCTTTGTAAATGTCATCTTCGTCTTTCTCAGCCGTTTATTATTGTGGTTTTACTGATATGGAATTTCTAAATGATATCCCCCTCCTCATCCTTTGAACCTACTCTAAACCCAACTCGTATGTTGGAATTGGGAGGGGCAGATTCAACAAAAACTACTGCACTGTTGTTTTGGTCGAACAAAAACTTTCAGTTTAAAACTAAATCAAGTTTATTTTCTATGATGAATTCAATTAAGCGATTTGCCTGCTAAAGCCTTGACTAATAACTGAATAATGCCAAGTTTAGTGTGCTAAGGACATTTTCCATGTTTTGGACACTCGGGTGAAGAGCTGTCAACCGATCACCATCTGGTTGTGAGTTGGGTAAGATGGCGGGGGAAGTCCGCAGACCTGGTCAGCCCAAACATGTAGTGCAGGTGAACTGAGAACGTCTGGTGGATGCCGCTGTCTGGGAGACCTTCAACTCCCATCTCCGGTGGAATTTTTCGGGCATCTCTGTGGAGGCTGGGGGCATTGAACCAGAGTGGTCATTGTTCAAAGCTTCTATGGCTGAAGCTGCGGTTGAGAGCTGTGGCCTCAAGGTCATTGGTGCCTCAAGGGGCGGCAACCCTAGGACTTCGTGGTGGACACAGGTGGTCAGGGACTGACCACCTGTCGCCGTCCGACTGAAGGAGGCCTTCCAGGCTATGTTAGCCTGTGAGACTCCGGACTCGGTTGCGAGGTATCGACAGGCCAAGAGGACGGCAGCCTCAGCCGTAGCGGAGGCAAAGCAGCGGGTGTGGGAGGAGCTATGGAGAAGGACTCCCTGGAGGAAGTCACTGCGGTGGTCAAACATCAAAGCCCCAAGGGTTGATGAGATCCGTCCAGAAATTCTAAAGGCTCTGGTGGAACATTGCGTGGAAGTCTGGGAAGTCTGAGGAGTGTCAAAAAGGGGGACCAGAGGGTGTGTACCAATTACAGGGGTATCACATTACTCAGCCTCCCTTAGAAAGTCTACTCCAAGGTGCTGGAAAGGAGGGTTCGGCCGATATTCGAACCTCAGATTGAAGAGGAACAATGCGGATTCCACCCTGGTCGTGGAACAACGGACCATCCAATCTCTGTACTCCCAAAGCAAGAGATATGTCCGGATTCTCGGAAGTAAGTCAGACTTGTTCTCAGTGGGTGTTGGGGAGGGGTTTCAGTATGGTGGGCTCAGGATTGAATCACTGCTATTTGCAGATGATGTGGTCCTGTTTGCGTCATCAGTATGTGACCTTCAGCACTCACGGTTTGCAGCGGAGTGTGAAGTGGCTGGGATGAGGATCAGCACCTCCAAATCTGAGGCCATGGTTCTCAGCAGGAAACCGGTGGATTGTCTACTCCAAGTAGAGAGGGAGTCCTTATCCCAATTGAAGGAGTTCAAGAATCTCGGGGTCTTGTTCTCGAGTGAGGGGAGGATGGAGCGTGAGAGTGACCGGAGACTAGGTGCAGCGGGGGCGGTATTGGGTGCACTTTACTGCACCGTTGTAACAAAAAGAGAGCTGAGCCAGAAGGCAAAGCTCTCGATCTACCGATCAGTCTTCAATCCTACCCTCACCCATGGTCATGAACAATAATGGAGATTGCGAATACAAGCGGCCGAAATAAGTTTCCTCAGGAGGGTGGCTGGAGGAGGAGATGGACGGGGGGCTGAGAAGCTCAGTCATCCGTGAGAGACTTGGAGTATAGGCGCTGCTCCTTCACGTAGAAAGGAGCCAGTTGAGGTGGTTCATCTAGTAAGGATGCTTCCTGGTCGCCTCCCGAGGGAGGTTTTCCAGGCACATCCAACTGGGAAGAGACCACGGGGCAGACCGAGGTACAGGTGGGGTGATTACTCTCCACACTGGCCTGGGAACGCCTCGGGATCCCCCAGTCAGACCTAGTCGATGTTGCCAGGGAGAGGGACGTTTGAAGTCCCCTGCTGAAGCTGCTACCTCTGCAACCCGACCACGGGTAAGCGGTAGACGATGGATGGATGGATGTTTTAGGGTTTTCATTCATTTATTTATTAAACGTGGAGGTTTCGTACATAAAGTACAAACACACGTTTTTCACAAACAGAAATATATATATCAGGCTGTGTCAATCAGTACAACTGTATGTAAAAGTATTATACTACGTAGTAGAAGTGGAGTGAGTGTCATAAACACATGTTGTGATTATCGTTTGAATAGTATTGTTATTTTTTTTATATCCTATTTCCTATACTACTTCCTTCTTAAGACATTAATAAATACTAATTTCCAGAATCTGCCATATAATATAACCAAAGTTAGCCACTTGGTTCGCTACACAGCTAATATAAATATTATGATGCCAACCATGAAACAAAACAAGCACCCACTGATGAACATTTAAAAGTAAAACTTTTAAATAAAGTATACATTTATATTATTTCTATATATTATTAACCAAGTGACACTTATAGAGTATTGTGTGTTTGGTTAGTCTCCTGGGCTGGTGGATGAGGTTCAGTCCCAGGACACCGAGAGTAACTGACAGCTCATCTCCCACAGCCTTTCTGCTGACTCATCGCTTTGCGCCGCCTGCGAGCAGCTAGCCGGGGCACAGTCACTGCAGACAGGAACAGAGTTGGTAAGTCTTTTTTCAATAGTTAGGTTTTAAAGGGCACCTATTTTACCCCTAGCTGTGATGTTGATTAGCTATTACAAGCCGCAGTCCACCCAGATGGTATGATGGCTCAAACAGATCAGCTACCAGCCTAACCCAGTGGACGGCACCAACCGGTAAGGCTGATCTATCCATCATTACATCTGAGTGACACTCCTCCTTGTGACACAATAGGGTAGTTCTACTATGAAGATGTGCCCACCTGTAGTATCCACCACTCTGGTTCTCCAGTGTTGGCTCCACTGCGCAGTAGATGGAGGTCTGGGCCCCCTGGACACAGGTCTTGGTGAAGGGACTTATCATCTTTACGGCGGTCTGCATGGGCCAGTTGAGGTGACGCCACAGTTCGGTCTGCACCACCCCTGGGTTGAGCGAGTAGGCCGTCACTCCGGTACCTGGAAGACCACCATAACAATTGAACATCACGTTTGAGAGTACTTGAGTACTTATAGAAGTACCAGAATTCCAACCGCAGCGACAGCAACACCTGTGGTGAGATAGATGTTAGTGCAACTGGTGGCAAGTGATTAAAGCACGAAACATGAGATTTTTACTGATATTACATCTGTTGCTTGTGATAGAAGACAATGATATAACACCATTTCTTCATAGTGTTGTGCATATCCGGACTGCTGCTGTTTCCGAGGTTGAAAATTTAAAAAGGCATAGTTCTATGCCGAAAGCACATGAGGTTTGCATAAATTTAAGTAGTACGCACAGGACTCATACCGTCTCCTGGGCAGGTCTACACCACTAGACACAGGACTCATACCGTCTCCTGGGCAGGTCTACACCACTAGACACACAGGACTCAGACCGTCTCCTGGGCAGGTCTACACCACTAGACACACAGGACTCATACCGTCTCCTGGGCAGGTCTACACCACTAGACACACAGGACTCATACCGTCTCCTGGGCAGGTCTACACCACTAGACACACAGGACTCATACCGTCTCCTGGGCAGGTATACACCTCTAGACACACAGGACTCAGACCGTCTCCTGGGCAGGTCTACACCGCTAGACACAGGACTCAGACCGTCTCCTGGGCAGGTCTACACCACTAGATACACAGGACTCATACCGTCTCCTGGGCAGGTCTACACCACTAGACACACAGGACTCAGACCGTCTCCTGGGCAGGTCTACACCGCTAGACACAGGACTCAGACCGTCTCCTGGGCAGGTCTACACCACTAGACACAGGACTCATACCGTCTCCTGGGCAGGTCTACACCACTAGACACACAGGACTCAGACCGTCTCCTGGGCAGGTCTACACCACTAGACACAGGACTCATACCGTCTCCTGGGCAGGTCTACACCACTAGACACAGGACTCATACCGTCTCCTGGGCAGGTCTACACCACTAGACACACAGGACTCATACCGTCTCCTGGGCAGGTATACACTACTAGACACACAGGACTCAGACCGTCTCCTGGGCAGGTCTACAGCACTAGACACAGGACTCATACCGTCTCCTGGGCAGGTCTACACCACTAGACACAGGACTCATACCGTCTCCTGGGCAGGTCTACACCACTAGACACACAGGACTCATACCGTCTCCTGGGCAGGTCTACACCGCTAGACACAGGACTCAGACCGTCTCCTGGGCAGGTATACACCACTAGACACACAGGACTCAGACCGTCTCCTGGGCAGGTCTACACCACTAGACACAGGACTCATTCCGTCTCCTGGGCAGGTCTACACCACTAGACACAGGACTCATACCGTCTCCTGGGCAGGTCTACACTGATACTGTTATCCCTAGTTGTGATTTTCCGTTTTGTTTCAATCTTCATGCATACTTAGTTAACTGGTTGTAACATTATGATCAGATTGGGAAAATGCATATAACTAAAGTTAGGCTCATTAAAAATGTTAAACTAAATAAAACAAAACCGAAAAATTTAATAATAATAATATTCCAAATTGTTATCATCATCATCATCATCATCATCATCAACATAACCTTCTAGTTTCTTGGCCAGTGAGCGGGTGAACAAGATGTTGGCCAGCTTGCTCTGTTGGTAGGCGCCCTGGTAGTTTTTCTCACTGTTGAGGTCGTGGAAGTTCATTGATCCCCAGGAGTGCGCCATGGAGGACACTGTAATGATCCGGGCGGGCGCTGAACGTTTGATCAGGTCGATCAGCAGGCGCGTCAACAGGAAGTGACCTAGTGAAACATGAACGCACCGCAATGATGACAATTACGTGTATAAAAAGAACCAATGGAACCAAAACAGAGTTAATCTGCAACACCAAGGGTTTACTCCTCCTACCAAGGTGATTGACTCCTATTTGCATTTCAAATCCGTCCACTGTCTTCTCGTATGGAATGGCCATGACGCCAGCATTGTTGATAAGGATGTTGAGTTTGGACTCGCCTGCACAATGATGAAGACATTTGTAGATCTGAGTCATATTTTCTTTTGATCTACATCTGTCATGATTCAATTGATAATTATTCATTGTATTACTTGTTGTATTGTTGAGTGTGTGTGTACACTCATGGATGACTATGAGGCATATTCCAGCATCTTCAGGGACCAGTTACTAGAAAAGTGCTTCATAAACATTCAGTCTGTGTTGTAGAGCCCTATCTTCCCTCTAGTGGCATGGTCCACCCATTAGTATGCACAGATCAGCCTACCGGTTGGTCAGTCCATACCTTGGTTGACGGCCTCTGCGAACTCCCTGATCGACTTGGTGTCTGATAAATCCAGTTTCATGTACACCACGTTGGGGTTCTGGGAGCCGTCAATCACCTCCTTCACGGCCGCTTGGCCCCTCTCCGCATCCCTACATGCCATTATGATACGGGCCCCTGCGTAGCATCTCCTTGGTTAGTTAAAGGCTCATATCTGACCATTACCAGCAGTAAGGAGGTAATCATGGTCCAAGAGCCGTATGAGGCGTACACCAAGGGATTCACATCCTTCCCCTTGTTCTTTGATTTGATACATTGTGTGATTGAGCTTTTCCTTTCACTAAAATTGACTAGGAGAGCATCATGTATCTTTTGATTGTTGGTGGTTTGTTGAACTAAGCTGTTATAACTCATTCATTTGCATGTGCATTTGTGACATGCACTCAAATTCACAGCGAATGAAGTATTTGTAATAGACCCTCCAGACCCCCCAGGTCTAACGGCTGGTAACGACTTTAACTCAGACACACGGGGATCTGCACCCAAACGGCAATAAACGACCATTGCGTAGATAGCGCCCTCTATAGGACGAATATATTTACTGCAGAACACCGTCATCAATGATACAACAGATGCAACATTAGAATCAGAATGCCTTTATTGTCATTGTACAAGTACAACGAAATTGTCGAGCAATCCTCATGACACTCCTGCAAACTAATTGACTAAAGAAAATATACATTATTAAAAAAAAACTAAGCTGAACAGGTTAAGATATGTCTTTATGCTACACACGTGCCATTCAAAAGGTTGTTGTGATCTAATGTGATGAAGAAGTATATGACTTGCCTCTCTTGGCCAGGTCAATGGCCGTCTCTTTGCCGATCCCGGTGTTGGCCCCCGTGATGACCACCGTCTTCTCGTGGAGCGTCGCGGTGGAAGACCAGGATCGGAACAGGTTTCTAAGACCAGGATCGGAACAGGTTTCTAAGATGTGTTTACACATGTTAACAACAAACAAGCTTAACCCCCCTCTCTTTAAACACACTTTAAAATAATAATATGAACTATATACAGTATATATATGCATATTGCATATACATATATATATGCATATTGCATATACATTGCATATCCCTCCTCCTGTACATTTATATATGCCATACATTAATATATGCTCACTTGTATATACATTTACATTTATATATATTTATCCTGCTTTCAATAACTGCATACCCCTGATCACTACCTGTTAAATACTCACTTACCTGTATACATATATATATACCTATTATTATGCTCATATCCCATTTAATACCTAGTAGACTGTCTTTTAACCTGTACCTTTAACTGTAATGATATATGACCCTGCACGTTACTGCTACATGTGCCCTCTGGTTAGATGCTACATTATTTTCGCTGTACTGTACTTGTGCTGTGAAATGACAATACATGGGAATATACAAGAGTGTATATATATACTGTATATATTGCATATTATTATTATTATTTTAAAGTGTATATATATATATATAGATATATATATATATATATATACATATATATATATAATACAAATAATCATACAGCAGCCACTTCGTTAACACATAACACGATTAACACATAATTACATCAAAGTAGTGTACAATCCACTAGGATTGTCTATAAGTGTTATAGACTTAAGTCTAAGCTGTACAAGTTGAGATTCCTTACCTAAATGCCTGCATCTTAAGAGGATATAACAGGCAGACAAGACGTGACGACTTATTAGTGTGGTAATATTTCACATATGAGGACGTGAGGTAAAGGCGTCACTGATGCTCACTGCCTTGAAGTCCAGAATGTGTGTTTACTGCTACTTCTGCTTCTTTGTTGAATCTCACTTTGTGTTACTTACCGCCACCTGCTGCTCTGGAAGAGGAATAAGTAGATTGAATTATGACTAACCATATTTCCTTAAAAAAACAACAACATTATATTATTCCTGAACTTTGGAATGGTGGAATGTTGACCTTTCCTTTTTCCTTGTATATCTTACACTGTTGGCCAAACACAACATGGTCAGAATAGGTTATTGCTTTAAATAAATGCGTCTTTAAGTTATTATATTATTACATTCCTTACAATGAATGTACAGGTTGGGTGATTCCATCTCCACCTGGCCTGGGAACTCCTCCCCCAGTCAGAGCTGGTCCATGTTGACCCGACCCCGGATCAACCAAAGACGATGGATGGATGGACAATGAATGTACAGGTTTATGAATGGTGCTCTACCTGTGCTTTATACCTAACAGATAAACCAACATTCATGTTGGCGTTTGGCGCGCCTTGCATACGTTTGTCTTCCACCAGGGGGCGTCATTGTCCTTTAGAACAACATAAAAAGTTCCATTTGACATTGACTCATACCATGCTAATGCAAAATACCTCCTGTATATCAATCGCGCTGATATATTTTAACATGAATAATTAACCACAGTTGTATTACACTTTGTAACATAGAGATGCACGGATTGAACAGATCAGTATTTGGCTCCACAGAACAATCTCCCATTCGCCCATCCCAGACTTAAGAGGCCGCGGGGTTTGTGAATGAATCAGAAGTTCTGCAACCAGGAAAAACATTTTCCACCATCAGCTGATTGTAGAGAAGAAGAAACGTCCTCTACTTCCTGAATCGCATAGTTTAGTCACCAATTTGTGTGTGTGTGTGTGTGTGTGTGTGTGTGTGTGTGTGTGTGTGTGTGTGTGTGTGTGTGTGTGTGTGTGTGTGTGTGTGTGTGTGTGTGTGTGTGTGTGTGTGTGTGTGCGTGTGTGTGTGCGTGTGTGTGTGCAGACACAGGGATGATGGGACAGTAAACATAGCTGTGAAGGCATCTAGGTCCCTGTAACCCTGCATGTGTGTTTATGTGTTTATGTATTAATAATGACTATTGTCTGATTAGGATATCTGCAGGATGTCCTGTCCGAGATGCTCTCTCTCCAGACCAAAGCACCTTTCCTGACTGCTGATTGCATTGTTCTTCCCCTGCCCATGTTTGGTTAAGGCCCACAGGACGGAGGTGGATGTCTTTGAGGTGGTGGCTGTTCTAACCTGGTTTACAGTGTGTCTCTATATGGGTCACTATTGTCTGACAAAGGACCATAAGGGACTCTGTGGAGATAGTGTGTTTTTAGTGTAACTTAAGTGCCTCAGACACACCCGTTACACACAGCATATTTCCTATCTTGCTGTGTTTGTGACCAAATAGTTCATTTGCATGTTGGTTTCTTAACTGTTTGTGTGTGTGTGTGTGTGTGTGTGTGTGTGTGTGTGTGTGTGTGTGTGTGTGTGTGTGTGTGTGTGTGTGTGTGTGTGTGTGTGTGTGACCAAATAGAAGACGTGCATTTGCATGTTGCATTCTATACTGTGTGTGTGTGTGTGAGTGCTTGTATACATTTTTAACACATTCACTGATGTGTTTGGCTTCATTGAATAAACGGTTGGCCTTTGGGTCTAAATGTGTCGGCCATAACAGTTTACTCAGAGGAATTGGCGGTACAGGAGAGAGAAGACAATCAAACCTCTGAATGAACCATGATGGTTTAATATCCATTAGACACTGGTAGAAAACTAATGTCTAGGACTCTGGTCATTGAGAGATGTTTTTTGTGTATTTTATTATCTGAAAAAGCATACATACAGCAAAGGAGAGCTAGGACAAATGAGATTTTGAATTTTTATTCAATTGTGAGTATATGCGACATGAGTTTGTTTAATTAGACTGTAATTCATAAGTAGCGAGTATTCGGGACATGAGTTGGTTAAATTAGATTTGAATTCATTCATAGTAAATATATGGGACTTACATTTTTCAAATACTTAATGTGTGCGTGTGTGCGTGCGTGTGTGGTGTGTGTGTGCGCGTGTGTGTGTGTGTGTGTGTGTGTGTGTGTGTGTGTCCCTGTGATGCAACCCTGGGTGACTGAGCTCCCAGTAAGGTTATACACACAATCAACAATATCTCTATAAACAGACTAGCCGACCTCTAGATGGCAGTAGGACAGAACACAGCATTGAATAGATTCTATATTTTCATCCTGTTCCATCCATTAGGCTTATTTTTTTATTCTACATACAAAAACACATTTTGAGTTGAGTTTATGAGTTTATCTCTTTTAATTCATAACATAATGCCTCGCTCAATAGTGACAACACAGGTCTCAATGTGTTATGATCCGACACAATCAGACTGTATTATATATTTTTTATATACTGACTTTATTTTGCCCTTTAAAAGTGTACCGTAGCAGATAGCATGGGAGGTTGCTTTTTTATTAATTACATTACAACGACGACACCGATTCAGTTAGCCAACGACGGTAACACCACGTGATATCAACGTTGTTATACTTTTGTCTCACAAGCCTTGTTAGAAGTGTGAACCAAACCTCACCTTACACAGAGATAAACAAAACATTGATTTCGGACCCGTCAATTTAACAAGAATTTCTAAAAGCTCTTACCTGGTTTACAGTGTGTCTCTATATGGGTCACTATTGTCTGACAAAGGACCATAAGGGACTCTGTGGAGATAGTGTGTTTTTAGTGTAACTTCAGTGCCTCAGACATACTAACTTGCTATGTTTGTGACCAAATAGTGCATTTGCCTGTTGGTGTGGTGTGTGTGGCGTGTGTGTGTGTGTGTGTGTGTGTGTGTGTGTGGTGTGTGTGTGTGTGTGTGTGTGTGTGTGTGTGTGTGTGTGAGAGAGTGCTTGTATACATTACATTATAGTCATTTATCCAAAGCGACTTACAATAGCGTGTTTCATGAGTTGGTTCAATTAGATTCAAATTTGTTAGTAGTGAATATATGGGACACAAATTCGAAATTCATGATTTGTTTATCTCTGTGTAAGATGGCTAATATTAGATTCACACCTCTAACAAAGCTTGAGAGCCAATAGTTTAAGACCAGGGTGTAATGGAATGGGTTAAGACCAGGTGTAATGGAATGGGTTAAGACCAGGTGTAATGGAATGGGTTAAGACCAGGTGTAATGGAATGGGTTAAGACCAGGGTGTAATGGAATGGGTTAAGACCAGGGTGTAATGGAATGGGTTAAGACCAGGGTGTAATGGAATGGGTTAAGACCAGGTGTAATGGAATGGGTTAAGACCAGGGTGTAATGGAATGGGTTAAGACCAGGTGTAATGGAATGGGTTAAGACCAGGGTGTAATGGAATGGTTTAAGACCAGGTGTAGTTGAATGGAAGAGGGGAGAGAGGGCCACGTCTAGTGGCTGAACGTTATCAATGTTCAATAGCACCACTTATTCTTTAAATTATAAATAGGGGAAACATATTTAGTGGATGTCCCGGACTATGTTTACTTTTGTTTACTTACTTAGATAAATCTAGATCTATTTATTAGACATATCCAACTATGCTCTCTAAATGTAATGGCCACTCAGCGGTTTGCTAAATTCATTCACATTCACGATGGCTTTTATTTAGAAAAACTGGGCACCCTATGACCCTTTGCACAGTGAATGTCAAGAGGTCACACCTCTCAACATCCACAATAACATCCAGTGGGCAACAGTAGCCTCTTGATGACAGTGAATTCCTGTCCATCCTCTCCCCGGCCCCCCTATGAAGGTGTGTTTAGTCTGAGGTCCTAGTCTCTACACGCCCACCTGCGCCATCCGCATCCTCACTCACATTCCGAGGAATATCTGAATCTGAATATAGGGGACAGAGGACATCGCTAATGTCCTCTGTCTATATTGTTCTCTTTGACATGCTCACTGCGCGCCCCATTACGGGTACTTTAAAGAGTGTTTATGCTACGCTTAACACTTAAACGTTCCCATTCCACTGCCCTGACTTTAACCCCAACCCTCCCGCTCAACGGTTCTCCCGCAATTAATGGAGCTGCACCATTTCCTTCGAGATACAAATCTGAAGCTGCATAATTGCATGCTACACCCCCTTCTCCCAATGTTCTGGTTTACACACAAAATATCATGGTCCCTTCATCTTGTACAGTACTGTTGAATGATCCGTACAGTACTGTTAAACATTTAACCCTGCCACATGGGAGACTCTGATAACGCAGGACACCGATCTCAATAGTTGACACAATGTGATGGTAGTTGATGGAATGTAACCGTAGACCTGTTCGACAATCGTTAACAGAATGTAAATAGTTAACGATACATAATAGATTACAAAATATAACAATAGTTGACATAATGTAAACATAGCAGACAGAATATATTGACCGCACTCTGTACTAACAGAAGAGTGTCTTGTGCAATTGTCTTGAGAAAACCAACTAATGCAGCAGAGGTAATGAGCCAGAGCCGGAAAGTAGGGACAAAGTACCTCCCTTCAGCCCCCAGGAGGCCCTTGTTATCTGACTAATTGTTTGCGCAAAAGGCAGCAAAAAATGTTTGCGTTACATAACCTCTGCCCTGTCATCCTGAGGCTCCAGAATGTACACATGAGTGTAGATGTACGTGTACATCCTGAGGCTCCAGAATGTACACATGAGTGTAGATGTACGTGTACATCCTGAGGCTCCAGAATGTACACATGAGTGTAGATGAGAATAACTGAGAGAATAACAGAGGACATAAGATTTAAGAAACTTTTATTTAGTAGTGTACCGGGTGCAAAACAGACCATCCATCCCACTCTCTAGTCTCTTGAGAGGGAATTTTCACTCCAAACACTCGATCACAGATCTAAATGCACAAGAGAAAAGTAATCAATAGAAATGTAGACCCTGTAGAAAGTGATTGTAGCAGTCAACTGGAAATGGCTTCTTTGGCCTCCTCCCAAGGCCACAGGACACAGAGTGGTGAGGCCACAGGACACAGAGTGGTGAGGCCACAGGACACAGAGTGGTGAGGCCACAGGACACAGAGTGTTGAGGCCACAGGACACAGAGTGGTGAGGCCACAGGACACAGAGTGGTGAGGCCACAGGACACAGAGTGGTGAGGCCACAGGACACAGAGTGGTGAGGCCACAGGACACAGAGTGGTGAGGCCACAGGACACAGAGTGGTGAGGAAACCGGTTAATGGTCAGAGTTTGTGGTTGTAGATGAACAGAGTAGGTGGTACATGTTAGCGCTTCTCCTTGAGTGTGTGTGTATGTGTGTGTGTGTGTGTGTGTATGTGCATGTGTGTGTGTGTGTGTGTGTGTGTGTATGATGGCTGGTTTACCTGTGGGCCTTGATTAACAAGAACCCGCAGGTGTGCAGCCTCAGCCCAGAGTACCCAGCCCCAGAGTCAGTCTGACTCAGGCCAGGGGAGGCAGCCACCAACAACACATGATTATTCATCATTTTCCAGATCTTAGGGTAGTTTTGTATACATTTTTTATTCTTGTCTGATGTAAGTTGTTCGCTGCAGCCGCTAAGTTTGAGATTGCTGTTTGAGATTGTTCCGAATTATGAAGAATTGGAATCTTCTTGGTTTGGTACAAATAAAATGGAAAATGTGCAGTTTTAAATAAGAATTCAACACTGTAGGAGGGTTTCACCTGAGGTTATAGGTGTTTTTCACAGTTTGATTGGTTGAGTTTAGTTCAAAAAGTACCTTCATTGCGGGCTTCAACTTAATTGATCAGGTTACCATGATTGAAACCCTCCTATAGTCACTGCACACATATTTTGTCCCAATAAGAATCCAGGTTAGAAACCCAACTCTACCCCCATATGACAGATAACTGAAAATGGATTCTTCTAAATTTCTCTTCTGCCAGTTCTGCTTTCTGAGCTCCTAGCTGGGCCAACGATGACCGGCATTTACAATATATGTTGCTCTCACGGAACACATCTCACATCTGCTGCGTCTGGTATCTTACTAACACATGACCTTACATAATGGTCATCCACCGAACGTCGCCTCCATTCTCCAACCTCCACCTCCTTGTTCCAAACACAAGGGTTTGGCCTCTGGACCAGAACGTTTAGTCATTCAGCAGACACCTCCATCCAAAGTCACAGAGAACAACCAAAGCAAACAATTAAAATTGGAGCTACAACTAATTCCCAGTACTGCACAACCTAGTTTCAATGAACAGCTGGTTAATATGCAGAGTAGCATAAGTTAACGCCTGCTTCTGTGCCAACAGCAGTTTAATAAGGCATACACTGGAGTCTTACCACCAGTGATCTATGGGAGTATGAGGCTCTGCCAGGTGGGCAGACATGGGTCATTAGGACCCTGCGACCGAACCACAAGGAGAAGCACTTACAGTCCAAGGCTATATATAGGTCTGCCTCAAGGAGTCCCTGTTCTGAGGTTATGCCACAGAACGGCTTTCCCAGACACGGGTCGGCCTTTTGGATTGATGTCAGTGGTGCTGCTACAAGGTCACACTTGTTGATTTTACAGTTCTGCGTTAATGGCTAATCTAAAAAACAGAAAAAAATGATTGAGCTCAAAGTTCAACATAGGCCTTCTAGAAGTCCTCTCTATGTAGCCAGCAGGGTGTTCCCCTCACCCAATCAAATGGCTGCCTCAGGACTTCTGAGGTGTCATCGTTCAAACACTGTGAATGTTTCTCTGACACAAGATCATAGCATAAATTATATGAGACAAGTATACAGCCAATGAAATGACCATCATTTCCTTGGGTCAATAAGGTCTGGCTCAACAACTAACACACGTGAGATTTACTAGATTTACCATCTAAATATGATATATATATATGTTATTATATTATTATACTTTTTTAACTCCATTGACACGTATTTCTCTCCAATCGGCTCTGCCAGACTCTACCACTAACTAGCATGCTAATGACAACCGAGAATCCCCTAACAAGTCTCACTCCGTTGTTCGCTCTTCATCACGTTTTACGGAATGTCCCGGGGTAATCCAGGCCATCCCAATCCACTGGCACCACTATACTCGGTTCAGTTCTAGCACTGGATGTCATCACATCCCATTCCCCCTTGCAGAGACGAGATCAGGTGTAGGTCAGCTAAGTGCTGTGATAACCTGATCCCTTACAGACTGACTCCATCACTCAGGAGTCCGTGGACCCCAGCCCTCTCATGCTGTGTTGTGCTATATAGATAGATAGATAGGGCGCTACATATTCTATATGAAACGTATCTTCTTCCCCTAATGGGCTCCCAGCAGACTGCAGGAGGTGGAGCAGGTGGAGGGTTGCTGCTGGTTGTCACCGTGAACGAGTGAATGTCTGTGTGTATGAATGAATGTACGAATGTATGTATGCAATGGAATGGAAGTGAATGCAAGACATAACGTACGCAACGTTATGTACGCAAGTGCATTGACTCTAAATGTATATTTTGTTTTTGCTAAATATAAATCATATATATATATATATATATATATATAATCTATCATTTGCCATGAAGTGGGTGTGTTCTGCCATTGATTTCAGTAACTGCAGAGTCCCTCAGGAGGTATCGCTCCTGTTTTTTACCTGTCATTTGTTTACTGGTTTATTATGGAGCCGGATCTGTGTACAACATATCTATAATCTTTAAATGCCTTTATGGTTATTATCACGTTAACTTTGCTGCAGCAGCAGAGTCAAAACATACAGTTGAATTCTGTCCTTTATGACTTTTCTACCATTTTCAATTGTTGTCTGGTTACAACATTATATTGCGGTGAGTTGTTAAGTTACTACATTTACTTCCATCCATTAAACATTCATTCTTACAGTTGAAACCGTTTCCTACAGTTATAAACATAATAAAATAAACCCGCCACACAGCACAAAGAGGCAGACAGCTGGTTGAGTTCCGTGGATGAGTGTAAAAACATTTGACAGACGAGTGAATGGCCCCGGGTTCCTTGTCCACCACCACCAAGATGTCCCTCTGTCCTCCTGTGACCAACGGGCTTATCAGCAAAGATCATCAAAACCAAGGGCTGAAGAACCAGCAGGAGGGATCAGACCACTGGTTCCCAAACTTTTTCTGTAGGGCCTCTTCCTTTTGTAGATTAAAAAATGTCAGCCCCCCCCACCTACATGCACCCACATAAATACACTCTCTCAGACACATCCTTTGCTTGTTTTTAAAACATTATCTGTAATTAATGCAAAACTGCAACGGCAAATCTAAATAGAAACAAGTCACCTTTATGAAATCTCATCATATATAGTTAACCTCGCCGACGTTGGACTTTACATTACATAGGCTGAACAGAGGCTGAACAGAGGCTGAACAGAGGCTGAACAGAGGCTGAACAGAGGCTGAACAGAGGAACTGCTCTGATTTAGATGATGTCTGAACAGGGGGGACTTTCACAGCACTGTTTACACTGTGCATGTGAACCGTGTACGTTAGCAGAACCCCTGCTCCATACCGATAAATCATGTTGGCGTGTAGATGACCCTGCTATGTACAGTATGAGAAAAGTACCGGATATTGCTCCAGGCAAGGCTGCATTACACTAGAACACTAACTCTTATATCCCTGACGAAATCCACCCAAAATGCAATCTGATTTCATGGTTGTCCTTCTTTTCGGTTGCCTTTACGTGAGAGCTGATATAATCCTAGTTTGTGTTAAACTAGATTAGCAGCCGCTACTGGATTACCTTCGACTCAATGGCTGGGGGGATGTTGAGTGTGAGAGTAATTTAGCCGGTAGAGCGGGTCAGGGCATCTTATACAACAATGGCTCATGGTATCATGGTATGGACATAGGACATTGGGGTTCCAACCCAGAGCCATTTGGTCTACCTGCTATCCTGTCCAGTATCAGCAGTTTAATGCTGTGTACCATTATTATGTTTTATTGATTACCCAAAGTGATTATCACGGTTTATATCCAAAACTTTGTGCCCGAACTTTATCCGCACTGTAACTTTAAACCGCATTAGCTGCATTGGCTGTCAGCAATACAGCAGCCCTGCAGTGTGGGCCAGGGGAGACGTTCTGCACCACCACACATGGACACCAGTAACCTCAGACAAAGGGAGAGAGGCTGCTGAAGGTCGAGATGAAGGTCGGTACAACAGGCAGTCCAATGTTTATGTAAATAGGACAGTGCAGTATGGAGAGAAGCTTGAGAGAGGAGGGGGGAGGGGTGTAGAGAGAGTGAGATGTGGGGGGGTGGGTAGAATGAGGGTGTTGTGAAAAGTAAATGTAAACTGTAGTGCGCAGTATGGAGAGAGAGGAAGAGAGAGAGGGGTGTATAGAGCGGGGTGTGGGGGGGGGGGGTTTGGACAGTATGCACTATGAAGTGGGATGCTTGAGATGGGAGAGAGGGTAAGATGAGAGACAGAGAGGGAGAGAGGGAGGACAGAGGGGGTAAGAGAGAGAGAGAGAGGGTAAGATGAGAGAGGGAGAGAGGGAGAGAGGGAGGACAGAGGGGGTAAGAGAGAGAGAAAGAGGGTAAGATGAGAGACAGAGAGGGACAGAGGGGGGACAGAGGGGGGTAAGAGAGAGACAGAGGGTAAGATGAGGGAGAGAGGGGACAGAAAGGGAGGTAAGAGAGAGACGGAGGGTAAGATGAGGGAGAGAGGAAGGACAGAGGAAGGTAAGAGAGAGACGGAGGGTAAGATGAGGGAGAGAGGAAGGACAGAGGGGGGAGGCAGCGATAAAGATCAAATGGAAACCTGGATATATTGCATGTCTGCAATGCTCTGCATTACAGGGAGAGAGCGAGAGAGAGACAAAGAGAGAGAGAGAGAGAGAGAGAGAGAGAGGGGGGGGGGGGTAAAGTGAGAGAGTGAGGGGGGAGAGAGAGAGAGACTTGAGGAGAGTGTAAGCAATGGAGGGAGAGGGGGAGGGAGGGAAACAGAAGGGTGCACTGACAGTAGGAGAGAAAGACAGGCGGGATAGTGAGTGAGTGAGAGAGAGAGAGAGAGAGAGAGAGAGAGAGAGAGAGAGAGAGAGAGAGAGAGAGAGAGAGAGAGAGAGAGAGAGAGAGAGAGAGAGAGAGAGAGAGAGAGAGATGTGTTCATAAGCATGTGAATGACATTCTTTATTTATCCAGGTGAGTCTCTGATATTAAGATATGTTTTCTCAAAGCAAACTGGTACAGAAAGCATCGTCTTTGCTAAGTGTTTTTCGCCTCTCATTGTATGCTTGTGTTTCATGTGCTAGTTTCCTCTCTTCATAAAGTAGCGCTGCTGGAGGTTCAGAGCCCCAGCGATCTATATATTGGTGGGGTTGGTGCCCTCAGCCTGTGGACAGCCATGGATTCTGGAGCCTGGCCTGGAAATAGTGCTATTTTTACGGAATCGCCTCCTTGTTTTTTTCCCCTGCTTGTTTGCACAAATCAAAGCAGCCGTCCCGGACGATCCGTCCACACAACCCCCCAGGCCCTTTATCGCACACTAGGGGGAGAGAAATGAAAAGCGTGGCTATGGCGATATCACATCTTTTTAGCGTTGCCATGACAACCGCTTAGGAGGCGATGAGGGAGGGGCGGTATATGTGTGTGTGCTCCTTTTTTTTGACACAAAAGATTCTTTATAATGGGGGTCGAGAGAGACGGAGAGGAGGAGCAGGAGGAGGAGAGAGAGGGTGGGGGAGGGGGAGATATAGAAAGGTTAGGCGATGCCATGAGAGAGATGAGAGATGGAGGGGAACGTAGGGAGAGATAGAGAGAGAGAAAGGGAGAGTAGAGGCTCATCGAGACTAAATGAGCAAGAGAGGAAAGAGAAAGAGATAGAGATATAGACTGAGAAGAGAGAGAGAGGGGGAGAGAGATAGACTGGGGGGAGAGAGAGAGAGGGGGAGAGAGATAGACTGAGAAGAGAGAGGGAGAGAGATAGACTGAGAAGAGAGAGAGAGGGAGAGAGATAGACTGAGAAGAGAGAGAGAGGGAGAGAGATAGACTGAGAAGAGAGAGAGGGGGAGATTGATAGACCGAGATAGAGGTGGGAGAAAGATAGATTGAGAGGAGAGAGTGAGAGAAAAGAGAACAATAGAGAGAGGACAGAGAGAGTGGTGAGGAGATTATGTGTGAGGGAAAAGGGAGAGAGAGAGAGAGAGAGAGAGAGAGAGAGAGAGAGAGAGAGAGAGAGAGAGAGAGAGAGAGAGAGAGAGAGAGAGAGAGAGAGAGAGAGAGAGAGAGAGAGAGAGGCTGTTGGGGTGTTGGGATGAATGTTAAAATCTGTCTTTTGTCGCCCCTTTGTCTCCTGGTCTTAATTTGGCGGACACACTGGGACCAGTTAATAAGATGTAGCAGAGCTTTCCATGGTGGCTGGGAACGCTGTAATGAGAAGAGATGGGAATTAATACACACACATGTGTGTGTGTGAATGTGTGTGTGTGTGTGTGTGTGTGTGTGTGTGTGTGTGTGTGTGTGTGTGTGTGTGTGTGTGTGTGTGTGTGTGTGTGTGTTCTGTGTGTGTTCGTGTGCCTGTGCATCCAATCGTCTCTCATTCAACGTAACAGACAGACAATCACCATGGAGATCTGTCCTAGTTTCCATGCCAACAAGATGCAGGGCTGCCTCCCCCCTGGCATCAGACAGATTTCTGACCTGGAATTGACAAATAGCACTGCACAGACCCGCAGGCACACACACACACACACACACACACACACACACACACACACACACACACACACACACACACGGCTGTCTGAGGCTTGCTTGTTTTTTAATCTGGCCAAAGAAGCAGTCTATCATCTTGTGTGTGTGTGTGTGTGTGTGTGTGTGTGTGTGTGTGTGTGTGTGTGTGTGTGTGTGTGTGTGTGTAATACAATTACAAAACAGACATATATTACATGATAATAATTAAAAAGATGACAAGACGACCACATCACATAAAAGCTAATATTTCATGTTTTAAGGGGGGCCTTATCTCCAGTGCATTCTGGGGACTGACGACCCAGAGGGACTCAACACATCAACTGGAACATCAAGCAGGGCCAGGACTGACAATCTCTGTCTGCACACAAAGCAGGGAAATAAGTTGAGTGCTTTATTTATGTGGTGATAATGTTTAATAGTACTCTCCTACTAATAAATCAAATGAAATAGTGTGTGGGACTTTAACATTTGAAGCACATTTTTTCCACAACAATAGAGAAGATAGAGTTGCATGAGTAGGTAGAAAAACTATTTTGCAAACGCTCCTGACATATTCAGTGTGGGGGGGGGGGGGGGGTTGTATTAGGAAGTATTACAAAGCATTTCTGAGTTTGTTGGCAATACGATCGTATTGGCAAAGCTTATCTCCATCTTCATTAAACAGCCTGACCCTTGGAATTCTAAATGCAGATTCCTCCAGAAATCCCCTTTAAATGTACAACAAACAAACAGGTCTTAGACAAGATTTCAAGACAAAGATAGAAGAGAGAAGTGAAAAAATGAAATTCCCATTATTAAGGCCATTGGTTGACTTGGACATGGTAAAATAAAATGAGACTTGAGAGTTGTCTATGATACATCCAAGATCAGTGCTTCTCCCTGTGAGGTATTCAATAAATGGATACTGTAGTGGTTTGGGGGTTTGACTTCCTACTAAAAGGATACAGGGATTTATCCCCAATGACCTCATCCTTGAGCAAGATGCCCTAACCCCTACTTACTCCTTAGTGACCTGTCTCTGTACTGTCTAACTCCTACCTGCTCCTTAATGACCTGTCTCTGTACTGTCTAACTCCTACCTGCTCCTTAATGACCTGTCTCTGTACTGTCTAACCCCTACCTGCTCCTTAATGACCTGTCTCTGTACTGTCTAACCCCTACCTGCTCCTTAATGACCTGTCTCTGTACTGTCTAACTCCTACCTGCTCCTTAATGACCTGTCTCTGTACTGTCTAACCCCTACCTGCTCCTTAATGACCTGTCTCTGTACCGTCTAACCCCTACCTGCTCCTTAATGACCTGTCTCTGTACTGTCTAACCCCTACCTGCTCCTTAATGACCTGTCTCTGTACCGTCTAACCCCTACCTGCTCCTTAATGACTTGTCTCTGTACTGTCTAACCCCTACCTGCTCCTTAATGACCTGTCTCTGTACTGTCTAACCCCTACCTGCTCCTTAATGACCCGTCTCTGTACTGTCTAACCCCTACCTGCTCCTTAATGACCTGTCTCTGTACTGTCTAACCCCTACCTGCTCCTTAGTGACCTGTCTCTGTACTGTCTAACCCCTACCTGCTCCTTAATGACCTGTCACATGGTGGTGGTGGTGGTGGTGGTGTCTGGCGAGGGGAGCCTGAGTGAGGAGAAGCTGGGATGGTGGGTGGTGGTGCCAGGAGGTGCACCTCCATATCATCATGTCTCCGCCCTGTCTCTCCGGGTTCCTCCCACAACACACAGGCTAACTCCACACCCTCTCGTTTATACCCTTGGTGTGAACCCTAAGGTATGTGTGTGTTTGACCCTTTGACCCCTGTGAGGGGCTCACTTCAGTCGGCTTGCTATAGGCTCCACCCCTCTGACTCTGAGAAAGGGTAATCTCAACCATCCCTCCTGGTCACGGGGATTTAAAGAGATATACTTCATTAATCCTAGACGGGGAATGTAGGTGTCACAGCAGAAATATAGGGCATTAAGAAGGAATAAGAAATGAGTATGAATATGTGAAAAACTACAAAACAATATTGAAAACTCAAATCAAATACTGGACTTGAAACGTGTTTCATGAACTTGCATAAATAATGGTTCCCTGGTTAATGGCCCCCTCACTATAAAAGTATTTAACTGTCTACTTACACATAATGATAAAAGAGTCGCTGGAGCTATGAGCCTTGGGTCCATTGAAACGTAGCTAGTCAGCTATGCTAATCTGTTAATTGTGTTCGATACAAGAATCTGGATTCGGCTAAGGCGCTTAGAGATGTGTTATATATAGAGTTAATGGGATTTGCTCTCTCTGGGAAACGACCTTGATACTGGAGCAGGAGAGGACCTGATTCACCACCACCGTGTTTCCTTTCCGTCTGTGTAGCCAACTCATTGGAACTTTCAATGAGTTTTGTTCTGCAGTCTGTAACTCATATAGCTAATGTGGCTAAAGTAGCTTGCACAGATCATGTAGCTAATGTTGATAAGGTAACTAATGCAGCTGCTAATGTTGCTACTGTAGCTAGTGTGGCTAATTGTATTAATGTGTTTATGTAACAAATGCTTCTTATGTGGATAATCCTCAGATGCAAAGCTCGTCACGGTTTTGTCAATTAAAATATTCTTAAAGCAGGATGAATGCAGACCTTTGTTGCTCCATAAGCATCTTAGCCAAAATGCAGAGGATTTCAGGAAGTGCTGCAGTCAATTCTGCTGCCTCAAGTGTGTTGTGATGCTAAATATTAACAAGTGAAACAAACCCTCTGGTTGGTGTGATGTCAGTACACCTGTCCCTTATTTACCTGTCCCTTATTTACCGTGTGTTCCGTCTCTTCACTCCTCACGGCTACATTGGATTTAGATTAGATAGTATTTATTGATTCTGATTCAGATTCAGATTACTTTATTAATCCCGAGGGAAATTAAGGTGTAAGATGTATTTAGATTAGATAGTATTTATTGATGTATTTAGATTAGATAGTATTTATTGATGTATTTAGATTAGATAGTATTTATTGATGTATTTAGATTAGATAGTATTTATTGATGTATTTAGATTTGATAGTATATTAGATAGTATTTATGGATGTATTTAGATTAGATAGTATATTAGATAGTATTTATGGATGTATTTAGATTAGATAGTATATTAGATAGTATTTATGGATGTATTTAGATTAGATAGTATATTAGATAGTATTTATGGATGTATTTAGATTAGATAGTATTTATTGATGTATTTAGATTAGATAGTATTTATTGATGTATTTAGATTTGATAGTATATTAGATAGTATTTATGGATGTATTTAGATTAGATAGTATATTAGATAGTATTTATGGATGTATTTAGATTAGATAGTATATTAGATAGTATTTATGGATGTATTTAGATTAGATAGTATATTAGATAGTATTTATGGATGTATTTAGATTAGATAGTATATTAGATAGTATTTATGGATGTATTTAGATTAGATAGTATTTATTGATGTATTTAGATTAGATAGTATTTATTGATGTATTTAGATTTGATAGTATTTATTGATGTATTTAGATTAGATAGTATTTATTGATGTATTTAGATTTGATAGTATATTAGATAGTATTTATGGATGTATTTAGATTTGATAGTATATTAGATAGTATTTATGGATGTATTTAGATTAGATAGTATATTAGATAGTATTTATGGATGTATTTAGATTAGATAGTATTTATGGATGTATTTAGATTAGATAGTATATTAGATAGTATTTATGGATGTATTTAGAGCACAGTGTTGAGGGCCTGACCTTTGGCAGTGTAGAAGACCAGGTGTTAAAATAGATACAATATAATGAAATAATAAAATAATATTATGAAATAAAGAATGATGAAATACAACTGATGGGTCAGAATAGAATATGGTAAATGGACTGCCTTCTATAAATAGCACTTTTATCCACAAAGCACTTCACAAGTCAAACCTCACATTCACCCATTCATCCACCAATGGTGGAGTCAGCCATCAAGGAGACAGCCATCAGGGAGTGAGCCATCAAGGAGACAGCCATCAGGGAGTGAGCCATCAAGGAGACAGCCATCAAGGAGACAGCCATCAGGGAGTGAGCCATCAAGGAGACAGCCATCAGGGAGTGAGCCAGCAGGTCAGGAGCAGTCAGGGTAAGGGGGTCTCGCTCAAGGACACCTCCACAGTTTTTGCTAGAAGGAGACGGGGGATCGAACCAGGGACCTTCCGGTTGCGAGGCGACCGCTCTACCTCCTGGGTTTGATTTGAATTGATAACAGATCTACCAAATAGAGGATAGATAACAATCACTCACATGTAGACTAATAGTCTAAAATGTTCAGAAACCTAGAAGCTGTGTGTCATGGCCTGAAGTCTCAATGCTAGCATCAAGCACCTGCTAGAACAGAGCAGTACGGCATGTGGCCATTACAATGAGGATGCCTTTATTGCAGGGGTATTCAACCTTTTTCAGCCCAAGAACCCTTTGGTGGATTGAGGGACCCCCTATATATTTTTCGGTAGCATTTGATCCCAGCCCTAAAGATATATTTGGTTTCTGCATTAATCATATTTGCGGACCCCCTGCAATACTTCTGCGGATCCCCTGGGAGTCGCGGACACCTGGTTGAAGACCACTGCTTTATTATCATTGTACAAGGACAGAATTATATTTGATTGTATATTTGATTTAATTGACATATATTTATATATGTATATATGTAATATATATATATGTAGAAATATAGTCATATGAAAACCGTATATATGTAACGGCCAGCAGGAGGTGCTGTGCAGAGAAGTAAACCTTACTCCCTCACACCTAAAAGAAGTTTTCGTGATCAACCTAGAGCCCATGGGTTTTAGCTTCTCACATTAGAGCGTCACCTTTCATGCCGGAGGTTGTGAGTTCGAGCCCAGTGCGGCATATCATTAATATATAAATGTGGCGGCTGGGGGTTGTAGAAGTAGGGGAGGAAGGGAGGTGTTTGGTGGAGGGTGGGGATGTTAGTGAGGTCACATGCAGCATCAGACATCAGGAGACTTAGTAACTAGTGAGCTACCAGAGGAAAACCATGCTGCTTACAACAGTCTCTTCTTTGTCTTATCAGAAATAAATCAGCTCTAATTTAGAGATGACTGAAGTCTGACCTGGTATCCTTAACCCAAAAATAGTATCTAAATCTAGCTGTCTCAACAGCTGATATTTACCAGGCAATTTGTGCTGTGAAATGTTCTTATTACATGTTCAAGAGATGGCCACAGAACTACATAATGCAAAGCCTGGGCGGCTAGTGGGAATGACAGTTGTGTTCTGTTCCTCACATGACAATATAGGCCTACTATAAAGATAGCGTCAATGACGCAGTAGGTCATCCGGCCTCACTATCAATTTTGACAGCTATTTAGCGATTACTCCACCAATGATGATAATCTAAAAAAAATATGAATAGAAGTTCTATACATAGTGGCAAGTTCTACCAAACAAACCAAATGGAATTGAAATTGAGATTTGAGGGGAAAGTATTTTGTGTAAAGAATATTTACCTGTATTTAATTAAAATAAGACATACTGTCATATAGTAAAACCAGTTATGCACATAAATCATGTAATCACACCAAAGAAACACAACCTTGTCCCGGTCAGCCATGCTTTCTTTTTATGTTTGGCGTCATGAACCTGGACCACTTAAAGGTCGGAACTCGAAAGTTTCAAGTCTGAAATTAAATTAAAAGTAAATATACGACTCACGAGTCACGAGTGGTCTGGAATGCAAAATGAATGAATGACACAAGACAGATCCTTGCGTGACGATAACCCTCCCCCCAAAACTCTGATTGGGTATTAACCAGTGCAGGGAGCTGATTGGTTCACTGAGCCTCTGGCTAAGGGAGGATCGTCCTCCTTACTGCCATACAAACCAGTGCTCACCGGCCGCTCAGGTCCGGCACTTTTAGAATGGACTTCAATGGGCAGCTTGGGGAGGACGGACCTCCGTACAGTCATTTTCAATTGTGATAGGGGGTGCTGTTTTTATTTCGTATTTCGTTATTTTCATGATTGTTGTGGCTTCGAAATGTTAAAAAGTTATATTTTCAGTATTTTTTATTTCAAGTTAATTTTTCTCTTAAATTTTAGGGAAGATGATCCGCCCTTTCCTCAATGAACGAGCCTCCACTGATACATAGAGAGGCGTATTGCGTTGCTCCACCGGTCCAATGAGTTAGGCCACCAAACATACTGATGCCTTCCAAGGTTTGATTTCTCTCCTCTCTCTCTCCGAGGACACCGTGTAAACTACAAAAGTAAACAACACTCATTCAAAGTTTACACGAGGCAAAATCAGTCTTCAACATTAACACATTAATAACACAATAAACACATTTACCGTGCGCCTCTTGAACCTTGTGTAATCTTTTTGACGGAGGACATTAAACGTGCACTCTCCTCCGCCACCATGTTGCTTTGACCCACAATGCGACGCCCTTGACCCAACTGTGGTCATGTGACTCGCAAATTAACAGTTTACATTTGTATTAAATTAACATATATAAACTTTCAGTTCCCTAGAGACTATTAACATTATATTATTGAACAATCATTTTGTAACTTTATAAATTTCAATAATATGAGCAGATAAGCAAAAATATTAATATTTTAACATACATGTCTTTCGGACCGTTACAGGCCCTATGTACACGGAAAGTGCAAATTCAAAATGTTTTTTCATACAAAAGGTTCAGTGTGATATACCATGTAAATATGTATGTAGTATTGTTTTAATACACTATTTGTAGTGACACAGACAGTCCAGTAAAAGTAAACAGTATTGTGGATAGAACATGTAGTGTCCCAATGTTCAGCTGAGCGTACGGCACTGGGGTCTGTTCAACAGACAGCCATTAGACACAGGCCTCGTACATGTGGCGCTTCAAAAACTCTTCAAAACATTCAACCAAACGCAAAAAATAACCAGGTTGCGACTGTGTCTCCAAAATGTTTTCGACCGGTTATCTGACCGATCTATAACAGCCGATAGGTTGCATAACCACAAGCATTCCTCAAACGGTCACCGGGGAGCTGCCATGATTGCAATCACGTTCAGACAATTAGTCGCCGTGTTTTCACTGCAAATGTGCAAGGGATCTTCCTGTTTGGTTTGCCAACACTGAAAGTCTCCCGTTTATCTTTTCAATCGCTCTGTCCTTCTGAGTCACGCTAGACACACACCTTTCTTCACTGTGAAAAGTGAAACCTGTCCTGATTTAATAAATGAATGAATCCAAGATCTGCCTTTTGAATAACGAGCGTTTACCTAGTGCTTCACACATATATATGTATATATATATATATATATATATATATATGTATATATATATATACTTATATATAACAGTAGTGCAGCAGGAACAAGACCTGGCCTGTGCTACAGTATTACATTCACCCCTTCACCTGACATTTTGGTTGGCTGATCATCAAAATAACAGCTTGGATTTAATTACTTGTGTCCAATATCATATATTTCTGTTTTGCATGCTTCATGTGGATTTTCAATTATTAAATTAGCCTTTTCGACAGGCAGTGAAGACTGCCTGTCGAACACAGGCACCCAGAGAATTGAGGGCAATGAATGGGTTCACATTCAGGAATGGGGTTAGCTTTAGCTGGGGTTAGCTTCCTTCTGGGATGAAACACAGGGGCTAGAGAACATAGGCCTCCATCACAGCCTTGCACAGAACAGGAATGTACTAATCAGCTTTCTGATTACGTTATAGACAATGATTACTTTGTGGTCATTTGAATCATTCTCATCATCATTATCAGCAATAGTATCATCAGCATGACCCTCCTTCTCTCGTATGGAGAAAGTGACAAGAGACATAGAGAGATAGAGGCAGAGCGAGAGAGACAGGGAGATAGTGAAACACAAAGGGAGCGAGAGAGAGAGAGGGAGAGAGCTGGGAGGGAGAGGGGAGGGGGGATATTGACATTGACAGTCAGTCAGAGTGAGAAAGAGAGACCTTCTGGCTCTACAGCTGTAGCAGTCACTCAAGAACACACACACACACACACACACACACACACACACACACACACACACACACACACACACACACACACACACACACACACACACACACACACACACACACACACACACACACACACACACACACACACACACACACACACACACACACACACACAGAGAGCATCCAATCCAGTGGGGACCCCTGGGTCCAGCTCCCCTTTGGCTGTTTGTCATATTAACTGTGAAGCTGTCATGTTACCACAGCTCAGTCCCTGTCCACAGCTGTGTGTTCATCACAGTTGTCTTAGTGTACAACCCTTTACATATTCTAGACATGCACACGTACTGTACTGTAATCACATAAGGTAACCAAAGTGTTCACCCACATACCCTATTTGTTTTATCAATGTATTTGTATTAATATTGTTAACAGTGTATTTTACCATTTTGTAGTAATAGTTTCATTGATATCACAAGCAGCATATTTCAATGACGAAATTCAATGATGATATTATTAATAGTATTTTTTAGCTGTGTATCTGTATGTCCAGTATTAGTATTGTGAATTGTGTTATCAGCAATGCATTTGAATGGTACACAAGTGCATGGGGTTTATTAGTTGGTTTGCTATCATCTGATCAGCTGTGCAGTGGTGTCAGGGTTGAGATACACAACAAGGGGCCCCCCTTACAGCGACCCCACCCTGGAAGAACCCCCGACCCTTAGGCAAGCAGGCGCTCTGCTATCTGCTGCTCTGCAGGCTCTCTGGGGGAGAGTCAGCTCCTTGGTCTGGAATCATCTTATGATGCACTCTAGTGTGGTCTCTGGCCTCGGGGCGAGGGGTACTGTACTGGTGGTTAATATATATACATTTGGTTTGTATGCACAATCCAACTGTGTAACAATTTCATACTCTACTACTACTACTACTACTACTACTACTACTACTACTACTACTACTATGGTTAATTGTAATACATTTAGGTACCAACTAACTTATAACAATTATGATGTAATGAAACACATTATTATGTATTATGTATTATTATTATGTAGTGTGCTGGAATTATTGTATGACGCAGTATCACATACTTTAAATGAATGTCCTGTGCTATTATGTAACCATTACATATTCTGTAAAAATGTGATTGATTTGACTGTAATCTAACATATTATGTGTTGCAGCGAGAGGTGAGTACAACTGTGACCTAATTTAGTTACAAGCCTATTATGACCATTACTTGTGGGTGACCTGTCAAAATAAAAGCCTGCTTATACAACCTCCCTATGGGCGGTGGTTGGCCAAAACCGCGCTCTTATCCTTTTTTATTCCTTCACAAACATTCATCAGCCTTCCATCGTATCTACAACAGTGTCCCTGTCCGTTGGATGCTGACGGTGGCCCTTTGTCACGCTTTGAAACAGTGCAAACACAATGAGGCATGAAGTTCACTTCATGCCGTGAGATCCAATAGATCACTTGTCCTTTTGTTAGTGCAATCAATATCCATCCATCCATCCATCTTCTCCCGCTTATCCGAAATCGGGTCGCGGAGGTAGCAGCTCCAGCAGGGGACTCCAAACTTCCCTCTCCCTGGCAACATCGACTAGCTCTGACTGGGGGATCCCGAGGCGTTCCCAGGCCAGTGTGGAGATGTAATCACCCCACCTGTACCTCGGTCTGCCCCGTGGTCTCCTCCCAGTTGGATGTGCCTGGAAAACCTCCCTCGGGAGGCGACCAGGAATCATCCTTACTAGATGCCCGAACCACCTCAACTGGCTCCTTTCTACGCGAAGGAGCAGCGGCTCTACTCCGAGTCTCTCACGAGTGACTGAGCTTCTCACCCTATCCCTCAGGGAGATACCAGCCACCCTCCTGAGGAAACTCATTTCGGCCGCTTGTATTCGCGATCTCGTCCTTTCGGTCATTACCCATTGCTCATGGCCATAGGTGAGGGTAGGAACGAAGACTGATCGGTAGATCGAGAGCTTTGCCTTCTGGCTCAGCTCTCTTTTGGTTACAACGGTGCGCCAAAGTGCACCCAATACCGCTCCCGCTGCACCTATTCTCCTGTCAATCTCACGCTCCATCCTCCCCTCACTCGAGAACAAGACCCCGAGATACTTGAACTCCTTCACTTGGGATAAGGACTCCCTCCCTACTTGGAGTAGACAATCCACCGGTTTCCTGCTAAGAACCATGGCCTCAGATTTGGAGGTGCTGATCCTCATCCCAGCCGCTTCACATTCTGCTGCAAACCGATCCAGTGAGTGCTGAAGGTCACATACTGATGACGCAAACAGGACCACATCATCTGCAAACAGCAGTGATTCAATCCTGAGCCCACCATACTGAAACCCCTCCCCTCCATGACTACGCCTTGAAATCCTGTCCATGAAAATCACAAACAGGATGGGTGACAAAGCGCAGCCCTGGCGGAGGCCAACACCCACTGAGAACAGGCCTGACTTTGTACCGAGAATCCGGACACAGCTCTTGCTTTGGGAGTAGAGAGATTGGATGGCCCTCAACAATGACCCCCGCACCCCATACTCCCGCAGCACCCCCCACAGTATTTCCCGAGGGACCCGATCATATGCCTTCTCCAAATCTACAAAACACATGTAGACCGGATGGGCATACTCCCAAGCCCCCTCCAGGATCCTTGCAAGAGTGAAAAGCTGGTCCGTTGTTCCACGACCAGGGCGGAATCCGCATTGTTCCTCTTCAATCTGAGGTTCGACTATCGGCCGAACCCTCCTTTCCAGCACCTTGGAGTAGACTTTCCCAGGGAGGCTGAGTAATGTGATACCCCTGTAATTGGCACACACCCTCTGGTCACCCTTTTTGAACAGGGGTACCACCACCCCCGTTTGCCACTCCTCAGGCACTGTCCCAGACTTCCACGCAATGTTGAAAAGACGTGTCATCCATGACAGCCCCTCAACACCCAGAGCCTTTAGCATTTCTGGACGGATCTCATCAACCCCTGGGGCTTTGCCACTGCGGAGTTGTTTGACTACCGCAGTGACTTCCTCCAGGGAGATTGATGTTTGCCGTCCTTCATCCTCCAGCTCTGTCTCTACCATTGAGGGTGTAGTTGGGTTAAGAAGTTCCACAAAGTGTTCTTTCCACCGCCCGATCACCTCCTCAGTTGAGGTCAGCAATGTCCCAGCCTTACTGTACACAGCTTGGATGGACCCACGCTTCCCCCTCCTGAGGCGCCGGATTGTTTGCCAGAAACGCTTTGGTGCCGACTGAAAGTCCTTCTCCATGGCTTCTCCGAATTCCTCCCACACCCGCTGCTTTGCCTCCGCTACAGCCGAGGCTGCCGTCCTCTTGGCCTGTCGATACCTCGCAACCGAGTCCGGAGTCTCACAGGCTAACATAGCCCGGAAGGCCTCCTTCTTCAGCCGGACGGCTTCCCTGACCACCTGTGTCCACCACGAAGTCCGAGGGTTGCCGCCCCTTGAGGCACCAATGACCTTGAGGCCACAACTCTCAACCGCAGCTTCGGCAATAGAAGCTTTGAACAAAGACCACTCTGGCTCAATGCCCCCAGCCTCCACAGAGATGCCCGAAAAATTCCGCCGGAGGTGTGAGTTGAAGGTCTCCCGGACAGGGGCATCCACCAGACGTTCCCAGTTCACCCGCACTACACGTTTGGGCTTACCAGGTCTGTCCAGAGGCTTCCCCCGCCATCTTACCCAACTCACCACCAGATGGTGATCGGTTGACAGCTCTGCCCCTCTCTTCACCCGAGTGTCCAAAACATGCGGCCTCAGGCCAGATGATACGATAACAAAATCGATCATTGACCTTCGGCCTAAGGTGCTCTGGTACCATGTACACTTATGAGCATCCTTATGTTTGAACATGGTGTTTGTTATGGCCAATCCATGACTAGCACAGAAATCCAATAACAAAACCCCACTCCGGTTCAGATCAGGTAGGCCGTTCATCCCCAACACGCCCCTCCAAGTTTCCCCATCGTTACCCACGTGTGCGTTGAAGTCTCCCAGGAGGACTATAGAGTCCCCTTCAGGAGCCCCATGCAGGACTCCATCCAGGGTGTGCAAGAAGGCGGGATATTCCGAACTGTTGTTTGGTGCATAGGCACAAACAACAGTCAGAGTTTTCCCTCCCATGACCCTAAGGCGTAGGGAGGCGACCCTCTCGTCCACCGGGGTAAACTCCAACAAAGCGGCACTCAGCCGGGGACTTGTGAGTATCCCCACACCCGCCCGGCGCCTCACACCCTGAGCAACTCCAGAGAAAGAAAGAGTCCAACCCCTATCCAGGAGTTTAGTTCCAGAGCCAGTGCTGTGCGTAGAGGTAAGCCCCACCAGATCTAATTGGTAGCGCTCCACCTCCCGCACCAGCTCAGGCTCCTTCCCCCCCAGAGAAGTGACATTCCACGTCCCCAAAGCCAGTCTCTGTTGGCTGGGTTTGGTCCGTCGATGCCCCCTGCCTTCACTGCCGCCTAACTGGCAGTGCACCCGACCCCAGTGGTTCTTCCCGTAGGTGGTGGGTCCGCGGGAAGGAGAAATGGCCACGTTGCTTTTTCGGGCAATGCCCGACCGGGCTCCGTGGCTAACCCGGCCACCAGGCGCTCGCTTACGGGCCCTCTTTCCAGGCCTAGCTCCGGAAAGGGGCCCGGGCTTCCTCCGGGCAGGGTATCCTCAATTCTCGTTTTTTTGTCCATTGAAGTCTTTGAACCATTCTTAGTCTGGCCCCTCCCCTGAGACCAATCTGCCATGGGAGACCCTACCAGGAGCACTAGGCTCCAGACAACACAGCTCTCAGGTTCACAGGGACACCCAAACCTCTCCACCACGATAAGGTGATGGTTCCCGGAGAGGGCAATCAATATATTGATTCAATATATTGAATCAATATATTGAATCAATATACAAAGGCCAAAGCACACAGGAGAGTCAGGACACAACACAAAGCTGAGTCTTTGAGTCCTATTGGTGAGGAACTGGGAAATGTTTCCCACACGGCTAGACCGAGTGATGGATGGACATTTTAATGAAATTTAAGTGATATATAAACCCTATAAAGAGTGCAACCTTATATATGATTTAGAGTTGTGATAAGACAATGGGAATGAATTGACCTCCACAACCTAACTGTTAACCCATCACGATTTTCCCACCATTGGTTCTCCACAGAACAAAGTTATTTTAATGTCTTAATGTCCTATAGTTTTATTATTAGCTTAATTGAGCTCTTACAGATGGAGCCAAACATTAGCAACAGTAGGTCCCAACACTATACATCTGACCACTATACTTTCACTGGCTAGCTAGATCATTTATTCTTTTTTGACCTCTTGTACTTACTGTAGGAGTTGTTCAATTCAGACACGCTGCTCAGAGGTCAGTGGCACGCTAATCTTGCTTAGCCCACATAGCTTTCAGCTAGAAGAACCTGCTAAGGTTAGGAACTGTACATATTTGTACATCCCGACCAGGAACACATTGATGAATGCGGGTGATACCTGGATTGTTTTTTGACACCTTATCTTCTTACTGTTCCGTGTCCACAACCCCTAGATCCAGAACCGCAAGAAAAAAAGGCAGTTATTTAGGCTAGCTTTATCCATTATCCTAGCCAGAAGATCTAGCTGTACGCCCTTGTTTACATTTGAACGTCTGTACATGGCGCCGGACCCAAGAAAAAAACAAAACAGCTAAAGGAATTTTGTGAGATAGAGATTTGTTTAGAATTCTATAACCAGATAGAGGTTTCTTTTGAGTTTTCAATCTGATAAAAAGGCTGGTCCAACAACTATTTTTTTCCATCAAAGTTTTCAACAGTTGAAAATTGAAATACATCATATGTCATTGAAGGGCTCTAAAGGTCTGAACCCTAATGAAGGGCTCTAAAGGTCTGAACCCTAATGAAGGGCTCTAAAGGTCTGAACCATAATGAAGGGCTCTAAAGGTCTGAACCCTAATGAAGGGCTCTAAAGGTCTGAACCCTAATGAAGGGCTCTAAAGGTCTGAACCCTAATGAAGGGCTCTAAAGGTCTGAACCCTAATGAAGAGGTCACAGAGGTGGCTGTTCTGAGCTCCTCTGACTCACGGGACACAGGTAGATGTTGTTGAAACCAGATGTCTGGAGAGTTGGCAAGACGTTACAGCCAGAGCAGACCTCCAGGCTCTCAGCGAGTGTGTGTGTGGTGATGGCTGGTTTTACCTGTGAGCCTCACCCAGCCCCAGAGCCTAACCAGTGTGATGGGGCCAGATGAGGCTGCTTAACCCCACTAACCACACACACACTCCACCAACGCCTAATTGAGGCTGGGTTGTCTTGATGGCCTGGGAGGAGGTCTGACAGGTGGGCCGCGTGGGAGATCCTTGGAGGTCCCAGAATATCGGAAGGGCCGCCCTCCTCCACAAGGGCCACACACACACACACACACACACACACACACACACACACATTCAGCAGTCTCTTTTATCCAAGGCGACTTACAGTAGTGTGTTTAACAAAGGAAGGCAAGAGAACAACTCGTCACCAGAAGTCAAAGTGCATTTCATTTCTAACAAGTCTCCAATAACTGAGCCAGTGCTCAGGTAGAAGTACAATAAGTTCAGGTCAAAGTACAATAAAGTAAAAGATCAAGTCCTATATACATATATACAGATAAGCCTACTACAATATTTACTGTATGAACATTTTATTTTGTAGCATATCTGCAAACTGATTATTTTAATCCTGTATTACTGTAAAGATGCTCCAGCACTGCGTCTGAAAGAGAACATACAAATATATATAATCTCCATAACATAACATAATAATAATAACGCCCTATTCAATAAGTCACTCTTAAACCGCAAAGCTTTAAATTTGACGTGCGCAAATACTCAACACGGAATTACACCAACACCGGATGTTGATGACAGTTTACCAATGATGCCTCAGCTATTGCAACTTACCATCTTTGTCCATCTTTGTGTAATCACAGTCAAACAAACACACCCTTTATTACCGGTAATATGGACGGTCCACATTCCAGCTGAAACATTACTGTTACAGCGATAAGCCTGTGAATATCTTACAGAAGCTGAGATGTGGTCTGTAGTACACTCAAACTTCCTCCTTGATAAGAACTTGACCTGCTCATTGACTGTGTTTTCACACAGTAATATCAGTCAATATCAATGTTGATCAATATTTGAAAGATAGGGTGATGATTGAGATGCAGTTTGACCAATGTTTGTGTGAAGGGCTTAAGTTGTAGCCTACATGACGGACCAATGGTGGCCATGCGAGAAGGCGGGACATCAGGAGAAACGTCAAAGTCATGTCAAGTAATGAGAGTGTAGGAAGCAAAAGCCGAATCCCAGACATTTTTGGCGTTTTAAAAATCCCAGCCGGACGCATTTTTTAGGTCCCAAAAAGAGGGCATGTCCGGGGAAAAGAGGACACCACGCTGGTTATCTGGTGTTGGTTATCAAGACCATAGGAAACATGCAACATCAACATGCAACATTAGCCAATATGTAACCTTAGCATACATGCCACGTTTGCATACATATTAGCATCATGTAACTTTGGCATAATGCAAGCCTCACAAACATGCAAGGCTAACACACGTGCAAGTTTCTGCACAGCTCCCACACAGCTGTTATTTCATATATACTGTAGTTCTTTAAAAAGCATGCTTGAAGTTGCATTCCCGGTCTAGCATCTATTGTGGACCGGAGATATTCAAGTCTCCGGTCAGCTGCGTAACCTGAGAGAGTCGACCTCCTCCTGCTCCTCAGGAAACCTGAAGCTACGTAGCGGTAGTCAGCAGACCTCCTGCAAGAACCCAGGAAACACACTGCGCACACACACACACACACACACACACGCACAAACACACACACACACACTCACACACACACACACACACACACACAAACACGCGCGCACACACACACACACACACACACAAATTGAGTTATTGTGTGTGGGTCTTGTGTAGTCATCCAACTGCAACTGTCTCAAAGTCTGTGTGTGTGTGTGTGTGTGTGTGTGTGTGTGTGTGTGTGTGTGTGTGTGTGTGTGTGTGTGTGTGTGTGTGTGTGTGTGTGTGTGCGTGTGTGTAGTTTGGGACTTGGAAGAGGACAGGTGGGGGATGTGTAGAGTGGAGTGATGATTGTGTGAGGGGGGAGGTGGTGGATGTGTGACAGAGTGGGGCTCTGTTGTGTGGTGGAGGTGGTGGATGTGTGACAGAGTGGGGCTCTGTTGTGTGGTGGAGGTGGTGCTCCTCAGGAAACCTGAAGCTACGTAGCAGTAGTCAGCATACCTTCTGCAAGAACCCAAGTAACACACACATACACACACACATGCACACACAAACACACACACATGCACATACATTACATACACTCATATGGTGACACACACACACACGCACACACATACAGTATATGGTAACATGCACACGCATACAGTACATACCCACATTGCCATGCATATACACATAGATGTATGCAAGCACGCACACACCCACACACACACATAATACACACACACACACACACACACACACACACACACACACACACACACACACACACACATACATTGAGTTTGTGTGTGTGTGCCCACATGAGTGAATCAGTGACTGTTCTTGTGTAGTCATGCAAATGCAACTGTCTCAAAGTCAGTGTGTGTGTGTGTGTGTGTGTGTGTGTGTGTGTGTGTGTGTGTGTGTGTGTGTGTGTGTGTGTGTGTGTGTGTGTGTGTGTGTGTGTGTGTGTGTGTGTGTGTGTGCGTGCGTGCGTGCGTGCGTGCGTGCGTGTGTGTGCGTGCGGGCGGCAGTCTAGCTCAGGAGGTAGAGCGGTCGCCTCACAACCGGAAGGTTGCTGGTTCGATCCCCGGCTCCTCCTAGCAAAAACTGTCGAGGTGTCCTTGAGGAAGACCCTAACCCTAACTGCTCCCCGGGCGCTGTACAAATAGCTGCCCACTGCTCCTAATACTAGGATGGGTTAAATGCAGAGAACACGTTTCACTGTATGTCTTCATGTATGTGACCAATAAAGAGGATTCAATCCTCACGATTTGTTGTTGTTGTGAGTTTGGGACTTGGAAGAGGACAGGCGGTGGAGGTGTAGAGTGAAGGGATGATTGTGTGAGGGTTGGTAGTGTGTGTGACAGAGTGGGACAGAGGGTGGAGGTGGTGGTGTGTGTGACAGAGTGGGACAGAGGGTGGAGGTGGTGGTGTGTGTGACAGAGTGGGACAGAGGGTGGAGGTGGTGGTGTGTGTGACAGAGTGGGACAGAGGGTGGAGGTGGTGGTGTGTGTGACAGAGTGGGGCTCTGTTGTGTGATGGTGGTGGTGGTGATGGTAGTGCTGGTTTTATGAGGGTGGGGGGGATGATGGTGTAATGTGTGGTGGTGGTGGTGGTGGCGATGGCGGCATGGGATGGATGCTCGTGGTGGTTGAGGGGTGGTGTAGCTGGGAGCAGTGGGAGGGTGACCCAGAAAGGGGTCTCTGAATGAGACAGAAGAACACACGTTTGCCTCATAAAGCAGCACGCCCTTCTGTTATCAGGACCCCCACCCTACACCATACACACACACCCTCTATCAGCGCAACATAGCTCCTTATCAGCTAGCAGTACAGACTTTAGCTTCAAGCCAAAATCTGTGAATGCATGTGAAGGTCAGAGAAAAACAGCTAACTCAGCTGCTAGATGCTAGGAGCAGAAATGCCGGTTGTTCCAAATTTCTGTTTTAGGTGTGTCTTTGTACTGTTACGTGGTCATGTTGTGTTGGTGATGAACTATTAGACTTGATTGATGATGTGAGGTTTGAGTTTTAATCTGAACTCAATAGGTTACAATGGATACAATAGTTCTATATCACAAACATAACAGCGCCAATGAATGGTGATATATGGGACAGCCGGTACCGCAGCATCCGAACCAGGACTAGCAGTTTCAAGGACAGTTTCTATCCACAGGCGGTGCGCCTATTGAACTGCTAGGAGTGCTGCCACTATCATAACATTGTCACCAATATTGCATTACACGTCATACTTCTTCCTCTTCTTCTTTTTCTACTGGACTCATTACAGTTACTGCACTGTTCTGCACTGTACTGCACTGTTCTGCACTGTTCTGCACTGTTCTGCACTGTTCTGCACTGTACTGCACTGTTCTGCACTGTACTGCACTGTTCTGCACTGTTCTGCACTGTTCTGCACTGTTCTGCACTGTTCTGCACTGTACTGCACTGTTCTGCACTGTACTGCACTGTTCTGCACTGTTCTGCACTGTTCTGCACTGTTCTGCACTGTTCTGCACTGTTCTGCACTGTACTGCACTGTACTGCACTGTTCTGCACTGTACTGCACTGTTCTGCACTGTTCTGCACTGTTCTGCTCTGTACTGATGATGCTGCTGCACTGCTGTCACTTTACAATGCTAACTGCAACATTTGCCATATGTATATACTGTATCAGTCACTTTATCATTATTTTGATTGTGTACAGTTGTTACAGTATAGCATTGTGTATCGTATATAGTATAGTTTATAGTTGGTAGTAATAGTGTTGTTTATAGTATTGTATAGTATTGGGTAACCCTTCCTTTTACAGTCCCCTAATTTCTACTTTTCAACTACAGTATATTATGGGTAACAAGCAGGTAAATACAGAGAAACTACCATGTATTTACCAGGTAAATACTTGGTTATTAGGGGACTGTAAAAGGAAGGGTTACCTAGTATTGTATAGCTTTGTGTAGCATAGTATAATATTGTTGTTGAAATTCACAAGGAGTGGGCTTTCCATTGTACTTGTTGCACATGGCAAATCAAATCATCTTGAATCTTGAATCTTGAATCGAATGACGTGTATCTGAATTCACTGTGACTTTGGATAAAAGTCTCTGCTAAAATGACTTACTAGTGAATAGTAGATATATTGATTCTGTCCAAACACCAGCCCCATTACTTGTTAGCGTTGTAGCATAGTGCACCACTTAGCCATGGATTGACTATCCTATAAAGGTTAGAGCTCTTAGCTTTTAGCTTTTAGACAAGGCGTATTGCTTTGGCTAGAGGCTGTACATTTGTTATTTGTTAGTGGGTGGGTGTGTATGTGTGTGTTATTTAAAAATATTTTATATAACAAGATTCGTTTTCTTAATATGGACCCTGATGTTAATTTGAATATAAACATTCACAAATGTTAAATCTCATTACCACCTGTAGTCAGAAAGATATCCGATACCTGAATATTCAGACTGCAGCAACTGCTAATACTTTTTGCTAATCAATTGGTTTAGAATACCAGGTGGTGTTATAGTCTGATTGCAATCATGATGCATGAATGATGATGAATACTTTTAGATTTCATTTAGAGTTATTTTAGTTATATTTTGTTTATACTAGTTTTGTTTAGTTAGTTGTTGTTATTTCGTTTTTAGCTTTTAGGTATTAGCATATTTTTGTGTGCATTTATTCCCCCTGTGTCAACTGTTGCACCTTAATTTCCCTCGGGATAAATAAAGTTATCTTGAATCTTGAATCTTGAATAGAGCTTCATTAAATGGAACAATACATCAACATCATCATTCATTTAGTTCACGTTTTACTTGAGATTTGTTCTAATACGTATATGTCGATATTTCTTGTAAAAGCTCCCTGATCTTAAAAAAAACTCTTTCAACTTTGAGTGGTAAAAACTAAGATGTTTGACGAACGTGGAGGCGTGTCATGAGCCGTCAGCAGCGCTGAACCCTGATCGCTTTGAGTCAGTCTAAACAGCATCATTCCCCAAGTCACTTCCTGTCCTGCTGGTTTGGCTACTCGCCTTACACACACAATGACATTACATCTTGATAATGAAATCATTTTTCTGTCGGTTTTGGTTAACATGTTTAATCACCTCTCAGTCACCACTTTATCAATTATCTAAGCAGTTATCATGCTTAGTCCGATTATGTTATGTTTTTTTATGGTTATCTTCAACACTGTGTGATGTGATAGAAAATGGGAATTGGATTGGAATGTATAGTGTTGGTTAAGATAACCAGTACTATCTTCACAATAGTGAAGTCAATAAGTGTACTTTGGAAAGGAAAACTTATGTGAGGGAAAGAAGTCTTGTCATGAAATCTCTGTACTTTAGCAGCTGATTCCAGTGGTCTGTAGTTTAGTTCTGTTCCCCAGCTCCAGTCAGTCTGACCCATGTAAACCAACCCCAGTTCAAATGACACCACACTCCCACAACCTGGAGACAGAAATAAAAAATACAGGCTTTTATAGAAAAACACTACTCTGCCAGTGTGGATCAGACGATGCCTGAGAACCAAGGGGATGTAGGTCAACTGAACGTTTTTACGTGCTAAACCGTTGGAAACCTATCGGTTGACGAGACAACTTACCTACTGTCCCAATAAAAAAAATCTGAATTTTTATAGTGAAGAGGCAAAGTTCATCGTCTACTCGTTTTAAATTCTCAACTATGAAACGTCCATGGGCCACCATCATTTTTAATTTTGTACCCACTTAGACGCACAATATATATTTACATTCTTATGAAAGAAGACAAGAAATTAAGGAAGAAAAACTGATTCTGTTCATTTTTATCAATTTTATCATCACACCAAACCCTTCACTGTGGGGGTGAGATAAATTAAACTCTCATTCTTCCAACATACAACACAAACATAGAGTACATACAATACATTCACCCAGAACATACAGTACATGTTCTGGCCCAGCCTGTATTCAATCAATCAATATTCAATAGAAATCAGGGAAAGATACGACCACAAGCAGTATGAGGCCCGGGTACGGGTCACATGATCTAATGGTAAGACGTTGTGAACACAAGGTCAAGGTTCAGTTCAAGTCCCCCCTCCCCCAACAACCCATGGAATGACACCTCTGTGGTCACGTTTCACATCCGGACGTTTCTATCCAGGCCTACATGTTCACTCCAGGACATAATCAAGAATCACTCTTAAACCTCTCTTACAACTTTGTCACACTTTATAAGTGTTATAACCTTATTGTTTAACACAGTCATTTTCATTGTTTTATTATTTCCTTCATCCTGAGATAAAGGAAATATCTCAGGATATATGTCCCCTATCCTTTATCCCCTATCCTATATCCTTTATTTGATCTTATTGTAAATCATTCCTGAATCTTCCATAAACTACTCTGAGTGGCAACTTGCGTGTGAAAGGTGCTATGGAAATGAAGTGTTTATTATTTGTCATAATTCACAAGGACAATGAAATACGTTTTGTGCAGGGCTCTTTGGCACTTCTGCATAATTTGTCAGTGACCATTTGATAAATAGTACAACAACAACAACATATCAACATATATATTTATTATTTAGTGGTTCCCAAACCTTAACATTCCTGTATGCATCCTAACCCCCAACTGCTCCTTAATGACATGTATCTTTCAAATAAATCATTAAGTACGTTGTTTGTGATAAAAGCATCTGCTACATGACCAAATAGTAAATAGCATGTAGAACTAGCAGCTCCCGTGATGCACTGGAGCCTCCATGCACACTCTGATCTGCAACGTGTCAGGATGCATGTTTATCACAGAAGAGCAGCGATCAAATGACCACTGCAACTCTGCCTGACTGTCAATGTCGATACCCCCCCCCCTCTCCTCCCTCTCTCCCCTCTCTCCCCTCTCCCTCTCATCTCTCTTCCATCTCCCTCTCTCTTTCGCTTCCATTTCTCTCTCTCTCTCTCTCTCTCTCTCTCTCTCTCTCTCTCGCTCTCTCTCTCTCTCTCTCTCTCGCTCTCGCTCTCGCTCTCGCTCTCTCTCGCTCTCTCACTCCATACTATAGTGTTGTGCGTTCGCATGAATTGAAGACAATGGGCTGATATCAGCCCCAGCATGCTTCTCTTTCACACACAGATAACAGAGAAAGAGATTAAATGCAAGTTGCTCATCCCCAAAGGAATTTGTTTTCAACATGCTCTACTCTGCATCAAACATTTAGCATTCCTCAACATAGGGATAGTTAGCTAGTCTAGTGCTGGAGTCCCAGCTGATAGGTTCTGGGTTTGAACCCCAGAGATGCCCTAACCCCTACCTGCTCCCTCCTCAGTGACCTGTATCTAAAACACTGTAGCACACTCTTTGGTTTAAAAGTGTGTGCTAAATGCTCTGCCACAGGTCCTGATCCCCCAGACCAGCGGAATCTGAAATAGACCTCTAGATCATAGGAGTCCCAGTGCACCTGAAGCCCAGACAGATGAACCAATAGGAGCGCAGGCAGCTGTGTGTGTTAGATAGCCCCCCGAGGCCCCACCCCCGCTACAGCTGTCACAACAACCAGCAGTACAGCTAGTCAGCATGCTCCATTTGGGCCCAATGGAACATGCCGGCCATATTGAATTGACTAGGTGAGGATAATGAGACATGTGCACACACACGCGCATGCACGCGCATGCACACGCATGCACACGCACACACACGCATGCACACGCACACACACGCATGCACACGCACAGACACACACCGGACGCATGCACGCAAGCGTATACACATATGCCTACACAAACACACACTTCTCCCTGTCTCTCTGGTTCTAAAGGACAGAGATCTTAAGATAGATCGGTCATTCCAGTAATTATGGCTCCTCCTCAAGACATCTGAGCCAGGAGAGAGTCTAGAGAGAGTGTGGTTCTGCTGTCTTCTGCCGGGGTTCCTCCACCCGAGCAGACAGACAGACAGACAGACCTGCCTGTGTTGTCCAGCCAAAACTCTCTGGGTTTTCACACATCCACAGGAGGAAACACTCCCCTTGGAGTCAGGAACCAACCCTGACTGTTAAAAGCTGTTACAAGCCGACCACAATGTTCAGCTTTTGGCAGAATTCTTTTTTTTGGTCTGGTAAAATATAAAATGTAATTAACATATTTTAGTCCCATTGCATCTGAACAATGCGGTTACAAAGGGAGGCCACCGTGAAATTGCAGCCGGTCGTCTATGGAACTCCCCTGGAGTGCCATGGTTACCCACCAATAGGTTACCATGGCGCCCGTCTGGAACGCCATGGTTACTACCAATAGGTTACCATAGCGCCCTGGAAGAGCTCAGTTTTCACACTTTTTGATTGATGGACTTAGTTTGATGCCTAATCCTGTCTCTTGTACCTCCGGTTGGGCGCCTAAGGCTGTATGTAATTTATGCTCGGATGCTCGGAGGTCTGCTGGATGCTCAGATGTATTGCCAGAATTATTGATTTGAAACAATCTCAATCCTTACAGACAACTCCAACAGTTTATCAGGTGAAAACATAATGAACATTTATTCTGCTTGTACAAAGACACAGTTTGAGTCGATGAAGAAAAATAGACACACAAAACAGTTGTTGTCACAAAATAGATTTATTCAGCTAACAAAACGTCCACTTCCAAAATGGCAGAATGGCAATGACATACTTCCTGGTCCTAACAACAATTGGCATAAGGTTTTCAATTTTGTTGCGTTGTGCGTTGTATCAAATACAATGATCATGTGTTCATAGAATTCATCCTTCCTAGTAGATTTCCTTTTTGTATCCTTTAAGTGGTAAGATATGGTGGTTCAACTATAAAGGTACTCCTTCCTACGGAGCCCCAGGGTGAGACCAGGAGCGTTGGCTAGAAGGAACATGACGGTTGGCATTATATGGCGACCCCTTCAACAAGAGACCTATTTGTGCGGTTTTCAAAACATTTTAGCACATGACAGAGTTTTCTTTAAAATGACGACAACAAATAAAGGACATGGTATATAAAATAATTCTTTGTTGTCATACAATGACTTTTCTTTTTCTCTTGCCGTCACTTCTCACACCGAATAAGACTAAAAATAAAATTAAAGATGCAAATTTCATTCACAAGGTAAAAAATTCCTAATTAATTTCATGCAATGCATGATCACAAATTCTTCCCGCAATACATCACATGTATTACTGGGTATGTTCTGTGTATGTAATGTATGTTTTTACTACTGTATGTATTACTATGTAGCTCATTCATACAACTAATTTCCATGGGACGGATGGACGGGTGGAACCAGCTGATTGAATTGATTTAACAGATGCTACTAGCAATAGCATGCTAATGCTAGCGTGGTTCAAATACGCTCCAATTGAAGTCACAAAGCAGGTCAGTGCCTGTAGTCATGGCCTGTGCATGTGTGTGTGTGTGTGTGTGTGTGTGTGTGTGCCAGAGGGGGGTTTTCTGCCTGCTACTGTGTGTTGTAAGCCGGCATGTCACGTCACGATGGGCGTTGGGAGATTACAAACAGACTGGCAGGACGAGAGGAAACTGGGTCATCCGCATGTCTGTCGATTCAACGATTCATAAACCTCCCCCCTAGCTTAGCGTTCCGCTACTAACGGGGTGCTGGGTTATGATCTCATCCTCAGTGCGGCAAAAGCTTGACGCTAACATCAGCTACCGTAGGCTAACAGGCTACCCCGGAGAAGAAACAGCCGTGAGAGGCGGTGGTACAGCCAGCGGAGCGCTTTCTCTGTTCACAGGAGATGACTAACGGTTTGGGCACGATCTCTGGTCGGTTGTGGAAGCTAAATGTCCCCGTAAGTGGCAGGGGATGCTGTGTGCTAGATGAGGGGCGGGGAGTGGAAGGACTGCTTTGTGGCACTCTGCAGGAGTAAGGGGTGGGGGGGGTAGAGGAGCGGGGAGGTGGTGCTGGTGGAGGTGGGGGTGTTACTTGAAGGAGGCCCTCACGGCACGGCCCTTTAGGGGCTGGGGGGGTCGGTAGTTATCCACCATGCAACAGGCCGCCTCTCCCTTGCCGCTGAACAGAAGACTCCTGAACTTGGCCATCTGTGGAGTGAGAGAGAGGAAGATCGAGAGATCAAGAAACATGATTGGTGGATTGATCGGTGAAGGGAGGACATCACCTTCTGTATAACAAGCAACCAGATGGCTGCAACCCTAGTGAACAATGCCTTATATTCAAAGTATATAAATTTGAAAAATAGTAATAGTATCAAATACAATTGTATAGTTTAGTATAGTACTGTTATTCTTACTGCGGGAGGGAATGGGAAATAAGCATTCCATTGTACTTGTTGCAAATGGCAATACACATCTTAAATCTTGAATATATATATAGCTAATATCAATGTTTTAATTGTTGTAAACCTTGAACAAGGTACTTTGAAAGTTATCAATCATTTATAATATGAAGGGTGAAATTCATGATTGAGAACTGGGATAACTTGTTTGTTGGGATGTGCCAAGGTTGTGTCCACACTCCACCTGTTTACTATTTAGACACACAATCCCTGTCTACTGGTCACATGACCCCCAGATCCCAGCAGACTTGCAGGAGGCAGTGGAGACACAGTAAGGTCAAACGAACCCAGGGTGAAATGGTAAATATTTAGATGTTATGGTTTTAAAAGTTAGCTGTGATTTTGCACTTATTTTGCGAGGCTGCTTCTGCAGTAACCCTGCTAAATAACTCAAACTACAAACACAAGGTACAAACTACAAACACAAGGTACAAACTACAAACACACACTTTCAGTCAATTCAAGAAAGTCTCACCGAGGCGTTCTCATCTATTCATGAATAGATGTTAAAAAGCCAGGTTACACACCCTTGCTAATGACCACCACCAAAACCCCAGTTCTCATCCTAGTCGGTACAGCTCCTGTAATGCTCATAGTCACACAAGCATGAGTGTTGTCTTCAATAGGACTCTTCTTAGGACTCTTCTTAGGACTCTTCTTAGGACTCTTCTTAGGACTCTTCTTAGGACTCTTCTTAGGACTCTTCTTGTCTGTGCTTGGATTGAGTTTCCCCAGAACAAACACCTGTGTCCACAGCGGACAATCCTCTCCTTGATTCAGCTTGTAATGGAGAGTACAATAGGAGGCTATATTATGAGCTTCAGTCATTCTGTATGTGTGCTGCCCTCTG
>CM051020.1:21723443-21773443 GCA_027704905.1 Muraenolepis orangiensis | reverse complement strand
CTCTCTCTCTCCCCCCCTCGCTCTCTCTCACACGCCAGTTGCTTCTTTCTCGACGCGTGAAGGCGAGCCGCGCGTCTCCAGCCCTGCAGTGAATTCCTCTCATTTTTAAACGAAGGAGCAGTGTCGATATGACGATATGACGATATGACGATATGATATGAATGATCATCTGTGACGAGGCTGCTCATTCTCATGGTACTGGCTCCATGTAACATGACATCTGTAGGCCTTCATCATGTGTGTATGTATGTCCACCTGCTACCAACACGTGTAGTTCTATAATGTATGATTGAAATAAGTTCTGCATCCCCTGGTCCGGCTGCCTTAAGGAGATAAAACACGTACGCCCAACGAGGGGTTCGAACCCACGACCCTGGCGTTAAGAGTCGCATGCTCTATGAATAAATGCGTTGATTCAGGAGCGCGGGGTAATAGCGTCCTCTGCTGACTGATAAATATAATGATAAATAAGACTAATACAATAAGCTGCTCTAACCTGTAATACAGTAGTAACAACAATAATAGTGTTACTAATTATATGAGGCAAATATTATTATTATTATTAACAATAATAATTCAATCGATAATAATAAAACAACTTTATTCCCAATTATTTATTCTGTGAATCTGTATATGCTTGTTTATGTGGTGCAACATCCCCATTCTTAATCATATATATATATATATATATATATATATATATATATATATCAGTGGTGAAGCGTCAGGGCCTTCAAGGTATTCAGAGAAGACCCTGGAACTCTCAGATGAAACAAAACAAAATAATTAATTGTATTAATAGAATGTAATACAATTTAATAAAATGTAATCAAACAAAAATAAAATTACTAAATGAGAATGGTATCTGTGTTGTTGTTATATTACAGTGTTACGTTGATTTGTTTGTCTTTCTCGGTCCATGCAAGACGCATTTCAGTGGTTTTGTGTTAGAAAAACAATGCAACCAATCAGATATGTTTCTAGGTTGCTGGGAAGAATATCCTTCAACCAAAGTACTCCCGCATGCTTTGGCCCATAGACTGAATGAGAGCGTACGTTTGGATTGACAATTTGATCAACCAATCATTTAGTCATTTGTAGCCAAGGGGGGAATTCTTTCAGATTTCCCCACAGTTCCATAGTACGCTAGAAGGTTCACTCGCTCGAGGATCTAGCTTAGTGCTACGTTGGTGAAGATGATGTTGTTGCGGAATTGTTGTTCGTACCCTTTTCAAGAAGACCATTCAGTGAAAAGATGGACATTATAAAAAAGTTTTAATGAGTCAAGTCAAGTCAAGTTTATTGTCACTTCACAGTTTACACAAGTATAAAGCAGTGAGTGAAAATATTATGTGCAAAACCCGACGACAGACAGCAGTTACAAAAATAAGATAAAAATAGAATAAAAACTGTATAGAATAAAATAAGTAAACAGTACAGTGCAGTACAGAGGGCGGATGTCCTTTCCACAGATGCAGTGGTGACGATCCCCGTCACCACTGCATCTGTGGAAAGGACATCCGCCCTCAAACGGATAAAAACATATGGAGGAACAGAACAGGACAGGACGACTCACTGCATTAGCTTCCATAGCTATTGAAAGGCAACTTCTTTAGGATCTGAAAAGCAGTGATCAGCTTTATGACCGGGTTATCGATCCATTGATAACCCGGTCATAAAGCAGTGATCAGCTTTATGACCGGGTTATCGATCCATCCAGAAGGACAGGAGAATGGATTTGGTCTTTAAGTGAACATCATTGGTGAGTGAGACTCATTTGTCTTTGCTGGTTTTGTCTCAGTGTTGCGTCTCGTTGAGCTGGTTGTTGCATTTTGTTTCCATACACTTGTTGACTGATTAGTTAATGACTGTCTTGAGTTTGTTTGTTAAGCATTGTTGTGCATTTAAATTGAGAGTTTTGACTTGATCTTTCTTTGCATCGCTTAACGTGAAATGACTTAACGTAACTAAGAGTTACAAAACAGCGATCAATAATCACCAAATTTCTCTGGCATATGTCTTGTCATTAGCACTCACCTGTCAAACTATCTCAACTTAAATCCTCCCATTATGGACGTTATGTGACATTGAGTGTTTTCCTCTCTATTGAGCCAGTAAGGAAAAGTCTTAACGCAGCTTTATGGGAGGAAAACACTTGTAACATAACTTCCGTAACAGTAGGATTTAGGTTTTGATATTTTGATATTTTTTCGCTGTTTTGGAACTTTGAGTTACGTTAAGCCTTTTCACGTACCGTTTTAGACTGTCCCTTTCATCGATAGCCTGTGTGTGGTGGTGTTAGGCTGTTACTTCACAACATGGACACTGCTTTGACAACTAGGGTACACTTGGAAATGGGCTCCATGCACTAAGCTGTGTGAATTCTGGCTTCAAATAATGCGGTTCAGCCTGTTCCGGTGGATTTGTTTACTTCCAACTAGCTAGCTACGGCTCCTGAGGTCATATTTCGCCATGAATTCCCATAAGAAAATGCGTTTTCAAAAACAGGAGAAGAAATACTCCGAACATTGTTGTGTTCCGCTTTGTTCGGCATCATCAAAATGTAATTAACGGTATTTAGAGTTTCCATGGCTTTCCAACCCATCCCGACCTGAGAAGAACCCGACGCGGACATCCGATTCTATACCAGGTAATGTTAGACTGAAGTGCTATTCAGCTAACTGATTGACATCGACCAAAGTAAACATCAGTTAGTTAAACTATAAAGAATCCTATCGTAAGTCTTAATACAAAATAGTTAATGTGCCTACTGCGGGGCCGCTGCAGCCTGTGTCATACGAGTCCAGGACATTGGCTTAGTTGTTACAGCTAACATTATTTTGGTGACCGTGTATGATTGTATTTACTTTGTTAATTAATGACTGACATGATGTATGTGTCTTTTTGTAAATAGATGTCCAAGCTATGACCACCTGGGTTTTGGGGTTTGATTGAGCCTTCAATTGACTAAATGGTTCGGGTCTCCAGAGCCAAGAGCCTCCAGAGCACGTCCATCGACGGTAGGTTATGGTCTGAGCTGCTCTGTAGTAACAGAGGGTGGGATGCCATTGCATTTACAGAAGGCTACACTAAAGGACTCAGCCCCCTTTAAATACACCGGTGCACTACAGCAACTCAGTTTTTCCCCATGGTATGGTACACATAACCATTATAAAACATTTAGCCAAACAAGAGCACAGCTTACTAGTTTATAACCTAAAGCAGTAACCTTTTTTTTTAAACCTTCCAGAGACAGCTGCTCCAGCCAATCGACGAGTTCTTTCTTTTCCTCGTCTTCCTGTCGGTTGGTTTGAAGGAGAGGGACCCGGCGCATCGATTCAACATACACCAGTCCACAGTGAGCCGCATTATTGCAACATGGACACATTTTCTAGCCACTGCACTGGGGTCTCAATGCATCTGGCTCACACCTGCAGAAGTGCAAGCTTACCTCCCTGAGGAATTCAGAGATTTCCCAGACACCCAGGTCATCTTGGACTGCACTGAGCTCAAGTGTCAGACACCATCCTCACCACTCTGAGATGTACTCCACCTACAAATCTCATTGCACCATGAAAGGGCTTATTGGCAGACGTTTACAGTGGCCTGTTGTCAAACTACCAAAACAAGGCATTAGTTAAGGCATGGGTTAAGTAAAGCATTGGTTCAAGTTAAGCGAGCTACAGGCTCGTATTCAATTCCACCGGGAAACTAAGGACAACTGTATCATCTGCCTTACGGAGACATGGATGTCGGAGGGGGTTACCGACGCAGCTATCGAGCCGATGGGATTTTCCATCCACCGGGCGGACAGAACAAAGGCTCTCTCCGGTAAAGATCGCGGAGGGTGGGTATGTCTCATGATAAATAGATCTTGGTGCAACCAAAGTCATGTACATCCCCTCAAGTCTTTCTGTTCCCCGGACCTGGAGTACCTGATGCTTATGTGCCGTCCACACTGGCTACCTCGGGAGTTTACAGCGGTAACCGTGACCGCTGGTTCCATTCCCCCACAAGCCAACACGGACACAGTGCTGAAGGAACTGTACGGGGCTATCAGCGAACAGGAGTCGGCGCACCCCGAGGCTGCTCTCATCGTGGCGGGGGACTTCAACAAGGCGAAGCTGAAGAAGGTTCTCCCGAAGTTCTACCAACACATAACGAGCAACACACGGGGCGAGCGGATCCTCGACCACTGCTACACCCCCTTCCGTGATGGCTACAAGGCCCTCCTCCGCCCACCGTTCGGCCTATCAGACCACCGCTCTATCCAGCTACTCCCCGCCTATTGGCAGAGACTGAAGCAGCAACCGATCGCTGTGAGGGAGGTCCAATGCTGGTCGGACCAATCAGACTCTATGCTGCAGGATTGTATTGATCGCGCTGACTGGCACATGTTCCGCGTTGCCTCGGACAATAACATCAACGAGTACACGTCGTCGGTCACCGGGTTCATCAAGAAGTGCATAGATGACGTTGTTCCGACCAAGTCAGTTCGGATATATCCCAACCAGAAACCGTGGATTAACGGCGATTTTCACGCTGCCCTCCACGCGCGTAACGCCGCCTTCGGCTCCAGGAATACGGAGGAATATACGAGAGCCCGTTACGACCTCCGTAAGACCATCGTCACTGCCAAGCGGGAGTATAAGGACAGAGTGGAAGATAAATTCAAGAGCCACGATGCGAGGGGTATGTGGCAGGGGCTGCAGACGATAACGAACTTCAGAGGGAGAACCAGTTGTGTAGAGAACTCCTCTACCTCCCTCCCAGGAGAGCTAAATACATTTTTTGCTCGGTTCGACGTAAACGGCAGCCCGCCGAAGCCAGCGCCGCCTGAGGAGACCAGCCTGCTGAGCATCTCATCTTGCAGTAGAGAGGGTCAGCAGCTTCAAGTTCCTCGGTGTGCACATCTCCGAGGACCTCACATGGTCCACGCACACCACACACACGTGGTGAAAAGGGCCCAACAACGCCTGTATTTCCTCAGGCGTCTGAGGAAATTCAGCATGGGCCCCCGCATCCTGAGAACATTTTACGCCGGCACAATTGAGAGTGTTCTTACAGGGTGTATCACTGCCCGGTCCGGGAACTGCACCGCACTCGAGCGCAGAGCGCTTCAAAGGGTGGTGCGGACAGCCCAGTGTATCGTTGGAGGTGAGCTCCCCTCCCTCCTGGATATATACAACCAGCGGTGCGTGGCCAAGGCCAAAAGACAATGCCCACCCCAGCCACGAACTGTACTCACTTTTACCGTCAGGCAGGCGATACCTCAGTATCAAGTGGTATCAAATAGACTCAGAGATAGCTTCCACAGTCAGGCCATCAGGCTGCTGAACAAGGGCGTATAGCATATAACAATGTATATTTGATTACATTGATTTATATATATTGCTCTTTTTTTGTGCTAATATATTGCATTTCATATATGCACATTTATATTTTTATATATTTAACTTTATACAGTTTGTACTTTTTACTTATTTTTTATTATATTCTTTTTATTTTTATAACTGCTGTCTGTCGTCGGGTTTTGCACATAAGATTTTCACCCATTGCTTATACTTGATGTGACAATAAACTTGACTTGACTTGACTATAGTAGACTGTTTTTACATCCTATTTAACCACTGTACATTATATATTACTATGCACTTTACTGCAACATTTGCACTCTGGTTAGACTCTCTGGTTGCACTCTGTACTGTACTTGTGCTGTAAAATGACAATACATTAGAATCTAATCTAATCTAATCTAAATCAAGAGTATAGGCCTATATAACGTTACAGTTGAAAGCCGGTACCCGTTAAAAATGGCTGAAGCAGTGTATCCCAAGTTCCGGTTAATGCATTCACCTTGGCATTCACCATGGAGGACAGTTATCGCTGGACAACGTCGCTGCATAACCTTCCAAAAGTCGGTCCAGACGATGTGGTTCAACTAGTGAATGAACACTACAGTGAAGAAGTCTAAATCAGAATCATACAATTCCCCGACATTGTGTCTTGTGGCTCTATCTGGATATATCGCCATATAACAAAGGCGATTTTGTGTAGGAGCAGAGGTATGCCTATGTATTTAATATAGCCGATTTATTTGATGGATTTTGATTATTTCAATGTACCTTTTCATTTACGTGTTAATATGTAGTGTGCAGCTGTATATTTTCTAAAAGAGAATGCCTGTTATTCTTGTGAATATGAGTTGTCTTAAAATAAAAGTGCTTGTGACATATTGTGGCATTGAGTTAAAACCAAATTTGTATAAAATACCGATATATATCGTATATCGCGATGCAGCCGAAAATACCGGGTTTTGGTCCGTATCGCCCAGCCCTACTAGTGCTTTAAATCACACACATACCCGACATTATGTGGCTCTATTCGGATGAGAGATGGAGTGTTTGTGGGGGGTCAAGACCAGTGCTTTTAATCATACACATACCCAACATTATTTGCCTATTCCGCCCACTTTGAGACGCATATGCTCTCCTTGTCAAAGTGCAAACTGCAGACATACGCGCTACCCCTGAGAACATGAAACCAGGGACCTTCATCCTCCTCATCAGCCTCACACAAGACTTGTGGAGGAGTTTGTCTTTGGGTAATGGTGTAAACTGAGGTAGGGCTGTCTGTGTTTAGACGTTGAGCAGCCGGTTCACAATAACACAATAACAGAGAAGAGGAGAGGAGAGGAGAGGAGAGGAGAGGAGGCGGCTGTAGTTTGTCACGTATCTGGGGTAAGTACCAGAAGTAAGAGTACACTGCTCTGCGATTTTTAAGGCTCCGGAAGCAGGAAGTGTGACATAGGCCTATTAAAGCTCTTCTCATGCATAGTAGTGATGGGAATTCCGGCTCTTTTGAGTGAGCCGGCTCATTTGGCTCGGCTCACCAAGAAGAGCCGGCTCTTTCGGCTCCCAAACGGCTCTTCTATTTTACCACATATACCTTTTATTTACATGAAAGTGGTGGTTCTTGATGTCCAGCAATCAGTGGTAAGGCAAACTGCAGTAGCTTCCTTAACCCTGGCCTGCAGTGAAGCACGTTCTCTAGCATACAGTCTCGGAATGATTTTTTGAGAGTGTTTTCCTGCTTGGAGGAACATTGGATTGAGAGCCTGTGTGAAGCTTCGGAATCCCTTGTCCTCCACAATGGAAAATGGTTGGAAATCCCTTGCAATAATTTTGGCCTATTCTTCATCCACTATGTTCTGTCTAGCTGGGGTCATTCATTGCCTTTGCCATTGCCATTCATTGTATATACATTGGCTTATTGAGGTCTGTGTAGCTGTTGGTTTTTGGGTACCTGATGCATGGGGGGTAGATCCTGTAGCTGCAGCAACAACAGGTGGAGTAGACACACAGAAGCAGAAGCAGGCAGTCTGACCTGCCTTTTTTTCTTCCAACTGAACTGTTGGATGCACAGTTCTCAAGTGCCTGTGGAGGTGGTTTGTGGACCCTGCTCTATATGAGAGCTTCATGTTGCAAATTCTGCATTCTGCCTTTGTGTTTGCACAATTGTTAAAATGCAGCCAAATGCTGCTTCTTTTCCTACTTTCACTTATCTTATTTGCGCGACGCAAACTGACACTTCCCCGTGTGAAGTGTCACCCCTTCCTCTGTTCAGCCATCAGCACTGACCACACGCCGCCCCTCCTCCTTATCCTCACGTGATGCACAGCATGACATGCAGTCATGACAGTGACATTCAGTCACTGCATGTACGCGGAGCACCCGTAAAAAAATAAATAACGGCTCGTTCGCGGGTGCGAGCCGGCTCCCGTCGTTCACTAAAAAGAGCCGGCTCTTTGAGCCGGCTCGTTCGCGACCGACACATCACTAATGCGTAGTTCGTCGCATATGGTCCACGTCATCAACCAGCTGCAGACGAGGAACGTGGAAGATCATCACACGTTGTTTGGAAAGGTACAGAATACAGTTACACATTATCGTGTTGTGTACTCGTTACAATTACACATTGTCGTGTTGTGTACTCGTTACAGTTACACATTATCGTGTTGTGTACTCGTTACAGTTACACATTATCGTGTTGTGTACTCGTTACAGTTACACATTATCGTGTTGTGTCCACCTGTGTTACAGTGGACACTAATTGTGTTTAGGGAACTTTAATTAGCGTCCATACACACAAACCACTGCTATCTCCTACACAGAAGCTGATCCTTTAAGAGCTTTTAACACCGCTTTATTTCCCCTTGAACAGTACGGATTGATCACATATCAATGGTGATAAACGTCAATACTGAATATCAGCACGGTTGTGATTCGGTCGTCGGTACGAGGCTCCTTTTTATACAACTACAAAAGCTATTTATTAGTTAACAGTAATACGCGACCACAGATTATGAGTCGTTTCTGTGTTGTTAATACATTTAGTTGCGCCGCCCACACACGAGTCCCGTAATTGGAAAGTGACGCTAGTGTTTAATTTATTAGTGAAACAAATAAACTCTTGTTGGCCTAAACATAAATAAAAAGCATTTAGTCCGAATGACCGACAGGGGACAGTATGACCGACAGGGGGCAGTATGACCGACAGGGGCAGTATGACCGACAGGGGGCAGTATGACCGACAGGGGGCAGTATGACCGACAGGGGACAGTATGACCGACAGGGGGCAGTATGACCGACAGGGGGCAGTATGACCGACAGGGGGCAGTATGACCGACAGGGGGCCAAACCATCACACTGCCTCTGAAGGAAGATGCCTGAACAAACAAGGCTGCAGACATCTGAACTCACTGTCCTCTGATCATGATGATGACTTAGTCAGAACTCACTAACCTCTTAGTCAGAACTCACTGTCCACTGAATCCAGAGGTTCTGTGACCTCACGGCGTACAATCATTTTATGATTTTAAATGTGTATCAGATACAAGAATTGTATTAGCCATTTGCAACAAGTACAATTGAATGCTTACTTCCAATTCCCTCCCACAGTATGGTATTCAATAAAATAAATACAAAAAAAATACTATACATACTATTTTTTTTATAAAAGAACAAAGGGATTGATGGGTGATATGTACATGTTTTATTGTGCAAAAAGCATTTAAAGCATTTTAAAGTGCCAGTAGTGCAGCAGCATCATGAATACAGTGCAGAACAGTCCAGTAACTGTAATGAGTAATGAATGTGAGTCAGTGTAATGTTAATGACAATGTGATGATAGTGACATTGTCATCAGTTCTATGTCTCTTTCCAGTATCCTGACATATCCCTTTGCCCTTCCATTTGAACCTTTATTGTCAACACTTCCAGCTACCAGAAAAAACATCCATTGTCATTGGGCTGATATTACTTGTGTTTTAGACTCGATACATTTTGTGCCTTAATTCAGCGGTGCAGGTGGCGGTGTCCGATTGGTTTTCTCTGATTGAATGTGATGCATTTGAATGCACATTTTAATCTACATGCCCAGGAACGTTGTGTGAGGGGGACTGTTGAATAAACATACTTGAATAATGCCACTGACAAAATGCATACCTAATTCATATGTAGGGGTCAGTCAAACCTAATTCATATGTAGGGGTCAGTCAAACCTAATTCATATGTAGGGGTCAGTCCAGCTGAATCTGGAGTCAGTATATATTGATTCCTTACAGAGTCCATACATGCTGATTGATTGTGTCTTCCGCTTGTCTCCTCAGGTCAGTCATGGGGAAAAACAAACCCAGGGTTAAGAAGATTCAAAATGTCTTCCAGATCGCCAAAAAACAAAGCAAAAATAAGAACAAGACAAAACCGGTCAAAACCTCTCTGAAACACGTAAGCATGCTCACACACTGCCATGATGCAGTGTTGAAAAATATTTGTGTTTATGCATTTATTGTATGTTTGTTTGTGTTTGTTTGCACTCTAAATGCCATTTGAACACTGTATAACCAGATGTATAACCAGCATCCTGAATGGCCTTCATCATTGAGCTTAACCGTTAAAGTGTTGGCCTTTGGTTCCTGGGGTCCCAGGTTCTGTTGACACCGTGTGTGTGTGTGTGTGTGTGTGTGTGTGTGTGTGTGTGTGTGTGTGTGTGTGTGTACTTGTGTTGTCTTTCCAGATGAACGCTGTGAAACATGAGAAGGTGGAAAACCTCAACAAGGTGTTCACAGAGGTCCAGAGGGACGTGAAAAGCATCTCAAAAAGTGTTGCCCCCCCGCCTCAGAAGCCCATGCAGGTACAAGAGCCAAAGGAACCCGATACGCCCCATCTTACCACCAGGTGGGATGGGTTAGTCATTACAAGCCTCTTTTTAAATGGAGCCGTCATCCTTTAGACAACACTCCCACTTGTGATGTCACAAGTGGGTCACTTATAAAAAGGCTTGGTCTTTCTTACCGCCTGGTGGTGAAATAGGGAACCCTTTAACTTCATCAATCTATATTTATGTATATATATATATATATATATTCATTGGGTGTATAACTGTTTGTCTTGTGGGTTTACCCAGGCTGTCAGAGAGCCAGCGAAGCAAGCGGTTAATGTGGATGGAGCTGCACAGCTGTTCTCCCAGCTGTAGCGGAAGCAGAAACCAGCGGGGGTTTATCTGATGGGCTGTACCAGCCAGTTAAAAACAACCTCAGGAGGAGGCCCTTGTATAGAAATGTTGGAAGTCGTCATGGCGATGACTGACCTGAAACCAACTGTCACTTTGCTCCTGAGTTTATGCAGATTATTTTGAAGTTGTATAAATGGAAATGGGAGATCATTTATCTTCTGCTTGTAACAATTAATGGCTTATTTTTGCTTTTCATTAAAGATTGGTTGTGTGTGTGTATACAAGTGAAATGATGAAATGTGGACTGATTGTCAAGAATGCATATTTGTCTCAATTTGTAAAAATGTAATTACATTTGTGTATATTAAATGATTCCACAACTAACATCAAGTATCCTCTTTTTTTTCTTTCTTAAAAATCGTTCCATACAGAACAGTACGTAACCTTGAAAATCTGACATTCAAAGTCGCTGAAATGTCAGCTTTTCAGGATGTGTTGGACAGTTTACAGTTGAATCAGTATTCCGTAGCTGTCTCCCCGTCCGGCCAAACTGACACTCCGGGTCCCTATGTGTCAAGGACTGGATGATTGCTTGTCTCTTTGGCAAATCCTGCTCATCAATAAATCTGAAGTAGACCAAAATATAGAAAGTAAGTCACAAAAAAAAGGGAAAATTGGCAAAGGCAAATGTGACCTTCAGAATGTTGGACTTAGGAAGCCTGGTCTATCGTATTATCGCCTACTGTTTAACTTTAGATCGGCAATAGCGTATTACGTTTTAAGACGTTAAAAAGTAAACATGAGACACGAGATATGCTGTCGATTTCATAATTGTATGTTTGTATAGTCAAATGTTTTACAGTCGAGGGGAATTTATCAAATTCAATAGTCGTATTTCACTGGGCTACTGCTGTTGCATTCATAAACATCCCCGCTGCATAGTTGAGTGTCTGTTAGTTCGGTGGTGGTGCTGTGCATCATAAATGTCTCCCCATCGACATCCAGATGGCTGCAAATCTGGAGAGACAGCGGGGCGGTGCTACCTCGCACCCTGGGGGACTAATAGGCCTTCGACAAATCAAACACCCTTGCGCACACTTTTAAATGTCATCTGCATAAAGCGCCCTATACAGTCAGTCCCCTGTGTGTGTTTTCATGTTTGAGTTGTACAAACACAATGTTTTAAGTTTTGTTCCCTCCCAGCAAACTCCAGGCGTATTTGTTTAGTCCCGAAAATATGCAGATGGTTCAATAAGTAAAATATTAGGTTTACATATCTCTGCCTGGCTCAATGATATCTGTCACTAATGATGTTGAACCGAGCGACGCCTATAATTAAAATCAAACAACGCGTAATGGATTTTTAAAGAAACGTGATTTATTCATTGTTCCGAGAGTCGCCTCATCCCTGGGGATTAGTTAGAGGAGTAAGTAGCGGGGGAATTAAATGTCATCTGCGATCTTATCCTTGACGGTTTTAATCAGGCGTTTTTAAAAACCTCCACCAGATGGCGCTCGGGGCGGACGTGCCAGTCAGTTGGCTGCAGTGTGTGCGTGTTTGGGTATACGCACCGCGCTTGTGTGTATACGACAGTTTTTGCGTGTGTGTTCGTGGGTATACGTGTTTGTCTACACCTGGGTTAATGTGTTGTCGTGTGTTTGTGTGTGTGTGCGATGCTAATGGAGAAACTCTGTCTGAATGCCAATAATAAGCTGAGGTCCCATTTGCAGAGTGTCACTCCCGCCCAGAGCAGCTTGATCTCTGCACCAACAGGAATATCTACAGAAAGGTTACTGCCCCCTCTGCTCCTCTTGACAGCCCAGTGTGCACAGTGTGAGGGAGCGTGCACGAGACTCTGAGGGAGCGTGCACGAGACTGAGGGAGCGTGCACGAGACTCTGAGGGAGCGTGCACGAGACTCTGAAGGAGCGTGCACGCAACTGTGTGGGGCGGGGGGGTCTGCTGTTTGGACTCTTTGTCGTCATCCTCTGTTTGAGTCTGCACCAGCATGTGTGTGACCAGACTTTTGTGAAAATGGTCTTGTGAGGACATTATCAGGGTTGCTGTGGACTTCTACTCTGTCGGTTCTCAGTTCTGCATTATTTCAGCACTTTGTGTGGGACATGAGGACATTATGAGGTTGCTTCGTATCGTGTTGGTTCTCGGTTTGCCTCATTTCACCACTATCTGTGTGACATCCATTTTTATCCATTAGAGTTTTGCGGTACGTTTTGCAGAAAGGTCTACTTATTTATGACTGTGGTAGAAAAGAAACATTTCTTTCTAAACTGCGGCAACGCAACCCAAAAATCGCAGCACGCCTGTGATTTGGACCTGAAACCTACATTTTTATTTGTTTAAATATTTTGTGTGGTCATTTATTTATGTGTTTATTGATGATGTTTGTTTGGTGAGCAGAAAGTCAGGCTGCTCTGAGGCAGGTTGGCTGGTTGAGACGGAGATGGGCTTCACACCTGAAGCCTCATCTATTAAAACACACCTTATACGGTGTGTTTTAATAGATGAGGCTCCAGTCAGGGAGCAGTCATTTGTTAGTTTGCCCTTTGTGTGTGTGTGTGTGTGTGTGTGTGTGTGTGTGTGTGTGTGTGTGTGTGTGTGTGTGTGTGTGTGTGTGTGTGTGTGTGTGTGTGTGTGTGTGTGTGTGTGTGTGTGTGTGTGTGTGTGTGTGTGTGTGTAAGAGTGAGTTGAGGGAGTAGATGTAGATTTGTAGTTGTGTGTAGTTTTAAAAAAATGTCTGGCATCACAACTTGCTGTTTATTTCACTACTGGCGCACACACACACACACACACACACACACACACACACACACACACACACACACACACACACACACACACACACACACACACACACACACACACACACACACACACACACACACACTCATTCTCCCTGTCATTCTGGGTGTTGCACACATTCATCCTCTCACGCGGGTCACCCAAGCACAGCCACACATTGCTCCTCCAGCCCAGATTCCGTCCACCATAAGGACGTGTTTCTGGCCCTCTTGTAACGATTCTACCCGACTGTGTCTTTTAAAGAGGACACAGCAGTGATCTAGGATCACACATCACCAGCAGCTCTTTAATGGAGATGAAGCTCCGCCACAAAGTCTACACAATCACATGGAGGGCTGCAATTGGACCAAAGCCATTCATGAATCAAGTCGTTGTCATATACTATTTGTCGATTCCATTGTTCTACTGTTGTAAGAATTTCCCAGGCTTCTAGAATTCCTGCTCCCATGTCAATAGACATGTTAGATGTATTTATATATATTCTATCTGAAAGGCAGGTGGCCAGAGCTAGAAGTTGAATTGTGTAGCCCTCCTTAACAAGTTCACATGCCCTAGTTATGCAGCAACGCTACAGTCCCCACTGTGCACTCTGTTTCTGTTCTGACCTCCTCTTAAAGGACACAGACATACTCAACAAAGCCCTACGAACACATTGTTTATCCCACTCATCCATGAATCATCAATCCATCTATCTATCCCCCACCCACTTATTTAACACGTATGTTTGATCATTATATTCATCCCCATCCTAATTGTTTTTGAAGATTGAACAATGTTGTGAAACAGTTGTTAGGACTGTCGCGTGAGATTCTAAGTCCATTCTCTTGTATAACAAGGAGAGTCTGCTGGCAGAAGCTTTTAGAATCCCAGCGACATGACATCATGTGTATGTTACAGAGAGTCAATTGTAACACACTATCCACATTGGGTAGACTTTTTTGAAATTCAAACAAAGTGACATTAGAACAATTAACCTTAGAGAACAATTAACAATTCACATTAACGTACAATCAATATTAGATCCTGTACAAATACAGTACAAAGTGCTGCGTCAACTGGACAAAAAACAGATCTGCTCTAGGAGCCAGGAACAAGTTGTTTTTAAAGTTTCATTTGGAGTGGTAGTCTGGAGCATGATAGCATGTAGGTGGGGTTATTCACACACATATGGAATAAACAACAACCACTTGTTTTCCTTTTGGTTGCGTTACTGCGGCTACCATCAATAGACCAATGCAAAAACTCTGGCTAAAGAAAGTCCCCAAACCGTAACTCCTGTAAAACAGCCTCCCTTTTACCCACCGCTACCCCTAGTGGAAGCATGGCGTTAATACCATTAGTATTAACTCGCTTGTGTAAATACTACCATTACAACAACTAGAGTAAGATATGTTCTCACCAAGAGCTAAAACAGAGACGAGTGAGGAGACGTGCATCTTCAAATGTTTCTGATGATGGGGAGGGATGTGGCGGACCCTATGGAGCGTTGGCTTATGTATTATTGATGGTGTTTACAGTGTTGCGTTAGTAAAGTGAAGGGGAATACGCGTAGCTGTGTCTGTTTTCTCCATTTCCATCATGCCTTCAGGCTTTAGAGTCGGTGGTTCCTCCGACACGGATCCGTTCTTCTCCACCCCATTTTCCGCCTGATTCTGGCCTTTTCCCTGGGTTGTAAATCACAATTTGTATTTGTCGCTTGTAGTCCTGGTGAGGCCACAGTGAGGACTCTCTCTGCTCTGGAAAGCTCTTATCTGATGAGTTACCCTGCTGTCGTAGTATCACCATGGTAACAGAGTTTGTCACATACCCCTCCTCCTGCTCAATGCTTGTGATACTGTGTCCAACCTCCAGCGAGGCCAGAGACCTGCCCAGAGGAAGAGAGGCTGGGGGCGGGGAGGGGGCAGCATATGGGGGAGAGAGCCGAGATGGAGATAGGGGTAAAGAATGAGAGCAAAGGAGGGTGAGAGAGAGGATGACAGAGTACAGAATAAATCTATTTTTAGATCGACGGTTTGGTCAAATGATGAAAGGGTACATGTCACTTTATGTCACCCATTGCTCACCTGACGCTCCCTGGAAGGAGGGTCAGCACTCGGAGTTCCTTCTCAAGATTTCTTCCTCCATAATTAGGTTTTTTTTTCTTGCCCTGAGGGGGGCTAAGGGTTTGGGGGGGGGTGTCGTAAATGTGTGGCCTGTGAAGCCCCTTGCAACTGTAACTGTGATTAAGGGCTATACAAATACAATTGACTTGACTTGACTTATAGACTACTTCTTCTACTAATGCTAATGATGACTGAAGACCAAATCCTCCAGGAACACCAAAGCACATCCTCATCCCTGAGAGGGGTGTGTGTGTGTGTGTGTGTGTGTGTGTGTGTGTGTGTGTGTGTGTGTGTGTGTGTGTGTGTGTGTGTGTGTGTGTGTGTGTGTGTGTGTGTGTGTGTGTGTGTGTGTGTGTGTGTGTGTGTGTGTGCGTGCTTTGACACAGCGAGGCTGAGGCCCCAAACACACCCTTGGTCCGTGAGTCATTTCCTCTCTCCGTCACCCTAATCCCACCTCGTTATAAACATCATGTCAGCCGTCACAACACCCCGTCGCCGCCAGACAGGTACAGACGCCCGGATCCCGTGCCCCCTGTACAAAGTCATTAAACAGGCGTCTTATTGCTGTCATGGTGATTGAGTTGTTGGCCAAACTCGTCCAACGCCACACACCCTACCTCCCTCAACCCGCCTCCCCCCTCCATCACTCCACCTTCCCCAAGATCCCCCCCTCCCCCCCTCCCCCCCCTCCCCCCCTCCCCCTCCCCTCCCTCCTCTCCTCTCCTCTCCTCTCCTCTCCCCTCCCCTCCCCTCCCCTCCCCTCCTCTCCTCTCCTCTCCCCTCCTCTCCTCTCCTCTCCCCTCCCCTCCCCTCCCCTCCTCTCCTCTCCCCTCCCCTCCCCTCCCCTCCCCTCCCCTCCTCTCCTCTCCTCTCCTCTCCCCTCCCCTCCCCTCCCCTCCTCTCCTCTCCTCTCCCCTCCTCTCCTCTCCCCTCCCCTCCCCTCCCCTCCCCTCCTCTCCTCTCCCCTCCCCTCCCCTCCCCTCCCCTCCTCTCCCCTCCCCTCCCCTCCTCTCCTCTCCCCTCCCCTCCCCTCCCCTCCCCTCCCCTCCCCTCCCCTCCCCTCCCCTCCCCTCCCCTCCCCTCCTCTCCCCTCCCCTCCCCTCCCCTCTCCTCTCCTCTCCTCTCCCCTCCCCTCCCCTCCCCTCCCCTCCTCTCCTCTCCTCTCCCCTCCCCTCCTCTCCTCTCCTCTCCCCACCCCTCCCCTCCCCTCCTCTCCTCTCCTCTCCTCTCCTCTCCTCTCCTCTCCTCTCCTCTCCTCTCCTCTCCTCTCCTCTCCTCTCCTCTCCCCTCCTCTCCTCTCCCCTCCCCTCCTCTCCTCTCCCCACCCCTCCCCTCCCCTCCTCTCCTCTCCTCTCCTCTCCTCTCCTCTCCCCTCCCCTCCCCTCCCCTCCTCTCCTCTCCTCTCCCCTCCTCTCCCCTCCCCTCCCCTCCCCTCCTCTCCCCTCCTCTCCTCTCCCCTCTCCTCTCCTCTCCCCTCCCCTCCTCTCCTCTCCTCTCCTCTCCCCACCCCTCCCCTCCTCTCCCCTCCTCTCCTCTCCTCTCCTCTCCTCTCCTCTCCTCTCCTCTCCTCTCCTCTCCTCTCCTCTCCCCTCCCCTCCCCTCCCCTCCTCTCCTCTCCTCTCCCCTCCTCTCCCCTCCCCTCCCCTCCCCTCCTCTCCCCTCCTCTCCTCTCCCCTCCCCTCCCCTCCCCTCCTCTCCTCTCCTCTCCCCTCCCCTCCTCTCCTCTCCTCTCCTCTCCCCACCCCTCCCCTCCCCTCCTCTCCTCTCCTCTCCTCTCCTCTCCTCTCCTCTCCTCTCCTCTCCTCTCCTCTCCTCTCCTCTCCTCTCCTCTCCCCTCCCCTCCCCTCCTCTCCCCTCCCCTCCCCTCCTCTCCCCTCCCCTCCCCTCCCCTCCCCTCCCCTCCCCTCCTCTCCTCTCCTCTCCCCTCCCCTCCTCTCCCCTCCTCTCCTCTCCCCTCCCCTCCTCTCCTCTCCTCTCCCCTCCCCTCCTCTCCCCTCCCCTCCCCTCCCCTCCTCTCCTCTCCTCTCCTCTCCTCTCCTCTCCTCTCCTCTCCTCTCCTCTCCCCTCCTCTCCCCTCCTCTCCCCTCCCCTCCCCTCCCCTCCTCTCCCCTCCCCTCCTCTCCTCTCCTCTCCCCTCCCCTCCTCTCCTCTCCTCTCCCCACCCCTCCCCTCCCCTCCCCTCCCCTCCCCTCCTCTCCTCTCCTCTCCTCTCCTCTCCTCTCCTCTCCTCTCCTCTCCTCTCCTCTCCCCTCCCCTCCTCTCCTCTCCCCTCCCCTCCCCTCCCCTCCCCTCCCCTCCCCTCCCCTCCCCTCCCCTCCCCTCCCCTCCCCTCCCCTCCTCTCCCCTCCCCTCCCCTCCCCTCCCCTCCTCTCCTCTCCCCACCCCTCCCCTCCTCTCCTCTCCTCTCCTCTCCCCTCCCCTCCTCTCCCCTCCCTCCCCTCCCCTCCCCTCCTCTCCTCTCCCCTCCCCTCCCCTCCCCTCCCCTCCCCTCCCCTCCCCTCCTCTCCTCTCCTCAACATATTCCGCTTGTCCTCTGTTCTCCACATTATGTTCTGCAGATTATTCATTTATATAAATATATAAATATATCTATTTTTAGGGGAGGGATGGAAAGAATGATGAGTGGGCGAGAGACTGAATGAATGAGAGGGAGAAAGCGTAAAAGTGACAGGTGAGAGAAGGGGTGAGAGAGGCAGAGAGGAAGGGGCAGTGAGAGAGGGATGAGAAACAGACAGAGAGTGGGAGGGTGAGAGGAAAAGACGGAGGGTACGAATGGAAGAGGTTCAGACCGGAGATCAAACCCCTGAGGAGGATAATCAGACGGAGACGGCAGGAGGGCAGGAGGCTGGGGCAAAAAGATCTAAAGCTTCTTTCAATTTGAAATACGACGAGACAGACAAACATGATGGCTTCATCGCAGCCGGTCATTCAAATTGCTCCAAAGCCCCCTGTGTGTAACATGTGGAGACAACCTGTCTCAACGAGGCTATGAAGCACTCAACACTTTTTGAGTTTTGAGCATGGTGAGTCCCCGTGCTTAAAGGCAAACCTGTTGACCTTTTGGAGTGAAAAAGTCACAAGCAAGTGGGACAAAAGTAGTTGCTGGGAGCCACCATTTCTCTATGAATGCGGTGGGTCTGAGGGCCTCTGAGGGCCTCTGAGTGGTCATCATGTTGCTCTCACTATCGGCCAAGAAGAAGCTGTAGCTCTCAGGAACGGGCTTTTCTTTCTCAACGGGAACACCGTTGTCATTGTTCCTATGTCCTTTATCGATCTGTAGATCTTTAATCTTTTGATCCAGCTACAAATCAATCTATTTATCTACCTATGATCTATTGATCTCACTACAATTTAAAGTTTCAACAAATCTGTACCCATTTCTACAATTTGTGATGCCTTAATCTTTTGTTGAAATGAGAACATCTAATTCTCTTTTCAAAGAGAGTGTTTTCTTGGCCACCAATAGATGGATATAGGAGATACCTTATGCCTACAATGAGTGATGATGATGATGGTGGTGTAGTGTGATGATGATGATGATGGTGTAGTGTGATGATGATGGTGTAGTGTGATGATGATGATGGTGTAGTGTGATGATGATGGTGTAGTGTGATGATGATGATGGTGTAGTGTGATGATGATGATGGTGTAGTGTGATGATGATGGTGTAGTGTGATGATGATGATGGTGTAGTGTGATGATGATGGTGTAGTGTGATGATGATGATGGTGTAGTGTGATGATTATGGTGTAGTGTGATGATGATGATGGTGTAGTGTGATGATGATGGTGTAGTGTGATGATGATGATGGTGTAGTGTGATGATGATGATGATGGTGTAGTGTGATGATGATGGTGTAGTGTGATGATGATGATGGTGTAGTGTGATGATGATGATGGTGTAGTGTGATGATGATGGTGTAGTGTGATGATGATGGTGTAGTGTGATGATGATGATGGTGTAGTGTGATGATGATGATGGTGTAGTGTGATGATGATGGTGTAGTGTGATGATGATGATGGTGTAGTGTGATGATGATGATGGTGTAGTGTGATGATGATGGTGTAGTGTGATGATGATGATGGTGTAGTGTGATGATGATGGTGTAGTGTGATGATGATGATGGTGTAGTGTGATGATGATGGTGTAGTGTGATGATGATGATGGTGTAGTGTGATGATGATGATGGTGTAGTGTGATGATGATGATGGTGTAGTGTGATGATGATGGTGTAGTGTGATGATGATGATGATGGTGTAGTGTGATGATGATGATGGTGTAGTGTGATGATGATGATGGTGTAGTGTGATGATGATGGTGTAGTGTGATGATGATGATGGTGTAGTGTGATGATGATGATGATGGTGTAGTGTGATGATGATGATGGTGTAGTGTGATGATTATGGTGTAGTGTGATGATGATGATGGTGTAGTGTGATGATGATGATGGTGTAGTGTGATGATGATGATGGTGTAGTGTGATGGGGTAGTGGTGGTATCATCTGAGGAGATTTAATATTTCTTCCAGGGAAAATTGCATCATCTCTCCCAACTAATCCAATTGCACGCTCCTGTATCAGGGAATGAGTAATACACCAATAGAAACATCCCAGCCTAGTTGGGTTAAATGCTTTTCTGCATCAGACGTGTTGTTGTGGCTCTTCAACTCATCCACCACAGAAGGTACAGTCCTCCACCGGGACAGAAAGTCATTTCAAACGAATACGGCAGCAGCTTTCCTGTCGGGCTTTATTTGAAGTTCTGCATGTTTCATTGACGTTCATAAATCGTATTAAAGTTCTAAAAATATATTTAATAAACCTTTTCAGGTCGCTGCATTTAAAGGGGAGCAAAGTAAAAAATAAAAAAGGAGCTTAGGCCTACTAAACTAAACCAAACTAGAAAACCTTTCTACCCCAGAAAAGCGTAATCAGGACAATCCTCGATTGTCCTGCGATTATTGTCTTCCTCCAACGACCTGATTTACCAGCTCAGAAACCGGCCTCCCCTCCTCCCCTCCCTGCCTCCCCTCCTCCCCTCCCTGCCTCCCCCTCCTCCCCTCCCTGCCTCCCCTCCCCCCTCCCTGCCTCCCCTCCCTGCCTCCCCTCCTCCCCTCCCTGCTTCCCCTCCTCCCCTCCCTGCCTCCCCTCCTCCCCTCCTCCCCTCCCTGCCTCCCCTCCTCCCCTCCCTGCCTCCCCCTCCTCCCCTCCCTGCCTCCCCTCCCTGCCTCCCCCTCCTCCCCTCCCTGCCTCCCTGCCTCCCCTCCTCCCCTCCCTGCCTCCCCTCCCTGCCTCCCCTCCTCCCCTCCCTGCCTCCCCTCCTCCCCTCCCTGCCTCCCCCTCCTCCCCTCCCTGCCTCCCCTCCTCCCCTCCCTGCCCCCCCTCCTCCCCTCCCTGCCTCGTCTCCTCTCCTCCCTGCCTCCCCTCCTCCCCTCCCCTCCCTGCCTCCCCCTCCTCCCCTCCCTGCTTCCCTCCTCGTCTCCCTGCCTCCCCTCCCCCCTCCCTGCCTCCCCTCCTCCCCTCCCTGCTCCCCCTCCTCCCCTCCCTGCCTCCCCTCCCTGCCTCCCCTCCCTGCCTTCCCTCCTCCCCTCCCTGCCTCCCTGCCTCCCCTCCCTGCCTCCCCTCCTCCCCTCCCTGCCTCCCCTCCTCCCCTCCCTGCCTCCCCTCCTCCCCTCCCTGCCTCCCCCTCCTCCCCTCCCTGCCTCCCCTCCCTGCCTCCCCCTCCTCCCCTCCCTGCCTCCCCTCCTCCCCTCCCTGCCTCCCCTCCCTGCCTTCCCTCCTCCCCTCCCTGCCTCCCCTCCTCCCCTCCCTGCTTCCCCTCCTCCCCTCCCTGCCTCCCCTCCCCCCTCCCTGCCTCCCCTCCTCCCCTCCCTGCTCCCCCTCCTCCCCTCCCTGCCTCCCCTCCCTGCCTCCCCTCCCTGCCTTCCCTCCTCCCCTCCCTGCCTCCCTGCCTCCCCGCCACCACATCATCCATTCTGCCGTCAGTATCGATTGCGTCGGTTCCTTTCAGGGTGATGAATGGAGGGGGGAAAACTTATTTTGAGTAGCCACTTCCTATTCAGTGGTCGGCGGACGGCGGGAGGGGATAGACCCTGGGGTCCATCCCTCGGAGACTGCCGTTCCACTGATTGCGCACATCGACCGCTGGGCCTGTCAGCCGCGGCCCCCTTGACCATCCTTCTCCCCCTTCCCCCCCCCCTTCGAGAGTCACCGTTGGTTGAGCTCCACGGATCCAGACGTTGGTTGAGCTCCACGGATCCAGACGTGCACAGAATCAATCCAGGACTTGGATATGGTCGTCCGTCGCACCTCGTCTTTTTTTTTTTTCCATTTATTTGTTGCGTCCGAGGCCTTCCCGACGCTGGGAGATGGAGGAGATCGATAGCCAATTTAGCGCTGGAAAAGATGAGACAGATCGGGTTAATTTTGGATTTCCTACTGCCAGTCGCAAAAGGTCTCGCAAAGTATGGCAGCCTTTCTGTGGTTGGCGGCTACCATGAGAGGTTTTACCCCCACGCTGCAGATATCAGGAGTATGTAATGCTAGACATATAACTAACCCTTTGCGGGGCTCAGGGACACCGGGAGGACCTGCCAAGCCCTGTGCGACTGTGATAAAGCGCTGAACAAATAGACCTGACGTGTGACTGTGTGTATGTGTTGGCTAAAGCGATCATAAATACATTGTAGATATTGTAAAGTACAGCAGCAATCCCATTGATGTCGATTTCTCAGGTGTTTTGGCAGGGTGGGGATGGGCCGCCACACTGGACCTGTGGGTGATGCTGGTGACACAGGTTCAAGACGCAGGTTTGAATCCCTCAGGTCCTGTCTGAGGCAGAGTGTGTATGTCTCTATGTCTTCTTAACATAATTCCTCAGGGTAGTCCACCATTTAAAACCAGGATAAAGGGAGAAAGACAGGATAGTGTAATGGTTGGTCAACTCCCAACCGAAAATGTTCTCAGTTCATTCACCTGTAGGCATCCTTGCCTTAACCCCTACCTGCTCCTTAAATGACATGCATCTAAATTCACGTTGTGAATAAGTGTCTAAAAAGCGAAATAGTATAGTGAATATAAGTGGTAGAAGTAATTGGAAAATCTTTTCTATTAGCTTTTACAACCACAGTAATTAAAACACGCCTTCGCCAATGAAACATCGGACGCCCAAATGTCGTGTTTGCGTTTTTAAAACAAGACATTACTGTCGCTCAACGTCCCTCATTCGGCGGGAACGCTCGCCTCTGCATGAATGCTAATGGTGACATTTGACGCTAACGCGTGACAGCGCGTGAATGGGCCCTGATCTCTTGTAATTGTTTCGGTTACAGTGGCTGTCACGGACGCTGAAAACTGACCCTTTTCTCTCTCTCTCTCTCTCTCTCTCTCTCTCCTCTCTCTCTCTCTCTCTCTCTCTCTCTCCTCTCTCTCCCTCTCGTCCCCTCTCTGACCCCTCCCTCCCTATCTCTCTCAGCACTCCTCTGTTCGTAATTATACGGTAGCAGTTGTAGCGCTGGGTTATCATTTCAGCTTGAGACACATAATAGAGCCTGTCCTGTTCCAATCGGCAAACCACCCGGCCGCTGTATGGGCCGGGGAACAGGGTGCCACTAGGACCCAGGGGGGGGTTTCACATCCTTATCCTCACTCGGCCTCTGTGGACGCTGTGGACTCAGCACAACACAAAGACCAGGATTCATTTACACATAGACACCTTGAGGTGTGGAGAGAGAGAGAGACAGAGAGAAGGAGTGAGTTAGTAAGGGATGGAGAGAGAGAGAGAGAGAGAGAGAGAGAGAGAGAGAGAGAGAGAGGAGAGAGAGAGAGAGAGAGAGAGAGAGAGAGAGAGAGAGAGAGAGAGACCAGAGAGAGAGAGAGAGAGAGAGAGAGAGAGAGAGAGAGAGCTTCTTGTTAAATATATTCTCTCCCACCTGCCGCCACCGCCTCACGTTGGCTTCCTGTCGGATGGTCTGTCTGATTTCTTGTTTTGTAATTGCCCCATCCTGTCATGTCTGTCTCTCTGTCAACTGCCTGTCTGTACGTGTGCCTGCCTGCCCTACTTCCAGCCTGTCCATCTGTCTGTGTATAGGCTATCTTTCTGCCTGTCTGTCTTTGAGTCCTGTTACCCGTCTGTCTCTTTCTGTCCACTGAGAAGCCTCGAAATTATCAATCATATCAATCAATTCTGCACAAAACGTCACATGGAGGAATAAATATAGCAATTCCATTGACCAACATGGTTAAAGTGTGTCATTAGATTAGATTCACATGTATTGTCATTGCACAGCACAAGTACAGTACAGCTAAAATAATTTAGCATCTAAGCAGAAATGGCAATATATCATTTACAGTTTTCAGTTGCTAAAAGACAGTGTACTCGGCATAAAAACTGTATACGATTACTTATAGAATCATCATACCATGATGGATAAATTCATCCTTTTCATTAATGTTCTCAATTTGTGAAACCAAAGTTCTGACCAGTTCTTGTACAATAAAAACCGGAATGAACCGGTGCTGCCTATTCACCCTCACCCAACCTTCCCAAGCGTGTCATCATATCGCATGAGCTCATAACACACCGTTTCCCCTTCCGTTCCCCACAACGCCATAACGCTCCCCCTATCTCCCACAGACATGCTACCGCCCGCCATGCTACCGCCCGCCATGCTACCGCCCTCCATGTTAACACCCGCCATGCTACCGCCCGCCATGCTACCACCCTCCATGTTAACACCCGCCATGCTACCGCCCTCCATGTTAACACCCGCCATGCTACCGCCCGCCATGCTACCGCCCTCCATGTTAACACCCGCCATGCTACCGCCCTCCATGTTAACACCCGCCATGCTACCGCCCGCCATGCTACCGCCCTCCATGTTAACACCCGCCATGCTACCGCCCTCCATGCTACCGCCCGCCATGCTACCGCCCTCCATGTTAACACCCGCCATGCTACCGCCCGCCATGCTACCGCCCTCCATGTTAACACCCGCCATGCTACTGCCCGCCATGCTACCGCCCGCCATGCTACCGCCCTCCATGTTAACACCCGCCATGCTACCGCCCGCCATGCTACCGCCCTCCATGTTAACACCCGCCATGCTACTGCCCGCCATGCTACCGCCCGCCATGCTACCGCCCGCCATGCTACCGCCCTCCATGTTAACACCCGCCATGCTACCGCCCGCCATGCTACCGCCCTCCATGTTAACACCCGCCATGCTACCGCCCGCCATGCTACCGCCCGCCATGCTACCGCCCGCCATGCTACCGCCCTCCATGTTAACACCCGCCATGCTACCGCCCGCCATGCTACCGCCCTCCATGTTAACACCCGCCATGCTACCGCCCGCCATGCTACCGCCCTCCATGTTAACACCCGCCATGCTACCGCCCTCCATGCTACCGCCCGCCATGCTACCGCCCTCCATGTTAACACCCGCCATGCTACCGCCCGCCATGCTACCGCCCTCCATGTTAACACCCGCCATGCTACTGCCCGCCATGCTACCGCCCGCCATGCTACCGCCCTCCATGTTAACACCCGCCATGCTACCGCCCGCCATGCTACCGCCCGCCATGCTACCGCCCGCCATGCTACCGCCCTCCATGTTAACACCCGCCATGCTACTGCCCGCCATGCTACCGCCCGCCATGCTACCGCCCTCCATGCTACCGCCCGCCATGCTACCGCCCGCCATGCTACCGCCCTCCATGCTACCGCCCGCCATGCTACCGCCCGCCATGCTACCGCCCTCCATGTTAACACCCGCCATGCTACTGCCCGCCATGCTACTGCCCTCCATGTTAACACCCGCCATGCTACCGCCCGCCATGCTGCCGCCCTCCATGTTAACACCCGCCATGCTACTGCCCGCCATGCACCGCCCTCCATGTTAACACCCGCCATGCTACCGCCCGCCATGCTACCGCCCGCCATGCTACTGCCCTCCATGTTAACACCCGCCATGCTACCGCCCGCCATGCTACCGCCCGCCATGCTACCGCCCGCCATGCTACCGCCCTCCATGCTACCGCCCTCCATGTTAACACCCGCCATGCTACCGCCCGCCATGCTACCGCCCGCCATGCTACCGCCCGCCATGCTACCGCCCACCATGCTACCGCCCTCCATGCTACCGCCCGCCATACTACCGCCCTCCATGCTACCGCCCGCCATGCTACCGCCCTCCATGCTACCGCCCGCCATGCTACCGCCCTCCATGCTACCGCCCTCCATGCTACCGCCCGCCATGCTACCGCCCTCCATGCTACCGCCCGCCATGCTACCGCCCGCCATGCTACCGCCCGCCATGCTACCGCCCGCCATGCTACCGCCCTCCATGCTACTGCCCGCCATGCTACCGCCCTCCATGTTAACACCCGCCATGCTACCGCCCTCCATGCTACCGCCCACCATGCTACCGCCCGCCATGCTACCGCCCTCCATGCTACCGCCCACCATGCTACCGCCCTCCATGCTACCGCCCTCCATGCTACCGCCCTCCATGCTACCGCCCGCCATGCTACCGCCCTCCATGCTACCGCCCGCCATGCTACCGCCCGCCATGCTACCGCCCTCCATGCTACCGCCCTCCATGCTACCGCCCGCCATGCTACCGCCCACCATGCTACCGCCCGCCTTGCTACCGTCCATTATCGCTCAGCAGGCGGGAAATTGCTACAGCCTAAGAAAAACGTCTGGTGCAGTGTGTGAGTGCTTCGGTTTCTTCTGTTGAAACATAATGTTCCTGGTCCGCCGTGTCCTGTCCCATGCTACAGATTCACCCCTAGTGACATACTTAGTGTTCTTGTTTTCATGTAGTGTACCACCCGAGGAAATTGTAACTTTGTTTTTCGGGAATTTCCGACTTTCCATAATGAATTACTAAAAACCTATGTTATCGCCATGGTGATGTACGGTGGGGAAGGCGATAGTAAGAGTATAGAAAGGAATAACAATGACAAGCCTCATAAAGTATCAAATCCAAAGCCGTTAGAAATTAGCCTACTATAAAAAACTGAACTAATGAACTTAATGAAATCTGAAAATACGTAAATACATAAAATGCATAAAACCCCCGAATCACTAATTCCTGAGAGAGTCCGCTGAGCGGGGAGAGACATGTAGAGACATGTAGAGACATGTAGAGACATGTAGAGACATGTAGAGACATGTAGAGACATGTAGAGACATGTAGAGACATGTAGAGACATGTAGAGACATGTAGAGACATGTAGAGACATGTAGAGACATGTAGAGACATGTAGAGACATGTAGAGACATGTAGAGACATGTAGAGACATGTAGAGACATGTAGAGACATGTAGACGAGGCACGGAGCTGCGCTGTGATGCTCACATTATTGGCAACGCTTGCGGAATAATTTTAGAAGCGGCCTTGGAAAAATACACGTATCACGTCGCCGTGAGCTAATACATATAAATGTTAATGAGGATCCACGCAGGTGGTGAGGGAAATGAGGAATCCACTGCCAAGCTGATACCCTGCCAACTCCTGGCTTCTGTGTTAGATTTGGCTTTTATTGCTTATTTCTATATTCTCTCTCTCTCTCTCTCTCTCTCTCTCTCTCTCTCTCTCTCTCTCTCTCTCTCTCTCTCTCTCTCTCTCTCTCTCTCGCTCTCCTCTCTCTCTCTCTCTCTCTCTCTCTCTCTCTCTCTCCTCTCTCTCTCCCTCTCTCTCTCTCTCTCATCCTACAGTGTATATCTGCATAGGTAAACAAGAACAAACCAAGGTACACCGACGGGTGGATGCACTGAGGCTGACATCTAAATCTGGAGGATTGAATCCTATTGGTCACATACACACACACACACACACACACACACACACACACACACACACACACACACACACACACACACACACACACACACACACACACACACACACATGCTCAGCAAATATTGGCAGGGTCAAATCGCACATTATTGTATAAATGTGTTTGGGATGGTTGCTTTATGATTGCGTCATTTTTTTTGTGGCTGTCATTTAGCAAAACAGAATGAGGTTAGGTGTCGTATACTCACTTCTAGGTTCAGGCTGAACCGTATACTCACTTCTAGGTTCAGGCTGAACCGTATACTCACTTCTAGGTTCAGGCTGAACCGTATACTCACTTCTAGGTTCAGGCTGAACCGTATACTCACTTCTAGGTTCAGGCTGAACCGTATACTCACTTCTAGGTTCAGGCTGTCTTTGAACAGAACAAAACAAATTAAGGAACAGGAAAAACTAAGGATTCTACAAGCTTCTATCTGTTAGTGAAAACCATGAACTTTTCCTAAAAAGCACAATTATATATAACATGGTGTATTCAAGTCTTGTCCATCCACAAAATGGTTCTAATAACATCCATTGGCATTTTTCCTGAAATGAACCAGTTTGCACCATATGTGCATCCGGGAAAGCTAAAAGTTCTGCATGATTTGATTGACACAATTCAGAGCCAATGAGCGGTGAAACGGACGGCCACCCAAAGGGGGCCAATCAGAATTTGTACCACCTGTGCAACTGAATTGGCTAGCCCCTGCTCGCAATCAGATCTCGGTAGGGAAGTGGCAAGTGTGCGTGTTATTCTGGGTGAGTGGTTCCCTCATGCATAGGTTAAACGAGAGCAGCTGGGGGTCCTCCATCCGCCGAGCCAAGATGGAGACCTTAATAAGCTGCAGCGTTGATGCTGGCTTTTATTAACCTTTCATTTTACCGCTGGGTAGGGAATAGCTAAACCAGCTGTTGCTGCTCAGCCACTGTCAGCCGGTGGCTAATGGAAAGTGTACAGTCTAATGAATTAATTATTGAATGAGTGAAGCTCACATTAATCCATCCAGGTTAATCCATTAACCTGTTTGTTAGCAGATGCAGTTAGCAGCTAATGAGTGGATCAATGTTGGACCGTTTGTTTGATGCCTGAATCGGTTACATTGACGACATAGAGTAGAACAGACAATAGAATATAATTGAGTAGAAAATAATTGTGTACAATATAACAGAAAAGATTGAGTAAAAGGAAATATAATGAAATTTAAATGTGGTGGAATACATAAGAATAGAGTAAAGTAGAAGGGAGTCGATGAACAACAACAAGATGAACTACAATCCACTGCAGTGCAATTGTAGGTTTTGGGCGCTTGTGATCCATGTTCAACAGCACCGCCTCACGATTTCAATCACTAAACACAAGCAACGTCCCTGCCAGAGCTCCACTTTGGCTATGTGTACATATACAATATATTGTGCAGAAACCATCCCCTTACACTGCTGTTACAGTAACTGTCTGTGTGATATAATTCCTGGTAAATCCCTCTGTCCCTTCCAACAACTGCTGTTCACAAGCACAAATAGTCAAGGTTGATTGCGTCGGTCAGCATACTCAGTGTTTAGCTAACCATTGATGAAATGTTCACTGCCACAGACGTGTGTACTTTGATGTTTTCCATTCTTTGCTCAGATGGAGGTTAACAGCACAAATTCTCTCTGGGTTTTCTTTCTCGGACGGGATTCTAAAGAAACACAATATAGAATTGTCTCCTTGTCGGTTAGTGCACCTGGTTATATACCTCCATGACTACTGACTACTGACATGTGAAAACTGAACAACCTGGAACGACAAAACTGATGATTGCTTTGGAGTGAGAGTACGTATTCAGGGTTGATGACATGTCCCTAGACACCACAGACGTTCAAACGTGACCCCGCACACACACACACTCTGTGTCCTGTTGCTTTTCACTGTGTGTGTCTTGTGCCAGCGGAGCCCATCATCTTGATGTTGTTCAAAACGTCTCAGTGTCGTTCCATGATGTTCCACATAGTAATCCAGGGCGGTTAGTCCCTGTATGGATGAGTGTCGCTCCGTCTGGCTTGATGTTGATAGCTGTGTTCACGATGGTTAGGCTTTCCCAACCCTGGTGTTATACTAGTAAGCTCTTCAGTGCACTGAAGTAGCTCCAAACACATCATTCAACATCCTAGAAGTATAGACCATTTGTGTATATCTTGTGCTGTAGCTAACTCTGTTTTGAATAACTCATGACCCATCAATCGATTGAACCAATAGGACCAACCGTGGATCGATAGACTAATAAATAGATCGGTTCGATCAATCAACTAATAAATGGAGTCAATTGATCAATACATGATTGATCATAAAGGGCCATAACTGGTCACAAAAATAAATGTCTCATAACTTGATGTCATGCAATGGTGTCTAAAACTAATCCTATATAAACTAATCCTATATAAACTAATCCTATATAAACTAATCCTATATAAACTAATCCTATATAAACTAATCCTATATAAACTATGACACTAAATCCATATTCCCTTTGCTCGTTTTTCACTGTCGGCCATTTTGTGTGGGGTTGAGTTGAGACACATTGGGTTGACTTTATAGCTGGTGTGTGTGTGTGTGTGTGTGTGTGTGTGTGTGTGTGTGTGTGTGTGTGTGTGTGTGTGTGTGTGTGTGTGTGTGTGTGTGTGTGTGTGGGTGTGTGGGGGGGGTGTGTGTGTGTTTGTGTGTGTGTGTGTGTGTGTGTGTGTGTGTGTGTGTGTGTGTGTGTGTGTGTGTGTGTGTGTGTGTGTGTGTGTGTGTGTGTGTGTGGGGGGGTGTGTGTGTGTTTGTGTGTGTGTGTGTGTGTGTGTGTGTGTGTGGGGGTGTGTGTGTGTGTGTGTGTGGGGGGTGTGTGTGTGTGTGTGTGTGTGTGTGTGTGTGTGTGTGTGGGGGTGTGTGTGTGTGTGTGTGGGGGGGTGAGTGACAAAGTACTCCCCCCCCCACCACACACACAAGAGACTACTCCTCAAGTTCACTGAGTCTGCTTTAATGGATGACATAGGAAAACGGATTCCTAACTGCCACCGTTGCTAATGAGGCAGCAGAGATTCAGGGATGTCAGTTATAGCAGCATACTTCATCCCTCTATCATCATCTCATTATCTCCACGACTATCAAACTCTTAAATGCTCAGAGAAAGATCCTTCATCTTGTTACGGTACGTGAGAGACGGGGGTGGTTGGATATTTATTATTTGTGACCAGACAAAAACGGTGTGACAAATGAGGTGTGACACAAAGAATAACACCTTTTATTGACGGAGAAGAACACAAATAATTGATCTGCATGGATTCACGTTGATATTACATCATGAAGCTTGTGGGCGTACGACAATCGCGGTTAAATCAAAATACGACGGGACGATAAACATGCTTTTAATAAAAAAAAGATTCTCTTTTTTTTCGTCAATTCTTTTTTTTTCTATACAAAAAAATGTACATTCTATATAACAGTTTGTCAGTTGCACATTTTTAACCATTCATATTCCTGCCTATCAATTTCTCCGATATAAAGCATGTCGACTCCAAAACAACGTTTCTTCTTTGTTTTTTCTTATTTCTCTATTTAAAATAAGTATGACACAATCTATTTACAAGAACACTCAAAAGTGCTATTGTTGTTTAAGTTGTGAATCGTATTAATAATAATAATAATAATAATAATAATAATAATAATAATAATTACTCTAATAATTATATTAATAATAGTAACCCCAAACACTGCTAAAAATGTTCAGATTTAAAGTAATGGTACAACAATGGTAGTGAAGCAAGGAGATTTTAGTTTTTGCAATACATCACCACACTGTTTGTTAAAATACAAGATAAACATGTAGCAGACTGACCTTAAATACAAAAATAGTTTTCCCCTTTGTCACAATGAGCCCACAAACTCTGGGAACGTTGGCAGCCGCGGACGTGCGAGTTAGGATTTAAAAAGACATAAATGACCTCATCTTGTGGTGGAAACAATGGAGATGGAATGGATGTGTTGAACATCAGCAAAACAGAGCTTATCGAAGTGTAAAGGAGGTGACCGTTGATTCACTGTTTCATTAGCACGCAATCCACACGCCATCAAAGGACTTTCCAATAAACAATTAATTTAGCCGTCATTTATTAATTCTTAATAAAACTGATTATTAATACTTAATAAAACAAAGTATTCATAATTCATAAAAACAAACTATTCATAAATAATAAAAACAAATGACTACCAATTTGGTTTATTTCGAGTCGCATGTGTGGAGCTGCACTGAAAGCCTGATCTCAAGTCACACATCGATGAATCACAGTAGATAATAAATATTACATCAATAAACGTTTGCTTTATGTTTCACCCTTTTCCCTTTGGAAAACGGTGTATGGTTTAAAAAAATAATAATAAACACAGAGCGCAAAGAGTTATCCGTGAGGTGTCACTTAGCGTGTCTCCTGCACGTTTTCTTTCAGAAAAGTTTTCATGACGATCGGTGTGGGGGGAAGCGTCTAAAAATGGGTGGGGTAAGGGGGAGGGATTCGAACACAACTCAAACAATCCACGGCCCCAGGGGTGGTGGTGGTGGTGTTGTCTCCTTCCGTCCTCGTGTCCGGAAGACGGGAAGAGTGGGAAGACGGACGAGTTCATCCATCCTTGGCCGAGCGAGGGCCCCGGTGACACTCGCTACCTGAAGCGACAGCAGCCGAAACAAACAGACACGTTGGTTAGAAGGGTTGATTTGGCATCTGCTTGCCTATTCTAATGTCACTCACATCTGCTGGGGATTACACACCAGGGGAGGGGCTTCCAGGGCTGAGGGGCGATGGGGGGGTGGAGGGAGCTAGCCAACGCTCGCTAATCCTCCCGGACCCGAGCTCTGACTGATCTTTCCCGAGGTTATGATATTCAACGCTTTATAACACTCCCTCACATATTCACAACCCCCCCCCGAGAGAGAGAGGGGGTCTTTAAGGTGTGGGCAGAGGAGGGGGTCTTGGGTCTTAGTACCGCTACCGGTGGATACATATGCACACACACACACACACACACACAAATATATATATATATACAGTATACCTTGGGGGACCTATACAACAAGATGGATCTAAATCTAAATCTAAAGATTAGAATCCTCTTTATGGGTGTGTACACACATAACACTTCTCTGCATTTGCAACCTTCCAGTTCCTAAGCCAAGTCCGAACAGACTGAACTATCCTGCCGCACCCTATGTGATTCACATTGGAAATGGCTTTAGGTGTTGATTGAGGTTGATGACATCGGAGGGGGGGTGGGGAGGGAAGCAGTGCATCATGGGAATAACTGTAAAAAAACTCTGTCTACCTGTGAACGTATTCAGACGGAGCCCAGCCGGTCCGTCTGTGTGTGTGTGTGTGTGTGTGTGTGTGTGTGTGTGTGTGTGTGTGTGTGTGTGTGTGTGTGTGTGTGAAATAGGAAAGTTGTATCTGTCAACACGGCCACGGGGGGAATTTAAACAAGTGGACACAGAGAAAGTGAGAAGGGGAGGGGGAGGGGGGAGTGGGGGAGGGGGGGGAGGGAGACATGGGAGCTTCTTTGTATTCAGGTGAGCGTCAAGAGACCAGATGCACAGCCAGCGGAACAACAGAGAGAGAGAGAGAGAGAGAGAGAGAGAGGGAGAGAGAGAGAGAGAGAGAGAGAGAGAGAGAGAGAGAACTTAAATCCCATCTTCACGCTCAACACACACACACACACACACACACACACACACACACACACACACACACACACACACACACACACACACACACACACACACACACACACACACACACACACACACACACACATGCTCTTGTTTGGTAAAAAAGGTTTTAGGAGAAAAGGTTCCAAGCTTCAGATGTAATATCGGAAATGCGGTTCTCAATCTGAAAAGACGGCCAAGGAGCTTGGTTTTAATTCCATATTCACACTCCCACGCTTTTGTGTAGAGGATTTTAGGGGAAACATTGTTGATATTCACCTGCAAAGTGCAGTTTCCTATCACTTGGGGGAAGCAGAAATCATTTTCTTGATTCCACACTCAGACACACAGCTGCACTTTGAGGGAAAAGGTGAAAGAACGTCCCTTTTTCCCATCATTTTGGGTGTAAGTAACTAATGAGGAAAACATTTTAAAGAATTGGTCCAGTATTGAGCGAGATCCACCAAAACGTCTGCATTGTAACCCTTTGGGGGAAGTTGTTATTCTAGCTTGATCCTTCTGTCTGTTTGTATAGTCTTTAAATATTCAGACAATCTTTTAGATAACAGGAAGCGAGAGCGAGAGAGAGCGAGAGCGAGAGCGAGAGAGAGAGAGAGAGAGAGAGAGAGAGAGAGAGAGAGAGAGAGAGAGAGAGAGAGGGAGAGGGAGAGAGCGAGAGAGAGAGAGAGAGAGAGAGCAAGACTTCTCCTTGAGTGAGACTTAGTAAGACACATTTACAAGCAGACTGGATCCAGGGATCCTTTCCATAATGTTGTTAGATACAAGCCTTTAAAGGACTCCCATTGGCCAGATGCTATTGCCCCCAAAGGGTTACAATGCAGACGGTTGGTGGCTGAGTACTGGACCAAGTTAAAAAATAGCAACATATTTGCAAAAATAGGCTCCAGGTCAAAACCCCCCCAAGTTCTGCTTTAAGGTTACGCCGTTAGCACGGAGAGGCTAATAAATAACGTTGAACCCCACTGATGGAAGGCCCGCGTCATTACCCACAAGTTTGAGGGGGCGAGACACCCTCTGGTGTCCGGGAACCGGCGGCTTTTTCCCCGCAGTCCCTGTCAGATAGATGTTGTTTAGGGGGCGTTCTGCGTCATTAGCATGGCGTTATAGCACACCTTATCACCGGCCGCATTAGCTGCCCTTCGCCGGAGCTGGCCTCGAAAATGTCACGTCGATTAATGTTTTAAAGTGTTTGTAGAGAGCTCTTGGAGCCTTTAACTGGCTCTGTACTCTGTACTGTCTAACCCCTACCTGCTCCTTAATGACCCGTCTCTGTACTGTCTAACCCCTACCTGCTCCTTAATGACCTGTCTCTGTACTGTCTAACCCCTACCTGCTCCTTAATGACCTGTCTCTGTACTGTCTAACCCCTACCTGCTCCTTAATGACCTGTCTCTGTACTGTCTAACCCCTACCTGCTCCTTAATGACCCGTCTCTGTACTGTCTAACCCCTACCTGCTCCTTAATGACCTGTCTCTGTACTGTCTAACCCCTACCTGCTCCTTAATGACCTGTCTCTGTACTGTCTAGCCCCTACCTGCTCCTTAATGACCTGTCTCTGTACTGTCTAACCCCTACCTGCTCCTTAATGACCTGTCTCTGTACTGTCTAACCCCTACCTGCTCCTTAGTGACCTGTCTCTGTACTGTCTAACCCCTACCTGCTCCTTAATGACCTGTCTCTGTACTGTCTAACCCCTAGCGGCTCCTTAATGACCTGTCTCTCTACTAAACGGTAAAGGGTTATGAGTGTGTAACCTAGCACTAGATTCACCCGCCACCACCTGCAAGTTGAATGAAGGTTCTAATGTGTGGTACATGGTTGGGGTCAGCGTACATCGTGATGTACGTTATCTACTGGAGAAAAGTCACCAACTTACCAGTTTCAGTTGTCAATGTCGGAAACGTGGTTCTCTATCTGGATAGGAAAGAGCAAACAACAGTGTTAAATCCAATGGACAAATGGTCTAACAAACAGAAGAATATGCATTTGTCAATCACAGAATAGTGTTCTGTGACATGAAATCACCTCTGATCAGAAGTTGATCATAATATAATTAATACAATATGAGAAGCAATATATCAAACACGACACAATAGGGTGATTATTACGAACCAAACTGAATATTTGTTGGAGTTAAATGTGATGGGAATGTGAAATACTGACGTTATAATGTTAGCTTCTAGAAAAACACAATGTTAGTATGTGAGTATGAGGTTAAAGTGTGCAAACAAATAAAAGTGTGTGTATTCATCAGAGATGGTATCTATGTGTGTATGTGTGTGCGTGCACATGCATGTTTGTTTTTGCCCATGCATGTGCTTTTCACACCTATTGGATTTGATAATGAATTGAATTGATTGTGTGTGTGTGTGTGTGTGTGTGTGTGTGTGTGTGTGTGTGTTTGTGTGTCGTTTGTGTGTATATGTTTGTGTATGTGTTTCTGTGTGTGTGTATGTGTTTCAGTGTGTGTGTATTTGTGTGTGTGTGTGTGTCTGTGGAGACCTCCACTCTGGAGGCCAGACTTAGCACCAAGGAGAGATTGTCAGCCCGCCCTAACCTCGCTCGACCCTGCTGCTCACTCATGTGAACCTTGTTCGCCTGCACATCTCAGGCCATGAATAATTCTGGAGAATTAGCTTTCAGAGAGTGAGGCCGCCCATCATAGACCCCCCCCCCCCAACCTTCCCCAGCGACCCTCCATCCCTCCCTCTCTCTCTCTCTCTCTTCCCTCTCTCTCTCTCTCTCTCTCTCTCTCTCTCTCTCTCTCTCTCTCTCTCTCTCTCTCTCTCTCTCTCTCTCTCTCTCTCTCTCTTGCACCCCTCACTCTTTCTATTCAACCTACTCCTCCCTCTCTTCTCTGTCCCTCTCTTGATTTTTCAGTATCTCTCTATCATTTTCTCTCTTTCTATCCTCCCTTCTTTTTTTATCCTCTCTCTACTCGGCACTCCCAAAATATCTCTCTCTCTCCACCTCTCCACCTCTCCCCCCCTCCTCTCCCTTCCTACACCCCTCGCACCCCGTCCCCTGACAGCTACTTGTCATCGCCTCTCCTCTTCTCATCTCGTTCTCCTCCACCTCCCTCTCCTCCTACTGCCAGTCTTCTGCCCGTCCCACCTCCACTCCCCCTCCTCCTCCTCCTCCTACCAGATGGTGTCTCCCCTCCTCGTCGTAGTCCTCCTCTCCCCCGTCGGTCAGCGCTCCCACCTCCCCGTCCAGTGCCTCCTCCCCCGCCTCCTCCCCCGAATTCTCCCCCACCTCTGACACCGACTCCTCATTCAGGGAGTCGCAGTTCTCCTCGTACTTCCTCTGTGCGTCTGAGGAGAGAGAGGGAGAGAGAGAGAGGGAGAGAGAGAGAGGGAGAGAGAGAGAGGGAGAGAGAGAGAGGAGAGGATGAGATAAGAGGGAGGATGAGAGGAAATTGTTTTTTTGCCACGTCAATGAAGCAAATTAAATTGAAAAAAACATGTTAGCGAGAGGCCTCCTCCAGCAATATGCACCTTACCTCCTCCCTGCTTCCTAATGAATGGACCAATGAATGCATTAATGTTTCCCAGTTTGCAGTTTGCAGCACCTTGCCTTTGGAAAAATAATAATAACATAATAAATCAATAGAACTCCCTACCCTCCTACCCCTCCATCCCTACCCTCCATCCCTACCCTCCATCCCTACCCTCCATCCTTACCCTCCATCCTTACCCCTCCATCTCTACCCTCCATCCCTACCCTCCATCCCTACCCTCCATCCCTACCCTCCTACCCCTCCATCCCTACCCTCCATCCTTACCCTCCATCCTTACCCCTCCATCCCTACCCTCCATCCCTACCCTCCATCCCTACCCTCCTACCCCTCCATCCCTACCCTCCATCCCTACCCTCCATCCTTACCCCTCCATCTCTACCCTCCATCCCTACCCTCCATCCCTACCCTCCATCCCTACCCTCCTACCCCTCCATCCTTACCCTCCATCCCTACCCTCCATCCCTACCCTCCTACCACTCCATCCCTACCCTCCATCCCTACCCCTCCATCCCTACCCTCCATCTCTACCCCTCCCTCCCTACCCTCCATCCCTACCCTCCATCTCTACCCCTCCATCCCTACCCTCCATCCCTACCCTCCTACCCCTCCATCCCTACCCTCCATCCCTACCCTCCATCCCTACCCTGCTACCCCTCCATCCCTACCCTCCATCCCTACCCTCCACCCCTACCCTCCATCCCTACCCTCCATCCCTACCCTCCTACTCTCCATCCCTACCCTCCATCCCTACCCTCCATCCCTACCCTCCTACTCTCCATCCCTACCCTCCATCCCTACCCTCCATCCCTACCCTCCTACCCTCCATCCCTACCCTCCATCCCTACCCTCCATCCCTACCCTCCTACCCTCCATCCTACCCTCCATCCCTACCCTCCATCCCTACCCTCCACCCCTACCCTCCATCCCTACCCTCCTACCCCTCCATCCCTACCCTCCATCCCTACCCTCCATCCCTACCCTCCATCTCTGTGCTTTGGCCAAGGACATTTTTATGAAGGTATCCTTGGCTAAATGAGTCAGCAGCGCGGTGGTGTCTCCTGGTCCTTATGACAGACAGGTCTCTCTCTCTCTCTCTCTCTCTCTCTCTCTCTCTCTCTCTCTCTCTCTCTCTCTCTCTCTCTCTCTCTCTCTCTTCTCTTGCTCTCTGACTCTCTCTCAGACACACTTTCTCTCTCCTACACATTCTCTCTCTCTTGCTCTCTCTCTCTCTCTCTCTCTCTCTCTCTCTCTCTCTCTCTCTCTCTCTCTCTCTCTCGCTCTCTCTCGCTCTCTCTCTCTCTTCCTAATGAATGTACCAATGAATGCATTAATGTTTCCCAGTTTGCAGTTTGCAGCACCTTGCCTTTGGAAAAATAATAATAACATAATAAATCAATAGAACTCCTTACCCTCCTACCCCTCCATCCCTACCCTCCATCCCTACCCTCCATCCCTACCCTCCATTCTTACCCTCCATTCTTACCCCTCCATCTCTACCCTCCATCCCTACCCTCCATCCCTACCCTCCATCCCTACCCTCCTACCCCTCCATCCCTACCCTCCATCCTTACCCTCCATCCTTACCCCTCCATCCCTACCCTCCATCCCTACCCTCCATCCCTACCCTCCTACCCCTCCATCCCTACCCTCCATCCCTACCCTCCATCCTTACCCCTCCATCTCTACCCTCCATACCCTCCATCCCTACCCTCCTACCCCTCCATCCCTACCCTCCATCCCTACCCTCCTACCACTCCATCCCTACCCTCCATCCCTACCCTCCATCCCTACCCTCCATCTCTACCCTCCACCCCTACCCTCCATCCCTACCCTCCATCTCTACCCCTCCCTCCCTACCCTCCATCCCTACCCTCCATCTCTACCCCTCCATCCCTACCCTCCATCCCTACCCTCCTACCCCTCCATCCCTACCCTACATCCCTACCCTCCATCCCTACCCTCCTACCCCTCCATCCCTACCCTCCGTCCCTACCCTCCACCCTACCCTCCATCCCTACCCTCCATCCCTACCCTCCTACTCTCCATCCCTACCCTCCATCCCTACCCTCCATCCCTACCCTCCTACTCTCCATCCCTACCCTCCATCCCTACCCTCCATCCCTACCCTCCTACCCCTCCATCCCTACCCTCCATCACTACCCTCCATCCCTACCCTCCTACCCCTCCATCCCTACCCTCCATCCCTACCCTCCACCCCTACCCTCCATCCCTACCCTCCTACCCCTCCATCCCTACCCTCCATCCCTACCCTCCACCCCTACCCTCCATCCCTACCCTCCTACTCTCCATCCCTACCCTCCATCCCTACCCTCCATCCCTACCCTCCATCCCTACCCTCCTACTCTCCATCCCTACCCTCCATCCCTACCCTCCATCCCTACCCTCCTACCCCTCCATCCCTACCCTCCATCCCTACCCTCCATCCCTACCCTCCTACCCCTCCATCCCTACCCTCCATCCCTACCCTCCACCCCTACCCTCCATCCCTACCCTCCTACCCCTCCATCCCTACCCTCCATCCCTACCCTCCATCCCTACCCTACCCTCCACCCCTACCCTCCATCCCTACCCTCCATCCCTACCCTCCTACTCTCCATCCCTACCCTCCATCCCTACCCTCCATCCCTACCCTCCTACTCTCCATCCCTACCCTCCATCCCTACCCTCCTACCCCTCCATCCCTACCCTCCATCCCTACCCTCCATCCCTACCCTCCTACCCCTCCATCCCTACCCTCCATCCCTACCCTCCATCCCTACTCTCCATCTCTGTGCTTTGGCCAAGGACATTTTTATGAAGGTATCCTTGGCTAACTGAGTCAGCAGCGCGGTGGTGTCTCCTGGTCCTTATGACAGACAGGTCTCTCTCTCTCTTTCTCTCTCTCTCTCTCTCTCTCTCTCTCTCTCCTCTCTCTCTCTCTCTCTCTCTCTCTCTCTCTCTCTCTCTCTTCTCTTGCTCTCTGACTCTCTCTCAGACACACTTTCTCTCTCCCACACATTCTCTCTCTCTTGCTCTCTCTCTCTCTCTCTCTCTCTCTCTCTCTCTCTCTCTCTCTCTCTCTCACTCTCTCTCTCTCTCTCTCTCTCTCTCTCTCTCTCTCTCTCTCTCTCTCTCTCTCTCTCTCTCTCTCTCTCTCTCTCTCTCTCTCTCTCTCTCTCTCTCTTCTCTTGCTCTCTGACTCTCTCTCAGACACACTTTCTCTCTCCCACACATTCTCTCTCTCTTGCTCTCTCTCTCTCTCTCTCTCTCTCTCTCTCTCTCTCTCTCTCTCTCTCTCTCTCTCTCTCTCTCTCTCTCTCTCTCTCTCTCTCTCTCTCTCTCTCTCTCTCTCTCTCTCTCTCTCTCTCTCTCTCTCTTATCTCTCCGGCTGTCAGCAAGATGGATGGACCACACCGCTCAGTTTCATATCCTGGGTTATTACAACACCCCGCCTCATTTACACCACCCCTGTTACTCACACTCTCTATCCCACTCTCTCTCCGGCTTTTCTTCCTCTACATCCACCACCTCATTCTCTTCATCTTTCCCTCTCTCTTTCTCTCTCCCCCTCTTTCCATCTATAACTCTCTCTACTCCCCTTTCCACTCCCTCTCTAGCACTGTCGCTATCTTCCCATTCTCTCCAAATCTACCCAATTCCACCTCTCTCTTTATCCACCTGTCTATCATCTATCTGTTCCCTCGCTGCCTTTCCAGCTGTCAACCCTCTCTCTCTCTCTCTCTCTCTCTCTCTCTCTCTCTCTCTCTCTCTCTCTCTCTCTCTCTCTCTCTCTCTCTCTCTCTCTCTCTCTCTCTCTCTCTCTATCCTCTTCCCCCTGTCTCTCGACCTTGCACCTATCCCTCTCTCACGCCCTAATCTGACTCCCTACACTCCACCCCGTCACCATCTATGCAGCCTCCACCTGCCTCTTCCCTTCCGTCCCTTGACGTTGTGGTTGTATGGTCCTCACCACACTCGGCTCTCTGCTGCTTCTCGATCTTGTCCAGGCGACCCAGCAGGGAGTCTATCTTCACCTTGATCTGACCCAGCTCTCGCTTGATGATCGCTAGCTGGTCCGTCTTCACCTCTGAAAAACACACACACACACACACACACACACACACACACATCCCTTGAGCATTGTGATGATCATCAGCATCCTCCTTATGCCGCGCTTCCTCCTCCCTCCTCCCTCCTCCTGCACCTCACTGATCATCTCCTCTGCTTCCTCCTCCCTCCTCCCTCACCTCACTGATCATCTCCTCTGCTTCCTCCTCCCTCCTCCTCACCTCACTGATCATCTCCTCTGCTTCCTCCTCCCTCCTCCCTCACCTCACTGATCATCTCCTCTGCGTTGTGGTACAGCCCAACAACATACAAAAAGCTTTAGCCACCATCTCATTTCCTCAGGGGGCTAAGGTCTTAATTTAATCTACAGATTATACTGTAGCCCCCATAACAAGTTTGGTCTTTGGCATGCCACAATCTCATCCCATGTGTTGATCTAGAACCACATACTGTTCTGTGGCCCCTGTGACAAGTGTGGCCCCCGTTTGGTACGCTGCTTATCACAAGCTTTGTCTTACAGATAACAGCCCAAAGCTTGAGCGAGGAGCTTGTCCCATTTCTTTACGTGTGTCTTCCAAGTCTTAATCTACAACCACAGACTTCACAGAGGCTCCCCCATAAGGAACGTGGCCCCTGTAGCCAATGTGGCCCCCCCACAGTTTTCAATTGGGAGATTAGTGTGTGGCTTAGCGGCCCCACGCTGTGCCGTGGTGTTTAATTTGAACCCGCCAGCGCATGCAGCAGTTGATGTTCGCTTTACGGCTGTTTGATGTTTGTAAGCATAACCGAGCAACCGCCAAAGTAAAAGCCTTTCTTTAACGAGATCAAAACAACATACAGCATTCAAGGAATGTTACAATGAATGAATGTCTGCATGGATGAACGGAACTACCTTTTATTTTGACGTGTGGCAGTTAGTGTCACAATAAAAGCACGATGACTCTTCATTGTGTTTTTATTGTTTCTTTTTTTTGTCAAGGGCAACTCTGCAATGGAACAAAACAAAATATTGTTGTACTGCTAGTCACTGAATAGCAGCTCCAGGGCGAGGCATTGAGGGAAATTGCTTTGCTCAAAGACACCTTGGCACTAATTCATACTGGACATGGGTCTCTAAAGTGAGGATTCTGCCACAGTCCAATCTTGACTTTTACATCCACACTACATCAACTACATGAGAAGACTTAAACCTAGAACCTTGAACCTCAAACAAGATATGGGCAATATTTTGTCCTTACTTATTATTTTTATCAAGATACCTGAGATTTGGACGGCAGGTCATTATGATGTCCTTTATAATGAATGAGTCCATAAACATGAACATGTTCCAGCAACAGGAATTCCCCCGACACCAGATCTACACATTACATATGTTTACATATGTTTAGTGCTTCAGCGCCGTCCCCTGAAGGCTCATGGATGTGGATCAAAAAAACCAGTACAAGCAAATCACATGAAATTGCCTCAACGTTGGCAGCTAAACCTTGACACCCCGACACCTAATCCTCACACGCTTTCTCTGATACGTCTCCCTCCATGCAACATGTCCCCATCTGTCCGACCCCGAGAGAGAGAGAGAAGAGAGAGAAAGAGAGAGAGAGAGAGAAGAGAGAGAAGAGAGAGAGAGAGAGAGAGAGAGAGAGAGAGAGAGAGAGAGAGAGAGAGAGAGAGAGAGAGAGAGAGAGAGAGAGGGTTGAATTATCTCTTTCGCAGCAGGAACCCCAAGCTGATTAAAGTATTAAAAACTTAAAAAAATGAAAAAATAAAATGTAATCTCATTCTCCAATGTGTGTCATTTTAGAAAATGGAGTTGTGAGGGGTGGGAGGGAGCGGGGGAGGACGAGGGGGAGGAGGAAGAGGAGGAGGAGGAGGAAGAGGAGGAGGAGGAGGGATTTGACAGAGACATCAGAGAGGAAAGAAGTAAAATCACTTTGACACCTGTCTGACAAGACAGGCGTTCCCAGCCACTTCCGGAGACATGCAGAAAGACAAGATTCACTTTAAAGCACATCCACACAAATCAGATTTTGATTGAGTCAGACACACGTGCGTCACAGACCAACCAGACACGCCTCAGAGTCCTCAACGGTTGGTGTGAAGGAGCTGAATCTGTTTCTAATCAGATGGGGGAAACAGGTTGAGAATAGATATATATCCCACGATATCCGTGTTTGTGTGAAATGGCTTTGAATAATGTTTAAATCCTCTGAGTTCATTTAAATATAGTGCTGCAGTTGATTAATCCAGGAGATTTAACACTTAATCCCAACCAACATTTGTGCCGGAAGGAAACTATGAATCTGTGTTTGGCATTGAGACTCAGACACAAACACACACACACTTTCACATTCAAACACATGCATAGTGTGTTATTTTAGCATTATCTGAGCTTGCTTGTGGCGGCGTGCTAGCAGTCCTTTGATGATAACAACGTCCAGAACAGTCACTAATTTGGCGATAGCCACGGGCTTCATGCCTATGTGCTATCAAAGACACAAACACAAGTCCTTATGTATCATAATTTGGCGTGTGTCCCCATTACGTCTGAAAAATAAAATTGGTCCTCATTTGGAACTAACCGAGATTTTTAACTAGAGGCAGTTGGAGCTCATTTTAGTAAATTACCCTGACAAAAAAACGATTTTCATACTGTGGATAGACATAGTGATCCACTAATCTCTATTTGAATGTTTATATTAATTGATATTGACCTGCGGGGGCTGTCACAGCTGAGCTCATTTGAAACCACAAAATTGACCGAGAGTTTCAGCGAGAGGCAGCCAGCGGTTGGCATTGATAATATCATGCTGTCATCTCGTGGCCGAGCTCCAGAAAATACACTGCAACCTTTAAAACTGAGAGTGCAGATGCTCTTTGAAAGGGCAGCAGCTAACTGCCTCAAAGTTCAAATCATTTTTAACTTTCATCTCGACTGCGAGAACTTCGGGATTTGGTGTGAGTGTGAGAGCAGCTTAATTGCCAAAAACCACGGCCTATCTCCGCATATTTAACAAACCAGATGGCAGAAAGACTAGTAGCTTAATACGTGATCTAGTGAGAAAATGCCTGTGTGATCAATGGCTCCCTGACAAACGTTTATTTACGACCCTGGACTCCGAGAGCAGAGCCTAAACTTCCTGAACCATTTCAGACAATCGACCCGACAAACCAACCTCCTATTCTGCCAGCCAATCTCTCACGGCCAGAGCAAACCCAAACAGCCATTTGTCATGATACTGGCAAAGGCAAATGAGTCTCCCTGACATACAGGACCACTACCTCGATGGAGGGGAGAATTCATCACCTCACCCCCACCCCCCTTCCTACACTACACAACCGGTTCCCCTGACAGATCTCACCAAGCTGTCTGTGCTGATAACACTGAGCCTGGACAAAGACAACAACTACACACACACACACACACACACACACACACACACACACACACACACACACACACACACACACACACACACACACACACACACACACACACACACACACACACACACACACACACACACTCACACACACACACATATGCTGTAGCCAATTATTTTCCAGCCGGGAGAAAATAAACTGTGGATACAACTGACCACAGTCCCTGCAGGGCCCAGAGGGAGACCCTGTTGTTCTGAGAGTAATTACAGAGAAGGGGGGACCATGCATCACAGGTTAATCACAACAGCCAATCACTGTGGACTATGATAAACCAGGTGAGCCCAGCGTGGGGCTGTTCCCTTAATGTGTCTGTTTATATGGACTAACTGTTGATTGGTGGTCGCCAATTAGTCTAATTTGAAAGGTGTAGTTTTCAATTAGTGTAATTGGCGATTGGAGGTCATACAGTATATTACCCATCACTGCAGAACCAGCCAAGGTCTTCCATTAGTAGCGGTTACATGGCATTTGTCAAATTGCTCATAGGCAGTGCTGTTCATCTCACACAATAGTTCGGTAATAGCTTCTAGAGATACCAATAGAACGTCAACATGAACAACATACGGTAAACAACATAATGATCAGGTGAAACAAATGGACCGATGGTTAGCTTGATAGATGGATGGCTGAATAGATTCATGTCTGCATTGATGGATGAAGGGTGAATGGATCAGTGGTTCATAGATCGATTGATGAAGAGAAAGAGAATACTACACAGTCACATGTTTGGATTCCCTGTTGGGCTCCCTGGTTCCCCTCCTGGTTCCCCTCCTAGTTCCCCTCCTGGTTCCCCTCCATCCCAAGCATCACTCTGGGTCTCACACCAGCTCCCTGGTTCCCCTCCTGGTTCCCCTCCTGGTTCCCCTCCTAGTTCCCCTCCTGGTTCCCCTCCATCCCAAGCATCACTCTGGGTCTCACACCAGCTCCCTGGTTCCCCTCCTGGTTCCCCTCCTGGTTCCCCTCCTAGTTCCCCTCCTGGTTCCCCTCCATCCCAAGCATCACTCTGGGTCTCACACCAGCTCCCTGGTTCCCCTCCTGGTTCCCCTCCTGGTTCCCCTCCTGGTTCCCCTCCATCCCGAGCATCACTCTGGGTCTCACACCAGCTCCCCCAGGCAGTTGTAGAGCGCCTGGTCGGGGTTTGCCATACTTACGCTTCGGGCCAGTAGAGGATGAGGAGGAGGTGGGGGGTCTGGAGGAGGAGGAAGAGGAAGAAGAGGAGGTCTTTGCAGGGAAGGCGGTCTTCCCTCGGCGCGTGGACGGCGCTACCACCCTAGAGCGCTTCAAAGGGATGACCGCTCTGGGGGGCGGGGCCACTCGGCCGTGGTAGTCAAAAAGCCTGGAGCAGAGATATGTGTATGAATTAATCAAACTTAGAGAAGTATTTTTCTGTTGGAAAGTAGGACTTTGCAGTAAAAAGGTAAAAAAACTAAAATAGAAACTGGTGCTACATGACCAGAGAACAACAGCTGGAACCACAGCCCTAGAGAACTGGTGCTACATGACCAGAGAACAACAGATGGAACCACAGCCCTAGAGAACTGGTGCTACATGACCAGAGAACAACAGATGGAACCACAACCCTAGAGAACTGGTGCTACATGACTAGAGAACAACAGTTGGAACAACAGCCCTAGAGAACTGGTGCTACATGACCAGAGAACAACAGCTGGAACAACAGCCCTAGAGAACTGGTGCTACATGACCAGAGAACAACAGTTAGAACAACAGCCCTAGAGAACTGGTGCTACATGACCAGAGAACAACAGTTAGAACAACAGCCCTAGAGAACTGGTGCTACATGACCAGACATCAAAAGTCAGCTGGATGACGGGAATTGAAAGCAGACTTTGCTGGCGAACTAATTTGCACAACTGAATGCTGGTAAAATGGAGGTTAATTGATCATTGTACATTTTTTATGCACTAACCAAATTGTAATTGTAAAAAACCGGCAAAGTATTCCTTTAAGCAATACAAATTTCTTAACAAGCAATGAGTTTTCAGATACGTCTGAGCAAACAAGGGAAACACCTCCATTGTCAACCTTCTGCACCATTGCTCACTGTCTAATCAATATTCTTGATTCCACTAAAGCCAATCGCATTCCAATTCGTCTCTTGAATCAGAAGAAAATGTGTTCCTTGTTCACCAACAGGTGTGTCTTAAGGAGACAGTGTACGATTCCTAAATCAATCAGCCACGACCTATTCCTCAGGGACAATCTACCCAAACCACTCCTCCAGCGATTGTCCTTCACAAAGACTCTGAGAAGGACAACGGACCGCAAGACAGGCAGACGCTCAAATCTCTCTCGGGTCTCTCTTTCCAAAGTACAATAGCATCCCTCTTCCTGAGGAGACGGAAGAGCCATCACAGGCAATCAGAGCCCCATCAACCTTACCCTTCAGACCAGCGTAGAAAGGATGAGAGATTGTTCACAAAATGCCAAGCCTAGCGCTAGCCACCTGCCCGGGAGGAAGGTGGACTTGAACGCCTCGCTGGAGAAATGTCCAGCCTCGCTAAAGAGGCTGAGACTGGCATATCGCCGCTGATATGTTTCATTTGTATCTGTTCGTCAGCACTAATATATATATACATATATATAAACATATACATATACATATATCTCACACTTGGACACTTTGACTACACTTTGAGTTTCTAATTTAATTAATTGTATGCTGGAAGATTGCCCACACCCCGGCTATAACTCATGGGCTTTTGTTTGTATGTAATATATCCTATATCTCATATGATATATGACATGTTATATCATCTTTAATATGTCATATTTAATGTGGTACAGTTTGTGTTGTGTTCAATGTCAATTTGTTTTGATTTAAAATGTTACACACCTGTTGTAGAAGTCGTCTCTGTAGTACTCATAGTCAAACTCATAGCCACTGTTAAAAGAGAGAGAGAGAGAGAGAGAGAGAGAGAGAGAGAGAGAGAGAGAGAGAGAGAGAGAGAGAGAGAGAGAGAGAGAGAGAGAGAGAGAGAGAGAGAGAGAGAGAGAGAGAGAGAGAGAGAGAGGAGTGTAACAGATGTTGGATCTGTCAAGAGGGAAGTTAAGCAAATCCAAGCAGTTTGGACATAATGACAACTTCAGAAAGAACAAACCTAAAGATCTAAAATGGCAGCCATTTATAAAATGTCTGAATAAAGTGTAAGTAAGAAGCGAACGCCAGCTGAATGTTAACATAGGGTTAGTAGGTAGAACACAGCTGAATGTTAACATAGGGTTAGTAGGTAGAACACAGCTGAATGTTAACATAGAGTTAGTAGGTAGAACACAGCTGAATGTTAACATAGGGTTAGTAGTTAGAACACAGCTGAATGTTAACATAGGGTTAGTAGGTAGAACACAGCTGAATGTTAACATAGGGTTAGTAGGTAGAACACAGTGGGACGTTAAGAAGGATTAATGTGTTACCATTTGAATAAAGACGGCTGTTAGTTCTGTTCAGTTCTGCAATTACTTTTCCCCTCAAATTTACAAACAGAGCAAATTAACCCATTTGGATGCTGAGAGGCATCGCAGGAAGACTGGTTGAACGGGCGTGAATTAATGAACACAGAACTGTGTGTGTGTGTGTGGTGTGTGTGTGGTGTGTGTGTGTGTGTGTCATTTGACTTGTTCAGGATCAGTTCTAACGGGGAAATAACAGGTCAGGGCCATGGGCCTTTAAACACGTTAACTTTGCCCCAAAACACTCATTCTATAGCTTTAGGCAAAACATATATATACATGCTAAATGCTATTTACTTGCATTTAGAAACAGCTTAAGATTACAAGACAAAACTAAACAGAAATAGACTTTCATTATTATGGCATGCTTTTATGTATGTGATTATGTCTAACCTGTACACAGGTATGATAGGTTCTCACCTGTACACAGGTGTGCTTGGGTCTAACCTGTACACAGGTGTGCTTGGGTCTAACCTGTACACAGGTGTGCTTGGGTCTTACCTGTATACAGGTGTGATTGGGTGTTACCTTTACACTGGTATGATAGGTTCTCACCTTTATACAGGTGTGCTTGGGTCTTACCTGTGCACATGTATGATAGTTTCTCACCTGTATACAGGTGTGGTTGGGTGTTACCTCTACACAGGTGTGATTGAGCGTTACCTGTACACAGCTGACAGCGGCCGCTTGTTTCCCGGCTTGGGTCTATATGGCTTGGGCTCACCCGCCATGTTTATATCTGAAAGAACATAGAAGCAGAAATACTGGTCAGTCATTGGCTCTGAGCGAGACACATTCCACATAACCAACACACACATGTATATCTTCATATGACAACTCCTACTCCACGACAAGAGTGCTCTTTGACGTCAAGACCAACACTTCCTCCAACCCAGCCACATTCAGAGTGCACAACTACGTACTTCCCTAGAGAACCACTGTCTAAAAATATACTGCAAGCAGCAACCCAATATAGCTTATTTAACATCAGGAATGTCCCCTTAAGAGGAAAGAAGAGGGTGGGAGGAGGTGGTTTTGTCTGGAAACCAGAAAAGAGAAATTCTAACTGGATTTTGAAGTGCTTTTCTTTTTGCAGTCATTTATTTTGGAGTGTGAACATGTCCCTGGGAGAGCTACAGTCCACAGTGACGCACGGCCCTTCTGCTTTCCAGTGGCGCCTGGATGTTCGCCTGTGTAGTACTTGTACTTGTGTAGTGTGTGTGTGAGGACTGCACTTGTGGGACTCGGTTCAACGAAGGTTTATGTCCCCGGAGAAAGATATTCATTCTCATTAGAAGAGGAGACAAAGCCACTGAACTCTGGATGGCTGCAGAGCAGGAAGGACCCTGAGAATGAAAAGCACCGTGCCTTTTCACCCAACATCGGAGGATGTACAAATATGGTCATGTTGTTTGAATATTCAGAGAATCTGAGTACAAAATACACAAAACAACAATGTTCAAATAAGTGCATTTTAAAATAACTTGAAAACCACAACTTAAAAAAAACAACTAACATTGGCCTGTTTCCTGAAGCAAATCTTTTCACAGGAAATGAGATTAAAGTCTGCGATGTGTTCACAGACACCAGAGAAACGCTTCATGGAACGATGCATTGAGAATGTTTTTGTGCGTGTGTGTGTGTGTGTGTGTGTGAGTGTGAAGATAAACATGGGGTTCTGTGTATGTGTTTGTGTGTACGTGTGGTTATGTGTGTGTGTGCCTGTGAGAGGATGGAGAGAGCTTTAAAAAAATAAAAACACAATATTGACATTGGAGATGATAATAATTACGATCATTAAATTTCAAACACATGTAAAGAGAGACTAATCTCATGAGGCTAATGACCAAACTGCCCAACAGGACTTTGAAACATGATCTGTGCTAACAGCGGTTCTGCCGGTGGGGGATTAATGATGAGAGTTTACTCAATAATAACAGTAATCCTAAACTTTATCACTTCATCACTTTAGCACTTTTCTTCTTAATGACGAGACTTGGCAATGTTGTGTTTCTGCCGAGGACAACGATAGAAGTGAGAACAAAGGGCTGTACATAGCGCCACGCTAAAGTCTTTAACCAAGGAATAGTAACCAGAGAATGACCTGAAACAAAGAAAAGATCAACGTCCTGGTGTCCACACTCGGGGTCTCCTCTCCTACACTCACAATGGGCTGTTATAGTTATCTAGTGTTATACCTTATACACTTAGAACGCAGTTATCTAGTGTTATACCTTATACGCTTACAACGCAGTTATCTAGTGTTATACCTTATACACTTAGAACGCAGTTATCTAGTGTTATACCTTATACGCTTACAACGCAGTTATCTAGTGTTATACCTTATACGCTTAGAACGCAGTTATCTAGTGTTATACCTTATACACTTAGAACGCAGTTATCTAGTGTTATACCTTATACGCTTACAACGCAGTTATCTAGTGTTATACCTTATACACTTAGAACGCAGTTATCTAGTGTTA
>CM051020.1:21690943-21718443 GCA_027704905.1 Muraenolepis orangiensis | reverse complement strand
TGTGAACCTGTAGCTGCGATAGCTAGCACAGTCCTGGGGACATGTTTTTAGTGTATTGTATTTTAAATGAACAAACTACTGGCCCAGTGTTCTATCACTGTGGGGAACATCTTGTACTGCCTTCCTAAACCAAAAAGTCTATCTATACTAAACACACTCCTTACCTGGTCTACCTATACTAATCACACTCCTTACCTGGTCTATCTATACTAATCACACTCCTTACCTGGTCTATCTATACTAAACACACTCCTTACCTGGTCTACCTATACTAATCACACTCCTTACCTGGTCTATCTATACTAATCACACTCCTTACCTGGTCTATCTATACTAAACACACTCCTTACCTGGTCTATCTATACTAAACACACTCCTTACCTGGTCTACCTATACTAATCACACTCCTTTCCTGGTCTATCTATACTAATCACACTCCTTACCTGGTCTATCTATACTAATCACACTCCTTACCTGGTCTATCTATACTAAACACACTCCTTACCTGGTCTATCTATACTAAACACACTCCTTACCTGGTCTATCTATACTAATCACACTCCTCACCTGGTCTATCTATACTAAACACACTCCTTACCTGGTCTATCTATACTAAACACACTCCTTACCTGGTCTATCTATACTAATCACACTCCTCACCTGGTCTATCTATACTAATCACACTCCTTACCTGGTCTATCTATACTAATCACACTCCTTACCTGGTCTATCTATACTAAACACACTCCTTACCTGGTCTATCTATACTAAACACACTCCTTACCTGGTCTACCTATACTAATCACACTCCTTACCTGGTCTATCTATACTAATCACACTCCTTACCTGGTCTATCTATACTAAACACACTCCTTACCTGGTCTATCTATACTAAACACACTCCTTACCTGGTCTACCTATACTAATCACACTCCTTTCCTGGTCTATCTATACTAATCACACTCCTTACCTGGTCTATCTATACTAATCACACTCCTTACCTGGTCTATCTATACTAAACACACTCCTTACCTGGTCTATCTATACTAAACACACTCCTTACCTGGTCTATCTATACTAATCACACTCCTCACCTGGTCTATCTATACTAAACACACTCCTTACCTGGTCTATCTATACTAAACACACTCCTTACCTGGTCTATCTATACTAATCACACTCCTCACCTGGTCTATCTATACTAAACACACTCCTTACCTGGTCTATCTATACTAAACACACTCCTTACCTGGTCTATCTATACTAAACACATGTATTACCTGGTCTATCTATACTAATCACACTCCTTACCTGGTCTATCTATACTAAACACACTCCTTACCTGGTCTATCTATACTAAACACACTCCTTACCTGGTCTATCTATACTAATCACACTCCTTACCTGGTCTATCTATACTAAACACACTCCTTACCTGGTCTATCTATACTAAACACACTCCTTACCTGGTCTATCTATACTAAACACATGTATTACCTGGTCTATCTATACTAAACACATGTATTACCTGGTCTATCTATACTAAACACATGTATTACCTGGTCTATCTATACTAAACACATGTATTACCAGGTCTATCTATACTAAACACACTCCTCACCTGGTCTATCTATACTTGCAGGGACATTGTAATCTCATGCTCACCAAGTTGTTGTTTACCAATCAGGGGCCCCTGACAACAGCTGGGGCCCCTGACAACAGCTGGGGCCCATCAGGGTCTGTCTCAGCTGGCTGGCATCTAATTACAAACCCCGTTCCATCTGCATATCAAAGGTGGTGTTCCTACCGCCCGCAACCACCAAACATCAAACACGGCATCGCCACCCCAAATAACCCCACAGTTTCCACCAAGTTCTCTTCAAATGTTGAGTTAAATCACAATTGACTCGGCATATTATATGAACGGCATATCATTTTGAATAGTGCGCTACTGCTTTCCATGTTTTTTCCGACTATGTATCTACGTAACTGTGCATAACTAAATGAGATAATAAATTGCAACACTATTAAATATATCTTCACATAAATATTAAAATCGGATAGACACACCTTGCATTAGAGCATCCCATGTAACTTGGACACCTGGAAACCACACACACACACAAGTCACACACACACACACACACACGTTGTACAGGCTACAGTTTCCGCTTCTGTTTCTATGCATCTTACCAACCAATGTCACTTGCAACGTCACTGAGCAGATAGCTAGCTTTTTGCTTCATGTCTGAGCGGAACTTCAGCCCTTTACTTCCTGTCTGAGCGGAGGCGTTAGCTCTTCGCTTCCTGTGTGAGTTGAGGGCTAGCTCTTCCATTACTGTGGGCGATAGCGAGTGCTTCAGAGACCCAATCTCTCTATGTGTGAGTCGTCGTAAACTAGCAAAACCACCGTGGAATAAACGACAAAACATTCTGTCAATAAGAACAAGAATGAAAACCTCCGCTCCAGTGTGGAGTAGAAACAAGCGATTGAGGGTTTGTGTGGCAGTACGACCTCCCGGCAGGCCGATGAATGCGTGTTGAGAAGCGTTGAGAGCTTTTCCTTCAATACTCGGTGGTTGTGAGTGAAGCAAGCTTGTGACAAGCGTGGATGATGACATTATTATTTGTGCTTATCTCTGACTTGGTGTTCGACTGCTTAGTGTGGAGTATGTTAGTTGTTTGCACCCCACACACTTAGCACTCCGGTCCCGAGTACAAAACTCACCTCTCTGTCCCTCCTCCTGCTCCTTAATGTGTACAGTCATACAGTCACACTGTAAAGTCATAGCAGAGTGCCTAAAAAAGTGCCTAATTCAAGCTTAATATAATATTTTTTAAGCATGCACATAATCAGTGTGTTTATGCAAATGTATGTATGTGTGTATACGTGTGTCTTTTGACCTGGGTGTGTGCTTGTGTGTAAGTGAGTGTGTGTGTGTGTCTGCCTGTATGCCTCGTGTGTGCATACGTGTATTTGTGTGTACACGTGTGTGCACATTTGTGTGTGTGTGTGTGTGTGTGTGTCTGCCTCGTGTGTGCATATGTGTGTGTATGTGTGTATGCGTGGGTGTGTGTGTGTGTGTGTGTGTGTGTCTGCCTCGTGTGTGCATATGTGTGTGTATGTGTGTATGCGTGGGTGTGTGTGTGTGTGTGTGTGTGTGTCTGCCTCGTGTGTGCATATGTGTGTGTATGTGTGTATGCGTGGGTGTGTGTGTGTGTGTGTGTGTGTGTCTGCCTCGTGTGTGCATATGTGTGTGTATGTGTGTATGCGTGGGTGTGTGTGTGTACACATGTGCGGCGTATTGTTATAGGGCAGAGGTGTCCCGTCATTGTAAAATAAAGCACACCATTAGCACGCGGTTGACCAATCAGAATCAAGCGTTCCAACAATGCTGGGGTATAAATATTCCCGGTGTACATGCCAGCTCCACAGACCGGAGGAGGCTTAGAAGCCCGGGAGCAGCACGTGATCCACCGCCTGGTTCTGGTTTCTGCAAACATCCAGCTTGTCCCCCCCTCCCCCCCCCCAGAGGGCTCTGCTCTGAGAAAGCAGCAGCAGCAGAGTACAAAAACAGGAGTTGTTGTAACGGTCCCTGTCTTATCCAGCAATGGTCGATGCCATGGGCTCCTCCCCTCACGGCGCGGAGCCCCCCCCCCCCCCCAAAGCCAATGGTCGATGCCATGGGCTCCTCCCCTCACGGCGCGGAGCCCCCCCCCCCCCCCCCCAAAGCCAATGGTCGATGCCATGGGCTCCTCCCCTCACGGCGCGGAGCCCCCCCCCCCCCCAAAGCCAATGGTCGATGCCATGGGCTCCTCCCCTCACGGCGCGGAGCCCCCCCCCCCCCCCCCAAAGCCAATGGTCGATGCCATGGGCTCCTCCCCTCACGGCGCGGAGCCCCCCCCCCCCCCCCCAAAGCCAATGGTCGATGCCATGGGCTCCTCCCCTCACGGCGCGGAGCCCCCCCTCCCCCCCCCCCCCAAAGCCAATGGTCGATGCCATGGGCTCCTCCCCTCACGGCGCGGAGCAAAACACTTGGGATCTGCCAAAGGTTTTAGGCTGACAGACTTCAGCCTATCAGAGTCCTGAATCCTTACAGCCTAACAGCAGCAGGCAAACCATTCATCGTCCATCTGGGGTTTCGACGCAACATAAGCTAAACTTTGATTATCAATAACTTTATTCCAGTATCATCCCCCTTATTCAGAGTTCAGCTCTTCTAAGCTCTACTGGGGCCCACATCTAGAATATGCCAGACTGCCTGTTTGTTATATAAAATGTATTATAGCATATATTTTTGATTACTAATCTAGATTCAATTGACAGTTGAAGGAACATGGACATGGTGTTTCTAAGAAGAAAAAATACCTAAAATAGACAATTAAGGGAGCCCTTCCCCCGGTCCACTGCTGCTCCCTTAACCAACATCGCTATCGTTGCCATGACAGCCACCTGCCACCTGCCACCGGCGGCGGCGTGCTGGTGGGAGATAGCAGCGCTAGTGTTTCAGAAAACCAACCTGGGCGTTTGTTTGTCAGAAGCCACTGAGCGTTGATGGTTAGAGAGAAATGGGACAGAGAAAGACAGAGAGAGAGAGAGAGAGAGAGAGAGAGAGAGAGAGAGAGAGAGAGAGAGAGAGAGAGAGAGAGAGAGAGAGAGAGAGAGAGAGAGAGAGAGAGAGAGTAATATATAATATACACACAGCCTGTTATTAAAACGTCTAAAATGTTGACACGTTGGACGTGTTGAGATAAGGACAAACAGTGTGTGAGAGAACAGCCTTTGAGACACACACACACACACACACACACACACACACACACACACACACACACACACACACACACACACACACACACACACACACACACACACACACACACACACACACACACACACATACACTCATATGCACAACACTGAAAATGAAGATAAGGAATTGAAAGCCATTAAAGGGAAAATATTCTTGAAGGGACTATAATAAAAGAGGCAGGAACCCTAACGTTGATTTATGACAGTGACGGTGATAGACAAAAAGATGGTCGTCATCATCATCATCACATTCTCTATTCAGCTCACTTTTCTGCACATTACACTGTTGAACAAACACATACCTAGAACCTGATAGTCGATAGACCAACACCAGGTATCGACATTAAACTAGGTCTCCTTGAATGAACTTCATACACATATTTACAACTATTACTATGTATAGTCATTGAGGAGACACGTTAATCCAAAAATACATGCAATTAATGCAGGTAGGGCTTTTCTGCGCATCGTGGACGCTGCCGTGTAGGTTGTGTGAGTGGCTTGGCTGTGTGTGACCCAGATTAGCGCTTTGCACTCGGTAGTGAAGTAGCTTCACCGCGCCGCGACACTACACCTTCCTACCCGCCTGGAAGACGTTCGCATGACACTTTATGTCACAACATGGAGCTGCAGACGGCTTCTCCTCCAACCGCCCAACAACCTTCCCCACCGGCAGTGAGAGGAATAAAGCGTCTTATCGCCTGAGTGTTGAAAACAATCTTTAAGATTTTGTATTCTGATGCCAATTGTTGGTTGTATCCTTGGCCCGTTCCTTAACTCCTTTAAGAGTCATCGGTGACTCAGTGACTCATGAACCAGGACAAAGCAACACTTAAATGTAATGTAAATGTAAGTTTCATGAATATGAAAATGTCGACTGAATGATGAAGAGTCACTCTCTAATCCTTCAAAACAGGCGTCGTTGTCATACTGTAACGGTAACATAGAGACAACCGTACAACACAACTCACACCGAGAACGGGAACACCTGGTTTGGACATAACAGCTAATCAGCGCATCCGAGGTTGAATCCCGGGGACAAGCGGGACAGTCTAAGGTACTCTGTGTACATATTTGTACATATTTGTACACCAAAAGGGTGTTTGATTGTGTTACTTCCGGTAGGCCTGGGAATTCACCAGTTCGTTCTCGGAACACCGAGGAAAATCTTATCCAATCACCTCGGGGGATTGAAACTGAACTGTTTCCAACTGTCCCTTTGAATTAACCGGACATCTCGCACTTGACTTGAAAACCACCTGTCAGTTATTTGATGGATTATTGGTATTATTATAGTTATTAATGATGATATATTGTTATATGTGTTATGGGTTTCAGGTAGTTAATTATGTTAATATTATGTAAGGTACATTAAAGTGGTGTTTGGAGAACACCAATTATGGATATTTGCAATTAGGATTTATCTCATGTATGACCAGTTTAACGCCTTTTTTACTGTTCTCACAATGTTTGAGATTTAATTTCCGGAAGCATTAGATAGTTCAAGATATATCTACTTCTGTTCTTCCACATTGCTGCTCTAAGCCTGGCTGGATGTGTTCATATTGCACAGCTGCAGGCAGCCTATAAAAACAATGAAGAAATTATTGCATCTCCAGGTTCAAACAATAGGTGACAACGTTTCACATTCAACTCCCTAGATATACAGAACACGGCTTCACCTGTTGTTGTTTAACCGATGAACAGGGGTCAATTCAATAGATGTTCTTTTTTTAAATATACTGTATATAAATCTGACTGGATTGTTATGTTAACATCAAACTGAAATCACAAAACCAATGCAACCGTGAGGATGAAACTACACACGCATATAAACGACCAACGGACAACTGGGACGGATAATCAGAAGACAGTTGGACCATACTCATACGACGTCGTCTCTCTCGCGACATTATTCATATGAATAGGCTACGTAGGGTCATGTATTGGCATCCTTGAGACGATCGCGCTTTTACGCATAACTTTAGCCAAGTGGACATTTCTGGCAATACACTTACTCCCAAGACACACGGAGCCCGTTGCATATATTGAACACACAATTGATAATCATCAATGTATTTAAATATCGCCTGATGGGATGATAGGTCAGATCAATTATATTATTATTACAAAACACGCGCAGTATATTGCGCCTTCGTGACGCCAACTCACAGCGGTGGTTACGACGCTTCCCCTTGTACATGCTCATCCTGTAGCGGTCCAGCTCGGCGCTTCAATCTCTCCCAAGGATACAGAAACAGACACACAGATACAGAGACGGACTCAACGACGGGTTTACTGCAGGACCGGGACACAGGAGGAGGAGGAGGAGGAGGAGGAGGAGGAGGAGGAGGAGGAGGAGGAGGAGTGGAGAGAAGACTGGAACAACCGAACCCTTCTTCTGGTTTCAGAGGAGGAGGAGAAGAGGAGAACTGAACTGGAGTCTCTCTCTCTTGAGGGAGGACGGAACCAAAAGCGCAGGATGGGGGTGTAAATCCTCCGGAATATAAACCCCCTCTCTGCTCTTTTTAATAAACGCACGGTAGAAGAATTTCGCACAGCAGTAATAGCTTGGTATGTTTTACTTACCATTATGAATTTTGTCTGTTGTATTTACATTGAACAATATTACTTAAATAGAGCTATCATTGTGTTTTAGGGTATAGGGGGGTAGTTAACTTTAGCCTATATGCAGACACGTTGTATTCAATATATTTCTAGATATCAAAATGTAATATATAAATTATAATAATAAATGAAACGACTGATAAGAAGAGGGAATTAAAATGTATGTGAATTAAACAGTCCATCTGAGGAGAAAGGTCCACGGAATTTGCGTGTACAACAGTGACCCCTGCCGTGCGTATCGGGTTACTACAGCGACCCCTGCCGTGCGTATCGGGTTACTACAGTGACCCCTGCCGTGCGTATCGGGTTACTACAGTGACCCCTGCCGTGCGTATCGGGTTACTACAGCGACCCCTGCCGTGCGTATCGGGTTACTACAGTGACCCCTGCCGTGCGTATCGGGTTACTACAGTGACCCCTGCCGTGCGTATCGGGTTACTACAGTGACCCCTGTCATTAAGGGTTACTACAGCACGACCACATCGACGACGTATTTGATCTACCCCTTGCAGACAGTTGCCACTTTTCTTCCAGGTTTCTTCCTATGAAAACAGAATAAGTTCAGGCCTCCAGGCTGCTGAGATTCCCTAACGGCACATGGGTTTTGCCCAAGGGCACTTAAACAGAGCCCTTTGGAGCCTGTAGGAAACTTTATTCGCTCTTTGAAAGGGTTGTTTCCTTTCGACTCGATCGTTATTCATTCCGTCAGTCGGTTTGTTTATGTGCTGGTTGGTTGTTTGTTTGTTGGTTTGTTGGTTTGGCATCGCTGAGCCCCATCCTCACACATTGCTTTGTACATTTATATTCCACTTTCCGGTTGAGCGTTCACCACGAGGCTGTTTCAGTTAACAAATCTTTTTGAGTTGTTCTCTCTTTGAACACAACATTAGCCGCGGTTGCCCGTGTTATCGCCCATTGTGTCTTGTCCATTAAAGAGAGCTGCGGCGGGCCTAACGACTTCTGCCATTAGCACTGACAATTATTCCCCCGACCCGTCGGTCTGTGAAGGCTAATGCGTTTTAGAGCGACCTGTCAATCAACCGCAGGGCCATCACTGCTGAGAGGGAGACGGTACATGGCATTAATGTCACCAGGTTTCTACAGATTGTGCTCATATGTTGACATGCATGTTCTTTCTATTGTTGTTATTGTGTAGTCTTTTTATTATTATAGTATAGTGTTTTAGTGAGTTCATACTGCGGGACGGAATGGGGAGTAAGCATTCCATTGTACTGGCAAAAACTTAAACAGTTTACAGACATACATACACTTAAACAGTTTACAGACATACATACACTTAAACAGTTTACAGACATACATACACTTAAACAGTTTACAGACATACATACACTTAAACAGTTTACAGACATACATACACTTAAACACCTCAACTGCCACGGATTACAATTCATGACATAAAACAATAAGTACGCATGTGGATCTGTAGTAATAAACAGATGGGATGAAAGCTCAAATATGAAAAATAAAAACATATCTTAAATAGACATCATGAATGCAGCAATCGATGCCCCCTGCCTTCACTGCCGCCTAACTGGCAGTGCACCCGACCCCAGTGGTTCTTCCCGTAGGTGGTGGGTCCGCGGGAAGGAGAAGTGGCCACGTTGCTTTTTCGGGCAATGCCCGACCGGGCTCCGTGGCTAACCCGGCCACCAGGCGCTCGCTTACGGGCCCTCTTTCCAGGCCTAGCTCCGGATATCTAGAAGTGAGGGTATCCTCACTTCTAGTTTGTTTGTCCATTGAAGTCTTTGAACCATTCTTAGTCTGGCCCCTCCCCTGAGACCAATCTGCCATGGGAGACCCTACCAGGAGCACTAGGCTCCAGACAACACAGCTCTCAGGTTCACAGGGACACCCAAACCTCTCCACCACGATAAGGTGATGGTTCCCGGAGAGGTCATTGTTCAAAGCTTCTATTGCCGAAGCTGCGGTTGAGAGTTGTGGCCTCAAGGTCATTGGTGCCTCAAGGGGCACTCGGACTTCGTGGTGGACACAGGTGGTCAGGGAAGCCGTCCGGCTGAAGAAGGAGGCCTTCCGGGCTATGTTAGCCTGTGAGACTCCGGACTCAGTTGCGAGGTATCGACAGGCCAAGAGGACGGCAGCCTCGGCTGTAGCGGAGGCAAAGCAGCGGGTGTGGGAGGAATTCGGAGAAGCCATGGAGAAGGACTTTCAGTCGGCACCAAAGCGTTTCTGGCAAACAATCCGGGTCCATCCAAGCTGTGTACAGTAAGGGTGGGACATTGCTGACCTCAACTGAGGAGGTGATCGGGCGGTGGAAAGAACACTTTGAGGAACTTCTTAACCCAACTACACCCTCAATGGTAGAGACAGAGCTGGAGGATGAAGGACGGCAAACATCAATCTCCCTGGAGGAAGTCACTGCGGTAGTCAAACATCTCCGCAGTGGCAAAGCCCCAGGGGTTGATGAGATCCGTCCAGAAATGCTAAAGGCTCTGGGTGTTGAGGGGCTGTCATGGATGACACGTCTTTTCAACATTGCGTGGAAGTCTGGGACAGTGCCTGAGGAGTGGCAAACGGGGGTGGTGGTACCCCTGTTCAAAAAGGGTGACCAGAGGGTGTGTGCCAATTACAGGGGTATCACATTACTCAGCCTCCCTGGGAAAGTCTACTCCAAGGTGCTGGAAAGGAGGGTTCGGCCGATAGTCGAACCTCAGATTGAAGAGGAACAATGCGGATTCCGCCCTGGTCGTGGAACAACGGACCAGCTTTTCACTCTTGCAAGGATCCTGGAGGGGGCTTGGGAGTATGCCCATCCGGTCTACATGTGTTTTGTAGATTTGGAGAAGGCATATGATCGGGTCCCTCGGGAAATACTGTGGGGGGTGCTGCGGGAGTATGGGGTGCGGGGGTCACTGTTGAGGGCCATCCAATCTCTCTACTCCCAAAGCAAGAGCTGTGTCCGGATTCTCGGTACAAAGTCAGGCCTGTTCTCAGTGGGTGTTGGCCTCCGCCAGGGCTGCGCTTTGTCACCCATCCTGTTTGTGATTTTCATGGACAGGATTTCAAGGCGTAGTCATGGAGGGGAGGGGTTTCAGTATGGTGGGCTCAGGATTGAATCGCTGCTGTTTGCAGATGATGTGGTCCTGTTTGCGTCATCAGTATGTGACCTTCAGCACTCACTGGATCGGTTTGCAGCAGAATGTGAAGCGGCTGGGATGAGGATCAGCACCTCCAAATCTGAGGCCATGGTTCTTAGCAGGAAACCGGTGGATTGTCTACTCCAAGTAGGGAGGGAGTCCTTATCCCAAGTGAAGGAGTTCAAGTATCTCGGGGTCTTGTTCTCGAGTGAGGGGAGGATGGAGCGTGAGATTGACAGGAGAATAGGTGCAGCGGGAGCGGTATTGGGTGCACTTTGGCGCACCGTTGTAACCAAAAGAGAGCTGAGCCAGAAGGCAAAGCTCTCGATCTACCGATCAGTCTTCGTTCCTACCCTCACCTATGGCCATGAGCAATGGGTAATGACCGAAAGGACGAGATCGCGAATACAAGCGGCCGAAATGAGTTTCCTCAGGAGGGTGGCTGGTATCTCCCTGAGGGATAGGGTGAGAAGCTCAGTCACTCGTGAGAGACTCGGAGTAGAGCCGCTGCTCCTTCGCGTAGAAAGGAGCCAGTTGAGGTGGTTCGGGCATCTAGTAAGGATGCTTCCTGGTCGCCTCCCGAGGGAGGTTTTCCAGGCACATCCAACTGGGAAGAGACCACGGGGCAGACCGAGGTACAGGTGGGGTGATTACATCTCCACACTGGCCTGGGAACGCCTCGGGATCCCCCAGTCAGAGCTAGTCGATGTTGCCAGGGAGAGGGAAGTTTGGAATCCCCTGCTGGAACTGCTACCTCCGCGACCCGATTTCGGATAAGCGGGAGAAGATGGATGGATGGATAGAATGCAGCAATCACTAATATCCAATAAAAAGTCATTGTTTAGTAGGATGTAATAAAATAATGTTTCTTGTTGTTGCATGGGTGAGCTTTATTCATTAAACCAATAACCATGTCTCTGAATTCAAAGCGTCTCACACGTCACTTGTTTCATCAGTTGTTTGGAGAACAGGTTTTTTTGTAATATGGTGAATTCACATTCTTAAGTTCAGGTTGGTTTGTGTTTGCTCAACCCTGTAACCCTTAAACACTTAAACACTTAAACCTGTAACCCTTAAACCTGTAACCCTGAAATCTGAACAGCAGAGATTTGATTTGGAAGAAGTGGAAAAATAAATCCAATGTTTCCCAAGGGATTCCCTGCCTCTTGGGACAGGGGAGTGGGGTGACAGCAGGTCTGTTTAAAGACACGTCAAGTGTAGACTTTATCAGAGGGCCTCCCAGGCCCCCGTTAGACCACATCTTATATCCCCCAAGTCAAACAACAACATGCTAACTTATGACCCCAACCTGCACGCACGCACGCACGCACTCACGCACGCACGCACGCATGCACAGTATTCATTAATATGAATATATATCCATTACAAATCCATTATCAACTGTGGGATTGATAATGTTGTTTTAGCCGGGAACCAGATCCTTCTGCGGAACATTAAGAACTTTGCTAACTCACTTCATGTTATTCTAATGTTAATCTAAAGTCATTCATTAGCCAGGGGTGTGTGTGCAAAAACACATACACCCTCCTCTGTGGTCTGTTAAGCTCTTGACAGTGTATGTCCCCCACACACACTGTTGGGTGACAGAGAGCAGAGCACAGCCGGAGGGTGGCAGTAGAAGGCTCTAGATGATGGACGTTAGGCACTCAGCATCTCATTCTCGCTGCTCAACGGAAATGTCTGAAGTCTCGCAGATCCCCCTTGATTGGTAATGTTGTTACACAATATATCAGATTTATAATAACTATGATGGCATAGGCCGACAAAACAAGCTACAAAAATGGCATTCAGACTTCATTGTCAGAATGCAATTGACCATGCGTGATAGAATATGGTTTGAGAAAGACTTTAAGTTTATTTGTTCGACGAAAAAAGGATGTACTTTGAGAAACTGTGCCATCTTGTGGACAATGTGAATCATGACAGGCACAAACGCCTCATAGTAAGTGTGTCTACGTGCGATTCTTCTATATTTAGATTCGATGCATGTGCTTGAATTTGGTCTCTGTAAACCCGCCATTAACGATTACATTTAACGTGCGCACAGAAATTAAATGTATAAATGGGAGCTTAGTCATTCTGGATCTGCCATTTTGGAAGCTAGCGAGGAAAATGAATGGTAAATTAGGCAAATCTTACCGCCGCAATGTGTAATTACCTCTCTCTCTCTCTCTCCTCTCTCTCTCTCTCTCTCTCTCTCTCTCTCTCTCTCTCGCACACACACACACGCACACACGCACACACACACACAGACTGGGGATTATTTTGGCGTTTAAAGAGCAGCTGTATTCCACGCTGAATGAACTCTCCTTTCATCAGAATCTCTTTATGTTCCCTCCGTCTATTTCCCGGGCCTCGCCCTCTCCCTCTCTCTCCCCCCTTACCTCCCTCCCTCTCGCTCTCTCCCCCCTTATCTCCCTCCCTCTCTCACTCTTTCCCTGTATCTCCCTCCCTCTCTCGCTCTCTCTCCCCGTACCTCCCTCTCTCTATCGCTCTCTCCCCCCTTATCTCCCTCCTCCCTCTCTCTCTCTCCCCGTACCTCCCTCCCTCTCCCTGCTCTCTCCCCCCTATCTCCCTCTCTCTATCGCTCTCTCCCCCCTATCTCCCTCTCTCTATCGCTCTCTCCCTCCTTATCTCCCTCCCTCTCTCGCTCTCTCCCCCCTTATCTCCCTCTCTCTCTCGCTCTCTCCCCCGTATCTCCCTCTCTCTCTCCCCCCTCTATCTCCCTCCCTCCCTCTCTCTCTCCCCCCTTCTCTCCCTCTCTCTATCGCTCTCTCCCCCGTATCTCCCTCTCTCTATCGCTCTCTCCCCCCTTATCTCCCTCCCTCTCTCGCTCTCTCCCCCCTATCTCCCTCTCTCTCTCGCTCTCTCCCCCCGTATCTCCCTCCCTCCCTCTCTCTCTCCCCCCTTATCTCCCTCTCTCTATCGCTCTCTCCCCCCTTATCTCCCTCTCTCTCTCGCTCTCTCCCCCCTATCTCCTCTCTCTCTCCCCCCTTATCTCCCTCCTCTCCCTCTCTCTCTCCCCCCTTATCTCCCTCTCTCTATCGCTCTCTCCCCCCGTATCTCCCTCTCTCTATCGCTCTCTCCCCCCTATCTCCCTCCCTCTCTCGCTCTCTCCCCCCTATCTCCCTCTCTCTCTCGCTCTCTCCCCCCGTATCTCCCTCCCTCCTCTCTCTCTCCCCCTCATCTCCCTCTCTCTCTCGCTCTCTCCCCCCTTATCTCCCTCCCTCTCTCGCTCTCTCCCCCCTCATCTCCTCTCTCTCTCGCACTCTCCCCCTCTATCTCCCTCTCTCTATCGCTCTCTCTCCCCCTTATCTCCCTCTCTCTATCGCTCTCTCCCCCCGTATCTCCCTCCCTCTCTCGCTCTCTCCCCCTATCTCCCTCCCTCTCTCTCTCTCTCCCCGTATCTCCCTCCCTCTCTCGCTCTCTCCCCCCTATCTCCCTCCCTCTCTCGCTCTCTCCCCCTATCTCCCTCCCTCTCTCGCTCTCTCCCCGTATCTCCCTCCCTCTCTCGCTCTCTCCCCCCGTATCTTCCTCTCTCTATCGCTCTCTCCCCCCTATCTCCCTCCCTCTCTCGCTCTCTCCCCCCGTCTCTCCCTCTCTCTATCGCTCTCTCCCCCCTATCTCCCTCCCTCTCTCGCTCTCTCCCCCCGTATCTCCCTCTCTCTCTCTCCCCCTCTATCTCCCTCCCTCTCTCGCTCTCTCCCCCCTATCTCCCTCCCTCTCTCGCTCTCTCCCCCTATCTCCCTCTCTCTATCGCTCTCTCTCCCCCGTATCTCCCTCTCTCTCTCCCCCTTATCTCCCTCCCTCTCTCGCTCTCTCTCTCCCTCTCTCCCCCCTATCTCCCTCCCTCTCTCCTCTCTCCCCCGTATCTCCTCTCTCTCCCCCGTATCTCCCTCTCTCTCCCCCGTATCTCCCTCTCTCTCTCTCTCCCCCGTATCTCCCTCTCTCTCTCCCCCTATCTCCCTCTCTCTCTCCCCCTATCTCCCTCTCTCTCTCCCGTATCTCCCTCTCTCTCTCCCCCGTATCTCCCTCTCTCTCTCCCCCTATCTCCTCTCTCTCTCCCCGTATCTCCCTCTCTCTCCCCCGTATCTCCCTCTCTCTCTCCTCTCTCCCTCTCTCTCCCCCTCTCTCCTCTCTCTCTCCCCCGTATCTCCCTCTCTCTCTCCCTCTCTCCCTCTCTCTCCCCCGTCTCTCCTCTCTCTCCTCCCTCTCTCCCTCTCTCTCTCCCCCGTATCTCCTCTCTCTCCCTCTCTCTCTCTCTCCCCCGTATCTCCCTCTCTCTCTCCCCGTATCTCCCTCTCTCTCCCCTCGTATCTCCCTCTCTCTCCCCCGTATCTCCTCTCTCTCTCCCCCGTCTCCTCTCTCTCTCCTCCCTATCTCCCTCTCTCTCTCCCCCGTATCTCCCTCTCTCTCTCCCCTATCTCCCTCTCTCTCTCCCCCGTATCTCCTCTCTCTCTCCCCCGTATCTCCCTCTCTCTCTCCCTCTCCTCTCTCTCCCCCGTATCTCTCCTCTCTCTCCCCCGTATCTCCCTCTCTCTCCCCGTATCTCCCTCTCTCTCTCCCCGTATCTCCCTCTCTCTCTCCCCCGTATCTCCTCTCTCTCTCCCCGTATCTCCCTCTCTCTCTCCCCCGTATCTCCCTCTCTCTCTCTCCCTCTCTCTCCTCTCTCCCTCTCTCCCTCTCTCTCTCCCTCTCTCTCTCTCTCCCCCGTATCTCCCTCTCTCTCCCCCGTATCTCCTCTCTCTCTCCCCCGTATCTCCCTCTCTCTCTCCCCCGTATCTCCTCTCTCTCTCCCCTATCTCCCTCTCTCTCCCCCGTATCTCCCTCTCTCTCTCCCCCGTATCTCCCTCTCTCTCCCTCTCTCCTCTCTCTCCCTCTATCTCCCTCTCTCTCCCCCTATCTCCCTCTCTCTCCCCTCTCTCCCTCTCTCTCCCGTCTCTCCTCTCTCTCTCTCCCTATCTCCCTCTCTCTCCCTCCGTCTCTCCCTCTCTCTCCCCCCGTATCTCCCTCTCTCTCTCCTCTCTCTCCCTCTCTCTCCCCTCTCTCCCTCTCTCTCCCTCTCCTCTCTCTCTCCCCCGTATCTCCCTCTCTCTCCCCCGTATCTCCTCTCTCCTCTCTCCCCGTATCTCCCTCTCTCTCTCTCTCCCGTATCTCCCTCTCTCTCTCCCCCGTATCTCCCTCTCTCTCCCTCTCTCTCCTCTCTCTCCCCCGTATCTCCCTCTCTCCTCTCTCCTCCGTATCTCCCTCTCTCTCTCCCCTCTCTCCTCTCTCTCCCCCGTATCTCCCTCTCTCTCCCCCGTATCTCCCTCTCTCTCTCTCTCCCCGTATCTCCTCTCTCTCTCCCCCTATCTCCCTCTCTCTCCCCCGTATCTCCCTCTCTCTCTCCCCGTATCTCCCTCTCTCCCCCGTCTCCCTCCTCTCTCCCCCGTATCTCCCTCTCTCTCTCCCCTCTCTCTCTCTCTCCCCGTATCTCCCTCTCTCTCTCCTCTCTCCCTCTCCCCCGTATCTCCCTCTCTCTCCCCCGTATCTCCCTCTCTCTCTCCCCCGTACTCCCTCTCTCTCCCCTCTCTCCCTCTCTCTCCCCCGTATCTCCCTCTCTCTCCCCCGTATCTCCCTCTCTCTCCCCTCGTATCTCCCTCTCTCTCCCCCGTATCTCCCTCTCTCTCTCCCCCGTATCTCCCTCTCTCTCCCCCCGTATCTCCCTCTCTCTCTCCCCCGTATCTCCCTCTCTCTCCCCCCGTATCTCCCTCTCTCTCCCCCCTCTCTCCTCTCTCCTCTCTCTCTCCCCCGTATCTCCCTCTCTCTCTCCCCCGTATCTCCCTCTCTCTCCCCCGTATCTCCCTCTCTCTCCCCCGTATCTCCTCTCTCTCTCCCCCGTATCTCCTCTCTCTCTCCCCCGTATCTCCCTCTCTCTCCCCCGTATCTCCCTCTCTCTCTCCCGTATCTCCCTCTCTCTCTCCCCCGTATCTCCCTCTCTCTCCCCCGTATCTCCTCTCTCTCTCTCCCCCGTATCTCCCTCTCTCTCTCCCCTCTCTCTCTCTCTCCTCTCTCTCTCCCCCGTATCTCCCTCTCTCTCCCCCCGTATCTCCCTCTCTCTCTCCTCCCTCTCTCCCTCTCTCTCCCCCGTATCTCCCTCTCTCTCTCCCCCCGTATCTCCCTCTCTCTCCCCCGTATCTCCCTCTCTCCTCTCTCCCCCGTATCTCCCTCTCTCTCTCCCCTCTCTCCTCTCTCTCTCTCCCCCGTATCTCCCTCTCTCTCCCCCGTATCTCCCTCTCTCTCCCCCGTATCTCCCTCTCTCTCTCCCCGTATCTCCTCTCTCTCTCCCCGTATCTCCCTCTCTCCCCGTATCTCCCTCTCTCTCTCCCCCGTATCTCCCTCTCTCTCCCCTCGTATCTCCCTCTCTCTCCCCGTATCTCCCTCTCTCTCTCCCCGTATCTCCCTCTCTCTCCCCGTATCTCCCTCTCTCTCTCCCCCGTATCTCCCTCTCTCTCCCCCGTATCTCCCTCTCTCTCCCCCGTATCTCCCTCTCTCTCTCTCCCCGTATCTCCCTCTCTCTCTCCCCCCGTATCTCCCTCTCTCTCCCCCGTATCTCCTCTCTCCTCTCTCCCCGTATCTCCCTCTCTCTCTCCCCGTATCTCCCTCTCTCTCCCCGTATCTCCCTCTCTCCTCTCTCTCCCCGTATCTCCCTCTCTCTCTCCCCCGTATCTCCCTCTCTCTCTCCCCGTATCTCCCTCTCTCTCCCCCGTATCTCCCTCTCTCTCTCTCTCACCCGTATCTCCCTCTCTCTCTCCACCCTATCTCCCTCTCTCTCCCCCGTATCTCCCTCTCTCTCTCCCCCGTATCTCCCTCTCTCTCTCCCCCGTATCTCCTCTCTCTCTCCCCCGTATCTCCCTCTCTCTCCCCCGTATCTCCCTCTCTCTCCCCCGTATCTCCCTCTCTCTCCCCCGTATCTCCCTCTCTCTCCCCTCTCCCTCTCTCTCCCTCTCCCTCTCTCTCCCCCGTATCTCCCTCTCTCTCCCCGTATCTCCTCTCTCTCTCCCCGTATCTCCCTCTCTCTCCCCCGTATCTCCTCTCTCTCTCCCCGTATCTCCCTCTCTCTCTCCCCCGTATCTCCCTCTCTCTCTCCCCCCGTATCTCCCTCTCTCTCCCCGTATCTCCCTCTCTCTCTCTCCCCGTATCTCCCTCTCTCTCCCCCGTATCTCCCTCTCTCTCCCCCGTATCTCCCTCTCTCTCTCCTCAAGTGAGATTGATCTGCTCTGTTCTGCTTTAATCCCTGATCCCTGTCTAATGGATTTTCAATTTCTGTCCTCATCCTTGTCTCTCTGTCTCCCCCCTCCCTCTCTCTCCCCCTCCCTCCCTCTCCCCCTCCCTCTCTCTCCCCCTCCCTCTCTCTCCCCCTCGCTCTCTCTCCCCCTCTCTCTCCCCTCCTCCTCTCCCCTCGCTCTCTCCTTCTTTCCCCATTTCTCTCTTCTCTCCTCTCTCTCTCTCTCTCTCTCCTCTCTCTCTCTCTCTCTCTCTCTCTCTCTCTCTCTCTCTCTCTCTCTCTCTCTCTCTCTTTGTCTCCCTCTCTCGCCCCATTATATCTATCTCCTCCTTTCATTTCCAGAAGGTTTTTCTTCACCCAAAACTGATGAATTGCTTCTCCCTTCATTCCTATTCTGTCTTCCTTTCTCTTTCCTGTCACTGCTTTGTCGTTTCCCTCCCTTCGTCTCTCCCTCGCCCAGTGTGTGTGTGTGTGTGTGTGTGTGTGTGTGTGTGTGTGGTGTGTGTGTGTGTGTGTGTGTGTGTGTGTGTGTGTGTGTCCATCAGGCTCCCATCCCACCTCCCCCCACCCCCTCCCCACCTCTCTCCTCATCCTCTCCATCTGTGGCGACTGGGCATGTCATCAAGGTGGGAGCGTGAGGATATTCTCATGCTAATGTTTGCTGATGGTTATTCAGACAGGAAGCCCAATTCACCTTGGCGCCGCTCAACCACACACACACACACACACACACACACACACACACACACACACACACACACACACACACACACACACACACACACACACACACACACACACACACACACACACACACACACACACACACACCTGTTCACACTATATTAAACCCCGCAGAGCACCTGCGTTTCATTCGGAGCCAATTGAGATTAGATGGTCAGAAATTATCGGTTAGATATTGAATTGCGTAGAACATAATCGCGACTTTTGAGAATGATGACTTAGTATAGTATACAACGTTTAAAACCGAGGCCGTCAAGGTGGATGATTAATTATTCAAATGTAAATCTCAAATTGGGTCGGATTGAAATGCAATCCAACAGTGCGGTTGTTGTGTGAGTGTATCTCCGTGATGACGAGGGTCGTCAGAGCAGACAAATCCAACCCTCATTTGCATATTCACTTCCCGCTCGCGCGCGGCTCCCATTCAAAATGTTAATTCCCAGACCGCTCCGTACTTCATTTGTCACAGACTTGAGGTTATTTATTCAAATGTATATTTAAATTGTGGTCATATGTCTAATTAGATGTTGATAATGTATTCTATTTCACTCCATTTTAAGGATAGATGGAACATATAGTGCTGTATATCCAGGTCTATAGAAATACAGACTTATAACTAACAAGGCATAACTAATACAGTTGTCCCTTAGCGTAGGTCTCCAGGACATCTTGTGTGTCATTTACGGTGTGGCCTCCGTCTCGAGTGTCTAAAGAACCCTTACCTTATCTTACCCTTATCTTATTATGACCAGAACATGCAGCTCACATTTCCCGTTATTATGATAACATTCAGGTCAATTTGTGTGTTATTTGTGGTTATAATGTGTGGTGTATATGTTATTATATGTTATTATTTCTTATTTGTGGTTATAATGTGTTATTATGTGTTATTATGTGTTATTATGTGTTATTTTGTGTTATTTATGTGGTATTGTGTGGTGTTTGTGCTTGGTGTAGTGGGTTGACGTACGTCAGTGTCTCTGCGCTGTCAGCAGCTCAATTGTGTGTTGCTGACCGCTTGACCTTTACACTTGACCTTTACACTTGACCTTTACACTCGGAGGTCTCCAATACAATTACCTGGGAAAGTAATATCTCAGGAGCCCGGCTGAGGGGCCTTTGTCTGTACATCACAACGACTCTCAGGGGGCACACACACACACACACACACACACACACACACACACACACACACACACACACACACACACACACCACACACACACACACACACACACACACACACACACACACACACACACACACACACACACACACACACACACACACACCACACACACGCACAGGCACAGCAAATACACACACACACACACACACACACACATCCATATACCATCACATACAACACATTCACACGCACGCACATTGTATATGTACATACTAATCGGAAAGGCCTCTAGCTTCCCTTTCGGTTTTCTGAAGATAAATTGGCTTAAAGACACCATCCATGAGTCATGTGACATCCTGTTACCAACTGGCACAGCCTGCCGTCTCTGTGAAGCCCTGGCAAACAAACCTGCAGACATTCCCTTTGTAACAACGACACGTTAAGTCACACTGACAGCTCAAACCATGCCACGTGTCCATCGGATTTCCGCGACACGCAATAGCATCCACGATGCCACGAATCGCTGCTTGTCACAATCAATGACTGTAGTAACAATGGTTGGGCACAGGGGGGCGCTAGAAGCCCGTAGTGGGATGGATGCTGGCGCCACTTATTGTTAAGCCAACATTTCAAAGCGGGTTTCCAACAGGTGCCCATCACAACAAGAGACTCTCATCTCACGCGACAGACACACGTACGCGTCTCCAGTAATAACGACAGTCCATCTCTTCTGGTTAGACTAGGAGCATCAATTCAGACACCCTTCATTAATAATGCTGTCACACAGGACGTCACGCAAATACACAACCGGGCCTCGGAAATCCATGTTCACCCAAAGGAGGCTATTGGATATATCAAACACCATTCTAATTAAAACAATTATTACTAATTAACATCAATGCGCAGTTGACTTGTCAAATCATCGGATCGTAAATAAGGTTCCTTCTCTTCATTGTTCAAAGTGTGATCAAAACAAAACATCATTTTCGTGAGACCTGTTGTGCAAAACCTAACAATTGGGGGTTGAACCTCTAGGTCTCTGACAGTGTAGTGTAACTTTACACAGAGGATAGAAATGTACATACCTCAGGGGGACCATATTTTAGAGAGAGAGAGAGAGAGAGAGAGAGAGAGAGAGAGGGAGAGGGAGAGAGAGAGAGAGAGAGAGAGAGAGCGAGAGAGAGAGAGAGAGGGGGGGGGAGAAAGAGCGAGAGGGATAGAAAGAGTGGGACAAGAGTGGGACTCTCTTTTAGAGAGAGAGAGAGAGAGAGAGAGAGAGAGAGAGAGAGAGAGAGAGAGAAGGAGGGGGAGAGAGCGAGCCAGAGAGAGAAGGGGTGGGTGTTCACCACAGGGTTTCAGTCCGAGACAGAGAGACATATATAGAAATATAGAGAGAGGGAGGGAGGTAGAGAGAGGAGCAAGAGACAAAGGAAGGTATATATTTAATAGATCAAGAGAGGGAGCGAGAGAGAGAGAGCTGGGTGATCGCCATGTTTAGCTGTGACTCACTTCCCAAGTTCAAATCCCCATTGTTCCTGGGAACAGGAAGTGGGGTTTGGGCTCGGAGCAGAATCAGCGCTCCGCTCGCGTCGGGAACCGTACGAATTAATTGAGTTGTTACATCACAAATGGAAGCGGATTGTTACATCACACGTACAGCCTTTAGAACTTGCTTCCGGAAAGGAAAACAATTCTCTCTACGGGGAGCGAGAGATTTGGGGAATATTAGCGGGGCTAACTGAGTACTATAAGCATATTTGTTGGTTTTTGTGTGGAAACCTCACTGGGAATATCGCTCTGCTGCCAAATCCTCCACATGTCAGTGTTGGAAATATTTATCAACTTTTTGGGAATATAAAAATGAATGAATGAATGACTCATAGGACACACGAGAGAACTTGTCTAATACGTCAGTGGTTCCCCAATGACCTGGTTTTCAACCTCGGAATATAGGGAAATACGTCCAGCTCTGACTTCAACTCTGAGCTTCTTTGTTTCGGTAAAATCGACATGCGATCTGCGTCTTCATATCATGATCTCAGTGAACGTGATAGTGTCTACAACACTAGATGGGTCATTCATGATTTGTGAATACGGTGTTGTCATAACCCAAGGTACCTTGTGTAGGAACCTTTAAATACATATATTCATCGATTTGTATATACATATATTCATCATACGTACAAATATGCCATTTTTTTGTGTTATCCTGTGAGGTCACAAAGTGGCCATCTTCATATTGACAAGTCACACATGCAGAGTCTGCCGATCTCTGACATATTGTCTGAATCACACACACACACACGCACGCACGCACGCACGCACGCACGCACACACACACACTCACACCCAGCAGGGGTGAGTGTGTGTGTGTGTGTGTGTGTGTGTGTGTGTGTGTGTGTGTGTGTGTGTGTGTGTGTGTGTGTGTGTGTGTGTGTGTGTGTGTGTGTGTGTGTGTGTGCTATGGGACACATGGTCATTAGCGCTGGTTCTAACCTCCAGGACGCCCAGCAGGAATGTCCCTCTAAACCTAATGGACCTATCCTGTAGATCTGTTTAAACATAACTACACAAGTCATCAATACATATAGGCTTTTAAATATTTATTTCTCATATATCATAGACATAATATAATATAATGCATATCATATTCTGGCTGTTGGGAAAAAAAATGAAAAGAAAAGACAAAAAGAGAGAGAGTTTGTGTGTGTGTATGTGTGTGTGTGTACATTTCTAAAAATAAAAATCATTCTTCAGAGTCTCCCACTGTCTATCTTTCTCCCTCTCTCTTGTCTCTCTTGCCCTCTCTCTCTCTCTCTCTCTCTCTCTCTCTCTCGCACAGCAAACGCACACATTAATAACACACACACACACACACACACACACCACACACACACACACACACACACACCACACACACACACACACACACACACACACACACACACACACACACACACACACACACACACACACACACACACACACACACACACACACACACACACACACACACACACACACACACACACCTATAAATAAACATATAAATGTACTAGCACTGTGCTTGGGGGGTGGGGTGGTATGTGTACGCATGCTTTTGTGTATGTATTTGTAAAAGTGTGCAGTTTGTGCGTTTCTGTGTGTGTGTGAGAGCTAGATAGAAAGAGAGAGAGAGAGAGAGAGATATTACATGGGCATCTGTGTGTGTGTGTGTGTGTGTGTGTGTGTGTGTGTGTGTGTGTGTGTGTGTGTGTGTGTGTGTGTGTGGGCAACAGGATTCCTCTCTTGAAAACAATACTTTTAATTACAGTTCCTTGTAAGCGAGCGATCATGAGAGTTCCTGTTCCTATTTAAATGATACTAATTATGTCTCATTTCTCTGAGTTAACAGCATTTTCATAATGTCTGTTTTAGGCAAACAGACTCTCAGCATAACTTGATTACAATAGAAAAGAATGATAGATCAAAGCAGAATATAGAGACAGAATGTAGTAGAAGACCATGGAATAGAATGGAGAAAAGCAGAATAGAATTGAATTGAATTGAATAGAACAGAACAAAGCAGAGCAGTTCAATATAATAGCATACAGTACATTTATGTGAAGTGAGTTTGCAGGAGCCCGTGCTTTAGGTCAGTGTGTGTGGGTGTGCACACTGCTTCCTGGTCAGTGTGTGTGGGTGTGCACACTGCTTCCTGGTCAGTGTGTGTGGGTGGGTGTGCACACTGCTTCCTGGTCAGTGTGTGTGGGTGTGCACACTGCTTCCTGGTCAGTGTGTGTGGGTGTGCACACTGCTTCCTGGTCAGTGTGTGTGGGTGGGTGTGCACACTGCTTCCTGGTCAGTGTGTGTGGGTGTGCACACTGCTTCCTGGTCAGTGTGTGTGTGTGGGTGTGCACATTGCTTCCTGGTCAGTGTGTGTGGGTGTGCACACTGCTTCCTGGTCAGTGTGTGTGGGTGTGCACACTGCTTCCTGGTCAGTGTGTGTGGGTGTGCACACTGCTTCCTGGTCAGTGTGTGTGGGTGGGTGTGCACACTGCTTCCTGGTCAGTGTGTGTGGGTGTGCACACTGCTTCCTGGTCAGTGTGTGTGGGTGTGCACACTGCTTCCTGGTCAGTGTGTGTGGGTGGGTGTGCACACTGCTTCCTGGTCAGTGTGTGTGGGTGGGTGTGCACACTGCTTCCTGGTCAGTGTGTGTGGGTGTGCACACTGCTTCCTGGTCAGTGTGTGTGTGTGGGTGTGCACACTGCTTCCTGGTCAGTGTGTGTGGGTGTGCACACTGCTTCCTGGTCAGTGTGTGTGGGTGTGCACAGCGCGGTGTGTCTGGGTAATGAGAGAGCAGACAGATGAGCAGGGTGCATTCTAATCACCACCAAGGACGAGAGACACCCGCTTCAGATGAGGAGAGAGAGAGAGAGAGAGAGAGAGAGAGAGAGAGAGAGAGAGAGAGAAGAGAGAGAGAGAGAGAGAGAGAGAGAGAGAGAGAGAGAGAGAGAGGAGAGAGAGAGAGAGAGAGAGAGAGAGAGAGAGAGAGAGAGAGAGAGAGAGAGAGAGAGAGAGAGAGAGAGAGAGAGAGAGAGAGAGAGAGAGAGAGAGAGAGAGAGAGAGAGAGAATTTGAATTTTGACGACACTTTATTTATAAATCATTCTAGCATTACAACAAAAAGCATTACACAGTCAACTATACAAAACACTCGTCCTTCTTTCAAGAAACCTACACAAACAAAGAAAACCTCAAATCAGCTCAGTTGCCAAATCCAGCTCATCTACTGTTACAGAGCACAACACTCCTTTAAGTGCCCTCCAGCATCATGCTGACCGTCCTGATGGATTTCACCTCCAAACGCGAAGCCAGGGCAGCAGCATCGTCCATGTTTGCCCCTGTCAAGTCCACAACATGGCCCAGTGTAGTGACCTTTGACCTGCAGGGCTGCCCGGAGAGTGTCAGTCCCGGCCCACCAGTTACGTCCAAACGTGCTCCCAGCACAACTGGCTCTTTCAAAAACCAGAACAGTGACTTCGAGTAATCCAGCGGTCCTTTCTCGAACAAACTAAAATCCATTGAAGCAGAGAATTTGACAGTCCCAGACCTCCAAGCTGTTGCAGTATGGCACAAGCCACCGGCCTCCACACCAAGTCCTTCGGTCCATAAAAAAGTCTCTGGATGAACTGGAGTCGAAAGGTTGCACCCCTCTGCCATGGGAAAATAACCAAACTGCAGGACATAAAGTACTAAAAAGAGACCAGATACCTTAACCCTCATTGGAGATTTTTGGTCTTGACCTTTGAATATGTTTCCTTAAACGATAAATCTCCTGAACAGAGAAACCTTCTTCGTTCATGTCATTGCGTCTCATTAGCCACTTAGCGGACTCAACAAATAGCTTTACGTCAGGGAAAAAACTTTCCACCTTAACTGCCCTTGAACCTTTAGTATCCTGTAGAAAACTTTTTATTCTAGTTAAGAATAACCTCCCTCCGTCAGCCTGAGACTGAGTGGGAGGCAGAGACTCCACATCATCACTGAAGTCAGAGTCTTCACTGTCATTGTCAACCTCCTGCTCTGGTTGGCAGTCTTTTTTTGCTCTAGAGTCAGATTGACTGACCTCGGTCTTCCTTTTTTGGGCAGTTTTGGTACCATCAGCATCAAGTTCCATTACCTCCTCATTTATGATACACTCTGCTTCTCCAGTAGCTAGTCCAGCCCGTTTGCCTAGTCTGGTTCTTTCTTCACCTCTGACCCCTGCCTTCTGACCTCCCACTTCTTCACCCTCCTCGACCACAGTGACCTTCTCAACAGCCTTCGCTTTCCCCTTTGTAGCCATTTTTCCCCCATTAACATTCACATTTAACCCTGCCTCCACTACCAGACCTCTCCTTTCCTCCTGCACCCTGCTCACCCTGTTCCTCCCCCTCTACCAGGTCTCTCCCCTCCCCCTGCTCACCCTGTTCTCCCCCTCTACCAGGTCTCTCCCCTCCCCCTGCTCACCCTGTTCCTCCCCCTCTACCAGGTCTCTCCCCTCCCCCTGCTCACCCTGTTCCTCCCCCTCTACCAGGTCTCTCCCCTCCCCTGCTCACCCTGTTCTCCCCCTCTACCAGGCTCTCCCTCCCCTGCTCACCCTGTTCTGCCCCTCTACCAGGTCTCTCCCCTCCCCCTGCTCACCCTGTTCTCCCCCTCTACCAGGTCTCTCCCCTCCCCCTGCTCACCCTGTTCCTCCCCCTCTACCAGGTCTCTCCCCTCCCCCTGCTCACCCTGTTCCTGCCCCCTCTACCAGGTCTCTCCCCTCCCCCTGCTCACCCTGTTCTGCCCCCTCTACCAGGTCTCTCCCCTCCCCCTGCTCACCCTGTTCTGCCCCCTCTACCAGGTCTCTCCCCTCCCCCTGCTCACCATTTCCTATCTCCTCTGCCAGGCCTCTCCTCTCCTCCTGCACCTGCCTATCCTGTCCTACTCCCTCCTCCAGGCCTCTCCCCTCCCCCTGCACCTTCTGACCTTGTCCTGTCTTCTCCACCAGACCTTCTCCTGTCCCTTTCCTCCCAGAGGTTCTCTCTCGACCCTTGTTGGTGCTTGAGCCACTTGGGCCTGCCCTGGGTGATGGCGGTGTTTGGTCAGTGGGCCCAGGCCTCTTATTAGGACAGGACCTAAGCATGTGGCCTTCCATCCCACACCCAAAACATTTCATTGTGTCTGAAGTTACATAAACAATATAATCAAAGTCATCCACTCTAAAGTTCATGGATAAATTCAAATCACTTTTTTCATCTTTCAAAATCATGAAAACCTGTCTTCTGAAAGATACCACATGCTTTAGCAGAGGGGATTTACATCCCAGAGAAATCCTTTTCACCGGGGAAACGATCTGACCGTGTCTAAGCAGCTCTCTTTCCAGAGCCTCATTCCTGATAAAAGGAGGAACGTTGGATATAATTATCCTTTGTGCTGGACTTACTAGTGGAAACACGGGGGTAAAGGAGTCCTGAATTACCACTCCCTGCTCCACAATCCAATCCACTTTATCCACACAATCCAAAAAAATTACAACTGCATTGTTCATCCGCGATGCAGATTTCACACCGTCGTGACCCACAACAGCTCCGACGGCTAAACTACACTCTTCCACGGTGCAGTTCAGTCCGGGGGAGAGCTTTACAGCGTGTCTGCGCGTCAGACGCTCCAAACCCAGAGCTGCGGGCGGCGTGCCAACCAGCAGAGCTGGTGGCCGCTACTCGCTCCAAAACACACCAAACACTCAACTAACAACACTGACAAACAAAACGTACATATATATAGATACACAGAACAAAGATAGAAATCACTTTCAGAACGTTTTAACTCACGCAAACCGCTCACTCATACATACCACCTCGCTCCCAAACACTCGCTCCGAAACACACGCATGCGCAGAGAGAGAGAGAGAGAGAGACCCATTAAGAATAGAATAGAGAGAGAGAGAGAGAGAGAGAGAGAGAGAGAGAGAGAGAGAGAGAGAGAGAGAGAGAGAGAGAGAGAGGAGAGAGAGAGAGAGAGAGAGAGAGAGAGAGAAGAGAGAGAGAGAGAGAGAGAGAGAGAGAGAGAGAGAGAGAGAGAGAGAGAGAGAGAGAGACCCACCAAGACTAGGAGAGAGTTATTCCGGGTAGATCAGGGAGCCTGACTCCACATTGCGGCCCCTCCATCTACTGTAGAGTCACATGACCACCAGGCCGTACAGGTCAGGCCTTACAGGTCAGGCCGTACAGGTCAGGCCTTACAGGTCAGGCCTTACAGGTCAGGCCTTACAGGTCAG
>CM051020.1:21680943-21685943 GCA_027704905.1 Muraenolepis orangiensis | reverse complement strand
ATGGATGGCGGGTTTGTGCTCGATCCTGTTCGCTAACCGTGTGGGCGATGCACTTTTTACCGACGCAGGTTTGACCGTGAGTGGCGGTCCTACGCTTTCTGTGCGTATCGTTCCCCCTCTCTCTCTCTCTCTCTCTCTCTCTCTCTCTCTCTCTCTCTCTCTCTCTCTCTCTCTCTCTCTCTCTCTCTCTCTCTCTCTCTCCCTCTCTCTCTCTCTCTCTAGCATCCCACTTTCCTGTCTCTCTCCACTGTCCTGTTCATAAAGTTAATGGAGTCAGCTGGGTCTCTCCCCACCGCCCCACAGAACACCGCCATGACAACAAGCACAGGCAGCCCCGTTTCAGAGCTGTAAGATGCCCATGGCACTAAGGGTCCCCAGGAGGGACACATCTAGAACCCCCCCCCCGCCCTGCCCCCCATCTCATGAGACAGGAGATGAGAGAAAACTGTAACTGCAGGGGAGTAGCAAAGAGACACACACACACAAATACATAAAGACACACACACACACACACACACACACACACACACACACACACACACACACACACACACACACACACACACACACACACACACACACACACACACACACACACACACAACCCTCTACTGCACTGCCCGAAAATCAACTCAAATTGCATTAGTTTCCTTTGGTCAAGGTCAACCTATTATGACCAAACTCTGCTTGTACACCACCACCCACCTCCCACCCCCCCCCCAACACACACACACCCACCACCCACCTCCCACCCCCCCCCAACACACACACACCCACCACCCACCTCCCACCCCCCCCCCAACACACACACACCCACCACCCACCTCCCACCCCCCCCCCAACACACACACACCCACCACCCACCTCCCACCCCCCCCCAACACACACACACCCACCACCCACCTCCCACCCCCCCCCAACACACACACACCCACCACCCACCTCCCACCCCCCCCCCAACACACACACACCCACCACCCACCTCCCACCCCCCCCCCAACACACACACACCCACCACCCACCTCCACCCCCCCCCCAACACACACACACCCACCACCCACCTCCCACCCCCCCCCCAACACACACACACACGGCAACTCACCGAGAGGCTGTCCCGCGATGACGCGGGTGTTCTCCCCGGCCACGGCGGCGCGAGCGTTGCGCTCGCTGATGTACTGCACGAAGGCGTAGCCCTTATGCACGGAGCAGCCCACCATCTTGCCGTACTTGGCGAAGAGGACCTCGATGTCGGTCTTCTTCACCAGGGCCGTGTTCAGGTTGCCGATGAAGACGCGGGCGTTGAGCGAGCGCGGGTCGTTCTTGTTGGTCACGTTGCTGGTCTGGTTCTTTCCCGTCATTCTCCTCCTCCGCTGGTCGCCCTCCTGGCACACAGACGGGTGGGGTGGGTGGTGGGTGTGTGTGGGGGGGGGGGGCGGTGGAGTATGTGTATGTGTGTGTGTGGGGCAGGGCGGGCGGGGGGGATGGTGTGAGGGGAGGTGACGGAGGTGTGAGTGACGGAGGTGATGCGGTGGTGGGGGTGGATGTGGTGTGGACGGGGGGGGGTTGAAGAAGAGCGGGGTGGATGGAATGTGGGTGAGGTGGATGGTGTGTAGAGGGGTGGAGGTAGTGGGGGGTGGGGTGCAAGGAGAGATGGGGTGGAGGAGGGTGGTGGAGGTGAGGCGGGCGGGATGGAGGACGACAGACTTTAGAGTCTTCGGTCAGAGCAACACCACCGGATTGTTACCATGTGGACAAAACCTGTCCTGATCTGTTTGTGACTTTGGAATACTTTTAAAGTATCATCAATTTGTAATAGTCCTTACTTGATTGATTGATTTTCTCTGCATGGACACATTGTTAAACAGGTGACATTGATGCATGTCACCTGTTTAACAAGTGGACACGTTTGTACCATGTCTTCATAACTGTCATGGTTGAAATCCTGCCAACGTTTTGACATTCATGACCTCATCATAATGTGCTTAGAGGAAGTGAAATAGTAGTGTCATGTTGTTCACTCACACCACTCATTCACCAGGGAAAACATACTGTATCCAACTGTTAGAATCCCCCGTCCATCATGTTCCATTAGACCAGGGCTTTAGACCTTGTTAATTGCTCTTGACAATATTTGTGTTCACTGCTTATTTAGCCCTACAGCCCTGTTATTTTTGCATTGTAATACCATTTAAATTTCAATGTTTATTTCAATAAAATTTGATAGACAGATATAGATAGATAGACCAGTCTATAGATATATCTGTTCACATGCAATATCCAATATGCTGTAGACAACATCTGCTGGTAGATAACATTGAGTTGTACCATGAATACTTGAAAGAGCAGACTTTTTAAATGACCTGTTCAGAACCGTCGTGTCACTAGTCCTATGTTTAAATCCCCTTTCAAGGTGATAACAACACCTGAAGCTAACAATGCTTTAGTGTGTGTGGAGGACCAACAATATCCACTCAACTCTCTCTTTCTGTGTACTAAACAGAATATGACGAGAAGCACGAGTGGTGAATATGTTATTGTTTGTCTCTCTGTCCCTGAGACACAGAGATAACCGCGGCTACCGCTACCGTCCTCAGCATCGGTAAATAGGATTAGTAACCACGGTAACGTCCCAGGAGCACCTCACACGCACGCAGAGACGCACGCACACACACGCACAAACACACGCTCGCTTTGGTAGACAAATTCACAAACATGTGGACATGTACGTATGTGTGTGTCCTCCACACGCACACATATACAGAGGCACACACACACACACACACACACACACACACACACACACACACACACACACACACACACTCATAGCAACACACAATAAAACTACGATCTGTGTTTTCCGCTGTCATCTCCTATTTGTGGTCAGCATTCAAGCACAGTGAGAAATGCGTGGTTGTGTCATGTTGTGTGAGGACACTGTGTGCATGAGTGTGTGTGTGTGTTTGTGTTTGACTGTGTGTGTGTGTGTGTGTGTGTGTGTGTGTGTGTGTGTGTGTGTGTGTGTGTGTGTGTGTGTGTGTGCTTTAAATGTACAGTACGTGGGAGAATGTGTGAGAACAAACCGCTCTGAGCTGTGGCACGAAAGCCTCAACATTTACCAGCAGGCGTGTGTGACACACACACACACACACACATGAAGTCATCCAACCAAATACCCAGTCCACAAGCATATAAACCTGCAATAGGCGCGCGCACACACACACACACACACACACACACACACGCACACACACAATCACGCACACACACACAATCACATACAAATGAGCTCCATCATGGCCATCTGAGGGCAATTCCCCCCCCCCCCCCCCCCTCCACACACACACACACACACACACACACACACACTTGATCTGAGCCAACTTGGCGGACATGACAGATCGTCACGGTGACGATAGATTCCCACTCTCATCAAATAACTCCCAGCCCCCCCCCTCCCCCACCTTCATCCTCTCCGCCTCTGTCTGTCCATTATATCCCCACCTCCCGCCTCTTCTTATTACCTCCACTCCTTTATTTTCATCGTTCTCTTTCCTGCTGATCCTGTGAGTCCTTGTTGGTTAACCCGGGTCTGACCCACGATGCGATGGCCACCGTGAATTACAGCCAGCAGAGGACAGCCGGGCCGGGGAGAGAGGAGAGAGGAGAGAGGAGAGAGGAGAGCAGGGAGCTACTGGCCTTACTAATGCGGTAAATGGAGCATTGAGTTTGTGTTTTTACAAATCCTGCATTCCTACTTTTAGAGAAAAAGATCAGTTGCTAGTTACTACTATTTAAAATGCAATCAACCCCTTGGAAATGTGGCTGGATCTTCTGCAAATGGCGACACCCTGTTTGACACAATGGTATTATTTTCTTATGAAGTGATTGTTATGAATTTGGGGATTTGATCAATTTTCATTCCAGTGAACCTGTGTCATACAGCTCAAGTCCCATGCAGTCTAAGGGTTGATATAATATACCCAAAGTTCAAATGGAAATAGCCACACAGCTAAAAGTAAGTCACTGCTGTCATTAAAACCAGTGGATTTCAGGAGAAAAAACCTACGGCTTTAGTTTGAAAACACGACTTTTGATTAAAACAGCCGCTTGGATTTGGTGTTAAAGGGTAGAGCCGTCACTAGCCACACAGTGTGTTGGCTCCACAGCTGACAGGCTTATAAAAGGGAACTCATTTTGGTCTGATTACTTCCCCTGTCTTGTTTCAGAGCTGGGTTATTTTATTTTAATCAAGAGACCCCGAATTGATTTTTATTTTTAATTCTTTCTCGCTCTGTCGCTCGGTTCAAAGCAAAAGGTCCTCGAAGTGAGGAAGAGAGAACACAGGGTTGCTAGGCGACTACAATAAACACCGTCATTTGAATCGTAATTTGCACATAAGCATCTTATTTTTGCAAATTGTAACTTGCTGAGACTGAGGTAAAAAACATTCTAGAATGAAGTACCATGTAAAAACACGTGAAAACATAGTAGTTGTAGTCTTGTTTGTGATGCTGTGATGACGTTTGTGATGCTGTGATGACGTTTGTGATGCTGTGATGACGTTGTGATGCTGTGATGACGTTTGTGATGCTGAGCAACGCTTAGTTTACTGTTCAACTTCCATAGGAATTTCCATAGGAACAAAAAACTAACAAAAAAAGCCCTATTTTGTAATTTCAGCAACACAATTTCCAACCACAAAAAAATAAAGGTAGGTACTATTGTTTAAAGCCATGTTTTAAAGAAAGCACGTTTGACCAAATAAGACTTATTGTCCAGACTGGTCTCTATCCCAGAATAAATACATGCAGAAGAGTCTGTTCTGTGGCAAAGGAAGAAAGAAAAACATCTCTGAATGATTGCTTCACAGGGGGACGTTCCACTTCCACACCATGTTCCTCTCACTGATCTCTGCAGAGCAGATCAAAGACACAAAACCTTTCCCATTTAGATTTGAAATCTGCTCCCTCCATTTGTGGCAGCCGCTGAAGAGGCTT
>CM051020.1:21673443-21675943 GCA_027704905.1 Muraenolepis orangiensis | reverse complement strand
CACCCCCCGCCTCACCCCGTAATGTGGCCTATGAATACACCCCCCCGCCTCACCCCGTGATGTGGCCTATGAATACACCCCCCCGCCTCACCCCATGATGTGGCCTATGAATACACCCCCCCGCCTCACCCCGTGATGTGGCCTATGAATACACCCCCTCGCCTCACCCCGTGATGTGGCCTATGAATACACCCCCCCGCCTCACCCCGTGATGTGGCCTATGAATACACCCCCCCGCCTCACCCCGTGATGTGGCCTATGAATACACCCCCCCGCCTCACCCCGTGATGTGGCCTATGAATACACTCCCCGCCTTTATTTATTTTTAACAATCTCTTTTCCCTCCAATGGTTTTGAAGTCAACATTGGGCCTGGAAACACCAAGACACTCACTCACTTACTCACTCGAGTGTCGAAAAAAACTACAAAGACTACAAAGCACTTTCAAAACAATAGCGCCAGTGTTTCTGTGACTAATGTTCAAAGAAGAGCTGAGCTCTGAACCGAACGGAGTCTACGGAGAATGCTGTTGTCATCTCCCCTACTGCAGACGGGTGGGCGAGAGATGGCGAGAGAAAGAGAATGAGAGAGACAGAGAGAGGATAGCTTAATGTTGGATGTTCAACTCCCAGCCAAAAGGTACTGGGTTTGATTCTCGATGTCCACAACCAACCCATAAGCACCTTTAAGCAAGACGCCCCACACCCCTACCTGATTCTTAATGACCCGGAACTGAATTCACTGTTCAGGGTCACTTTGGATAAAAGCGCCTGCTAAGTAGTAAGACTAAAAAGTATTAGATAGTAAAGAGAGACTTAAGTCCGGGGTGATGGAGAATGTGCTCCTATCTGTGTTGAACCTACTGGTCGGAAAATCACAAATCAGTCACGGTAACACGCCATCAGGGGGGCGGAGCCTGGTTGGGCCGAGAAGACGATGGGATAATTATGTTTAACTGCGGCTCCTGTATGTGTGTGTGTGTGTGTGTGTGTGTGTGTGTGTGTGTGAGAGAGTGTGCACGACTCGTATTGACCTTGGTGACTACTGCATTCGTAATATTTTCCCATGACGGACACGGCGGCAATATCACTAACTCTACTTTAGAATTTATTTTTAACCATATTTAAAACTAATTATTTTTTAAATTGGCTGTCTGTGTGTTGTGTCTCTGCTGAGCTTTATCGAGGTGGGAGGAGGGGGATAGGGTGTGTGTGTGCATGTGCGTGCGTGTGTGTGTGTGTGTGTGTGTGTTGTTCGGGGGGGTTGTTTCGTCCCTGCAGTGTAGATCTAGTACAGTGGTGAAACTCATACACACAAACAAGCATCGCCGTCTGCCTGCCAGAGGCACTCGGTACCTTTACACGTTCACCGCTGTTGATACCGTTGATACCATGGAATGGCCCGACAGAACAATGTTCTTTTCCTAAGCCTTGTGCGTCCAGCGAAGGAGAGATGACTTACTTACATTACCTGGATGACTAACCTTTGGTGGTAAATAGTTGCATTGTGCCCTGTTGCTTTGCTCAGCAGGAATTCCATGGGTACGATTCATTTGACCGTTGGTTGTTGTCCCCGATAACTTTCGGCCAAAGTTTAATGTCAAGGTTTAGGGAAATAGGAAGAACAGGGAGTCACACCAAACTAGTGGTAAACGGGTATGTGAGGGCAGGACAGTCTAGGTGGTAGACGCAAGGTTCCGGGTCTGAACACCGATGTCCCATCCCTGAGCAACATAACTTTTTACTGGACTTAATGGACTCATGTTATACTCATGACTCTGTTCTGCCCTGCACTGTTTGAATGATGAAGCTGCATTTTTAAATGCTTTTGGCACCATTTGTCTTATGTATATACTGTCCATCAGTCACTTTATTGTTCTTTATCGTGTTTAGTATTGTTAAAGTATAGTGTTGTATAGAGTATAGCATAAAATAGGAAGTACATAGTGTTGTTTATAGTTTATAGTATAGTATATCATAGGTAGTATATAGTGTTGTTTATAGTTTAGTATTGTATAGAATAGTACTTCATTCTACATGTTGCATATGGCAAATAAAAACGTATCGATCTTAATCTTTAAAGATACCACCATCTGCTCATTTTGACTTATCTCAAAAATAAATGATTGAAAGTGGTTTTGGATAATTGCCTGGTAAATGAATAACTAGTAAATAGAATAAAGTGATACCGCAAATCCCAGAGTGACCCCGGACACTTGAAGGCCGGTCACTGTTCCCATCACTGGTTTTCTGCCGCACCTCGCGGCTGATGACGCGCCTCTACCCGACACAGACCACCTGGGTGGAAAAGAACTCCTTTCAAGGGTCTCCTCATCAGCGCAATGCACACTCAAAATTTAAACCTGATTTGTTTGTTTTTGTGTTGTGCTTTGTTGTTCTCTGACAAACGGTAAAAGGGCTTGGCAAATCTATAGGTTAGTTTTCCGCCTTTGTTTTCCCATCTGGTTCAGGATAAAAAAAAGCTAAAAGCAGACCGTGAT
>CM051020.1:21663443-21668443 GCA_027704905.1 Muraenolepis orangiensis | reverse complement strand
GTGCTGAAGAGCCTGTACTTCACCACCGGGGGTGCCGTTGAGTACAAAGAACAAAAGCGGTTGTGGTTCAGACCTGCTCTGGATTAGAAGATGTTTAGAGTTTTGTATGAGTTGTGTTGCTCAGTATCTTCCCATTGCCGTCAGTCAGGGGCTCCTTCAACACTTTGCTGATGAACCGCAGTAAAGAAGGACAGATGCTGACCGGAGCACAGGCGCTGACTTATGGCTGGTCCTCCTCCACCTCCCACCCCCTGCTGTGAGATCACATGCTGGATGTCATTTCACCGGACTATCACTATGCTTGTAATGGTATGGATGTGTTAGAGTTCAATTATACTTCTGTGTGTCGGAAAGAAAAGCGCAATAAACATATGTATTGTTTTGTTAAATTGAGATTAACATCATACAATGAACCCCGAGCACTGAATCCCTTTTCTTACATTGGTTATATAGATCGATATTATATTACATTACAGCAATGCTAGACAAATCTATTTAATATACAGTAGATGCGTATTATATCATATTACAGCTATGTTAGACACATATTTTTTATTATAGATGTATATTATACTACAGCTATATTGAACAAATCCAGTTAAACTAAGCGTTACAATATTAACTAAACCGAATAAAATCTTACTCCCTCTCTCTCTCTCTCTGTCTCTCTCTCTCTCTCCGTCTGTCTCTCTCTCTCTCTCTCTCTCTCTCTCTCTCTCTCTCTCTCTCTCTCTCTCTCTCTCTCTCTCTCTCTCTCTCTCTCTCTCTCTCTCTCCGTCTGTCTCCCTGTCTCTGTCTCTGTCTCTCTCTCTCTCTCTCTCTCTCTCTCTCTCTCGCTCTCTCTCTCTCTCTCTCTCTCTCTCTCTCTCTCTCTCTCTCTCTCGCTCTCTCTCTCTCTCTCTCTCTCTCTCTCTCTCTCTCTCTCTCTCTCTCTCGCTCTCTCTCTCTCTCTCTCTCTCTCTCTCTCTCTCTCTCTCTCTCTCTCTCTCTCTCTCTCTCCGTCTGTCTCTCTCTCTGTCTCTTTCTCATCGTACTGCTCAGTGATGTCATTCGGAATTAACGACCCTGAGTTGAATGCTCCGGTTGCCATGACCACAATCACATCCATGGCCGGGGTTGGTGTCAGTTTGTGTGATGGCAGTCGGTAAACCGTCCCATGCTGGCACCAGGCCGCTCTTTCTTTCGAAATATTTTTCTCAAAGCTTGCTGTCAAATTAAGGACATTTTTAATGAAATTCATTTAAATGCTATCACAATGTCTCTGAATACACCAATATTTTAGTGAATGTGGTCATATTTGTAGTTCACGATCAATTGAAATCTTTTGATATTTGTAACGGGTTTCCATTGCCTTTTATTTAAAGATTAGCTGAACTACTGAACTGTCTGAATGCAATCAAAGTCATCCACCCACGATACGATCAATCAACCCCCCTTTTCTCTCTTAATCAATGTTGTTTGTGCCGACAAAGTCAACAAATGAGATTATCTATTCATTATCTCTATTTGTTCAACCAACAGAATGATCTGACTCTGTCTCTGTATTCAGATGGAAGAGCGGACGTGGGTGCTGTTAATACTTGTCATGTTAGATCGGGCAAAAGCCATATTTTATAACCTAATATTCAGTGGCAATGCAATTTTTGTACCTTCAAAGCATCAATTTATTTTTGGCATATAATGCTTATACTGTAGTCTACTTTTCATTGCTCTCTCCCTTTTATATGTTCAGTTTGTTTTGTTTCACTCAACTGTCTGGACCCCAGACCACACCCCTTTAACATTCAATAATCAGAAACGTTTTATTTTTTAATCAAAAGATTCAGTTTTGCATTGGAGTATGTACAGTAAATATACTACCAAGTCGACCTTGAACTACTGAACCACGTACGTTTGGATAGACTGTAAACTACCTCAACCCCACCACCGACCCTAGCTTGGGGACACTGACCAGTCAGTTTAAATTAGGTTCATCAATCAAAACAGTCTTTTTAACATTATTTCACTGAGCTCTGTTAGGCTTTCCCTCCCTAACATGGGTCAATGAATAATCAGTTTACACTGGGAAAGAACATGAAAAGAAAAACAACTTTCCAAATCAAAACACTGTGTTGCATTGGAAATGAAAACTGGTTACAGCACATTCACATATGTACTGTATGTACCCTTCAGTCTTTTCCTCAAACCTTTCTTTGATACATGAAATAAATGAAAGAGCAGCCATCCTAATGTACGGGTACAAATAAGACACATTTTGTGCAATTACTCAAACTTCCTTGTTGTATTTGTTGTGACCCAGCTGCTCCACATAAGCTGAGAGGAGTCTGGGGCAATGAGGAGACAAATCACCTCCTGCTGTGCTAAATAGTCTCTCTGATGAGATGCTTGGTGAGGGAAAGGTCAAACACATCACAGCTACACAGGTAGTTATCTGCTGAACTACTGGAGGATGGGTGAGTTGACACACTATATTTGGTCTATCTCTCCTTGCTCCTTACCTGGGGGAAGATTGACAGCAGCTCTTCTCTGTTCAACTGAGTCAACTTGTGATCCACCTCAGAAACAACATCAGCCTTCAGCCTATTCAAGTCTGTCTCACTGAGAAATGACTTGGGCATTGCCTTGAATCTCAGATCCAACGAGCTGGCCTTAAAGTAGGGGCCAGTGGGGTCATCAGAGATAGAAGTGTTTGGCTAACTGTGTCCCCAAGGGTGTTGCAAGCCTGCAAGCCTCTGGCAGAGCTTGCTTGCACTGCTTAATTTGCCGTGAAGTTACCCAAGGAAGCTTTGAGCCTGCACACACAGGTGCAGAGATGCAACATCCTCACACACATTGCAGGTTGCTTCCTCTAAAGGCTCTACTATGAGGTGTACAGAGACATAATATCTGTATCTGTTCAATCAACAAGAAATTTCTGCCTTGGTATCTGTATTCGGATAAAAGACGGCCCAGGGTTCACACCAGAAGTCGTGCTAAATGGGTAAGTTAATCACAACAATAATCCTTGAATGCGAAACACAATAGTCCTGAGCCAGAAATGGTTATTGTAGTCAATATATACACTCCATGATTCCCAATAGTTCAGCACATCCAGAAAAGATTATCCTTTAATGGGAACAAAATGTTCTTAACCCAGAAGGGTCTGAGTACAAATGAAAAGCCAGGGTATTGGCTTTTGGTTGAGTTTTGGTTCCTAGTGAGCATCTAGGTGTGCTGCGGTCACACACACCGTTACATGTTAAATGTTCCCCAAACCGCTCAAAATAACTCTAAGCTTAGGTTCTAAGCTTAATGTTGGTGTATTGGTTGCGATGGTAATCTAGCTGCCACACCAGAATTGCGATCACTTTTTAATCATGAACGGACTAGCTAGTGAAATCAAAGTTGCTTGGTTGCACACCCAATGTGTTCATCTTGTGGCCACAATGATGTGAATTGATAATAATAATCAGAAGACGAACATTAGAAGAACAAAATAGCTGACGACATGTCAATCATGGCTTTTTTTCCAGCATAATAACAAGCAACTTTGAGTAAAATAAATACAATTCATAGTCACATCACATTACCGGTGTGTATTGTGATTTGGGTACATCCCTACAAGCTATTGGTGGTGTCTGATTGAGACGCTTACATCTAATTGTGTCCCCGGGGCAAGGTTTGCCATTTCTGCTCTAGCAGCCGCTGGAGCATGTGGAATGTAGGATTCCAGTTGTCACCAGGGAATTCACAGGCCCATCTCCTCCTCCATGTTGTGAAGTTTCACAATGCCCGTGTCTGAGTGACACTGTGAAATTGGCCCAGTCCACCAGGCCAGGGACTGGAGAGAGAGAGAGAGGAACCACCAGGGAGTGAGCCGTGCACCTGGTGTGCACAGCTCCACCGTCAGCTAAGGCCTTCACCATGTTTGAGGCATTGTCCGTTCCTTAAAACCTGCACCGGATAAAAAAAGGAAAACCGGCTGGTCCAAAGGTCGGTGCAGTGTATCAGTGTGTGTCAGTGCATCGCCCTCCATGATTGACAGGGATGTCCTCGCCTTTGCTTTGACACCACTGTACAGGTTCAGCACAACTGTATGTGAGGAGTGAATGTGCGAGGGTACCGTGTACCATTGTGTTAGCTACGGAACCCATGTTCTCCACAACTGAGTAAGCCAGTTGGAAATATGTTTCCATCACATGTTTGTGTTTCCTGTGTAACATGTTCGGATTCGGGAATAAGTTATAAACTTAGTTAGTAGTAGAAGAATTGCTGGAGCAGGTCAGGATGGATACGTATGAATGTTTAACTTGTCAGGAGGGTCTCTGGTGGAGAGCTGGTTCTGTTCCTAGCAGGAATGGATGACGGGACTCTGTCTCTGAGGAGATCTCTGTGACTTGACATTGTAGACACACCTGAGACCCTTTTCTGTACCTCCACTGCTCCTCACTATCCTTCTCTCTCCAACAATATGTCCTTCCTTTTTTCCTCATTTTCTTGTCCTCTCCTTTTTACTTTTCTCTCTCTCTCTTCCGTCTAGTCATTTTCCCTCTCGGTTTTTCTGTCTCTCTTCTCTCTTCCTCTGTTTTCAACCCTTACCCTCCTTGCTGTGTCCTGACCAACATCCCGTCTGCTAACAACAGCTTTGACAGAAACCATTGCAGGATATACTAGCCGATAAGCTAGCAGATTTGACTAGCTCAGCATAAACTAAACCAGGAGATACTATAATGGACTAGTCCTGGATCCCCAGATTGGGACTCCAGTGAGGCTATTTAAGACGATAATTGATCACCTACCTACCTTAACTACTTTTTAAGTAGATTGACTTTTAGTGGATGTCTACAGGTAGACTGCAGAGTCTGGGTTTGAACCCAGTAGCCTAACCTTTGGTCAGGAACACCCATAGCCTATGTTACAGCACTGTGCATGGAGTGCATTGCCTCCCCCGGTGGGCGGTGTGGGCGCCTCGCTCTAGCAGGTGAACGAGACACGCCAAGTGAATGGGATGTGAAGCATGC